>CM053603.1:178665348-178705427 GCA_028646535.1 Procyon lotor
TGCAGTTCCATTTTTGAGTAACTTCTGTACACACGCATTACCCAATTTTAACCTGCGAAAACCACAGTAGTATCCAGGTGACCTCTGGAACCAAAGGCTAGAAAAGGAGGCAGGGACAGACCTCATGATAATCCCTTCCTCTTCTCTCTGTCTCCCCTACCCTTCCCACATCCCGAGAAAATGCTTCTCTGCCAGGCAATGACTTCATCACTTTCCTTCTCACTAATTTGAATACTCTTGTGGGAGAGCCAAACGAAAAATGAAAATGATGAATGACCCCTTGTGCAATGCAGAAAAAATGCGGCGTCTGGGTCTCAGGGTGACGGCATACCCCTCATGCAGAAACAGAACATGCTTCTCTCCAAAACAGAAAGCAGGAACAAGGGCATTTCAGAGCTCCGAGTGTGTTTGCACAAAGGGTAGGTGTGTAAAAGATTTTAAAGGGGCAGATGAAAGCAAATCAACCCTCACCTCCAAAGCAGGTAAGTGTTTTTACGTGAAAGGAAAAGAGAAGTTTTTCTAAGTGAGTCACAAAGCCACGTCAGGGCAGAAATGGGAACGGGGCAGAGATATGCAGAACAGGGCGAGGGAAAAAGACCTGCTTGATCATCTAACACATCTGTACTAAAACAAATGTTTGATCCCACAGCTCAGCCTCTACCTCCTTCCCGTGTATCCAGGTAAGTGGCCACTTGAATGATCACAAACACCAAATTCGAAGAATATTTAAAATTTTTCCACGTAGAAACTGATGTTAATTCATAAACTGAGTTTCACTGTCTCTTGTGTTCAGTTTTACTTTTTTTTTTTTTTTTTTTTTTAAAGATTTTTTTTATTTGACAGAAAGAAACACAGCGAGAGAGGGAACACAAGCAGAGGGAATGGTAGCGGGAGAAGCAGGCTTCCTGCCGAGCAGAGAGCCCGATGCGGGGCTCGATCCCAGGACCCTGGGATCTGACCTGGGCCGAAGGCAGACGCTTAACGACTGAGCCACCCAGGCGCCCCCAGTTTTACTTTTTTTAACTGAAGTATATTTGACATAGAACAGTGTATAAATCGGAGATGTAGGTGTTAATTTGATACATTGATAGATCGCAGTATGATTGCTATCGTGGCGATAACTGGCACCTCTAATACCTTATTATTTCTGGCTTGTTGTTTCATTTTGTCTTTTTTGTCTTAAGTAGGCTCCATGCCAAATGCGGGGCTCGAACTCCCAACCCTGAGATCAAGAGTCAGACGCTCCACTGACTGGGCCACCCATGTGCCCCTCACATTACTTATCCTTTCTTTTCACTGGTTGGAATAGTTAGGTTCCAGTCTTGAAGCAAGCTTGAAGATTATGAAACAGGACTGTTGGCTACACTCACGTGCTGTACCTTAGGTTGTGAGGACTTGTTTGAGAGCTCGAGGACTTCTCGTTGCAAATCTGTGCCCTTAAACGGCACCTGCCCTAGTGCCCCCCCCCCCCCTTCCCCGGTAACCACCATTCTATCTGTTCTTAGGAGTCTGGCTTTTGTAGATTCCACAAAGAAGCGATATCACAGAGTACTTAATATTTCTCCGTCTGACTTCTCTCGTTAGCAAGATGTCTTGCCCATGTGGTCACATAATCAAGCTTTCGAAATGCTGCTTTCTCATCATACGTTTCTTCCGTCATGAGAACCTGGGGACACATTCTCAATCTTCATTTTTGCAGTTTCTACGGAGGCGGCTCTGAGCAGTCTCCGTCTGGAGAGAGCACCCATCGCCCGCTGCACGTCGGAGCCGGAGGCAAGGGCTCCCTGCTCTGGCCCTCTCAACGTGAGTGCCATTCCTAGGAGTGGGCATCGCGACAGTTTGCTCATTTTACAAATGAGAAGTCATGCACTTCGCCAATGACGCTCGACACTCAGGGGCCTGAGATGCCGTCGGTGTCCCGGGGTGCCCTGCCCAGTGTAAGCCAGATTTCTTGTCCGCCCACTCGGGGCCCTCCCAGGACACGTCGTGAAGAAATCCCTCCTCTGCACTCAGTAACTGAGTGAAGACGTTCCCAGCCGTCACAGGACACGGTGCACTCCTCAACCGCAGCTAGCCCTCAGCTTTCCCTCTAAGGCCCATCTGAACCGGGGAGAAGCAAGTTTAGGGAATTGGCTGCCATCCACTTTACTGAAGGCCTTGTCCAGCCCCAAACTTTGCTTTATGACCCTCTGTCGTGTTTTACCACTCATTCGAAATAACAGAGGCATCTGACAAAATGAATATCAAGGGCAGTATCCAGCGAGCAGTTCTGCACAGCAGCCAGTATCTGCCGTGTTTAACGCAACTCAAGACCGTCAAGTGCTATCAAACGTACGCATTTCCAACCAGAGCGAGAGGTTTGGGGGCTCAAGGAAGATGTGGGTGATGCACATGGCCTATCATGGAACTGATAAGGGTCGAAGTTCTGGCTCTTTCCAAATGACTTTTGTTATCTGTGAAAATGATAAATTATAAAGATTTTAAAAAAAGAATAAATTTGATTTAAAAAGGGGGGGTAACGGGCTCCACATATTTTAAGGGTAACACAAACACAGACGACTCTGTTTTCTCATCTTTCAAGAAAAGCTGGACTACAACAACACATTTCTGGCAAAAAAAAAAAAGTAACTCGTGATGAGCCTTCATGCTTCTCGCAGGACGAGAAAAAACTGCCAAAATCTTCCCGCAAAAACTCCACCCCAAGAAACACATATTACAATCTGGGGCGAAGACAATGCTGGTTTGTTTCACGGATACTCACAGCACTGCCATTGAAGAGCTCAAAAAAACCATGAATTACTCCGAAGTTTAAAGAATAGCGAGAGCGCGATCAATATAAGCTCCGTGCGGACAGCTCTGCAGACGAGTCTCGGTACGTCCCCCCTCCCCCCTCCCCCGATCCGGGGGTGGATGGATGAGGCTCCCGGGAGGAAGGGCTCGTGTGTCTGCTGTCTCTCCCCACCGGGTCCCAGAGCCCACTGCAAAGGCCTGCACACAGCTGGTGCTGAAGAGAAATTAGTTGAGCGACTGAATTTAAAAAGGAAAAAATGAGGAAGAAAGCAGAGACTGGGACCAGCAAAATCACACGGATGAGGAAACGGTGGTTTGCACGGCTTCTGATTTACCCAAGGTCACTCGTGTAGTAAAAGGCAGAACTGGAATTCCAGCCCCGAACAGAAATAACCCCCATCCCCAGATCTAAGCCCCTAGGTCAAACCAAGAATCTATTCTGAGTAATCAGAAATGAGTGAACCACGGGGAACTAAGTGTTTCTGCAAATACTTCCCACGATGGATACCTTACCATCATGTCTAAGGTTTGTGTTTGTGGTTTTGTCTGTTTTTTTCTGGAAATCTGGTATACCCTCAAAAGATTAAAGAACTACCATCGAGAACACGAAAAGACTGTGCTGTGTGTTTGGAAGAAGGCTCCAGGGGAAGAGCTTCTGCTGGGGGGCGGGGGGGGGGCGCAGGGGGAGCGTTTACTGTGACTGTTCACTGCTCACACGGCATCGCTGGACGGTGACCTTCTCCCTCCTTCTTCTGAACCGTAAAACCTGGGATGCTTCAGTTATCCAGCCTTTAAATGTCGCGTAACGATAGGAGAGAGACAAAGAAGGTCCAATTCTAATGAAACTGCCCACTAGACAGTACACGCTGTGTGGCCACCACAAAAGGGCACACCGCACCATGAGTTTACCCTAGTTAAAAAAAAAATCAGCTACACGACGTGAAAGCAAACATCCCAAAGCACTAAAAATTAATGTGGAGGCATCTCTGGAAAATAATGGGCCACTTCATAATGCAATTCCAGGAGTATGGCATGTGAAAGGTTAACTTATTCAGGTGTTGAATTGGGGCAAAAAAAAAAAAAATGCATTTGATGGAGAACTTGCCAGAATAGCCAGCCCCTCAGTCGTGACCTCTGGAGTCAAAGGCTGGAGTTACATTCTAAACCTCGATTTAGAAGTAAACATTAAAATGAAGGTTTCTTTAAAATTCTCCAATAATTTTCACTTTAAAAGTACGAAATTGGCCTATAAAAAAAGCTCACACTAATTATGCCCAAGCAATCAACTTCTTAAAACCCTTTATTTCACAATTACACCAACATCCCATTAATTTGGGACACTTACCCTTGTATTTACTCTTTGCTCATTACCTATGTGCACATTAAGAGCACACCAATAACACAATACAGGCATTAATATGTAAAACATCAACAAAAGCCATCTGGAAAGCTAATGAATAATCAAGGGATTTCAAATTAAACTCCAGAATTTTCCCTTAGAATCTTTAGGACAACACTGTCAAGTTCAATCTATTCACTTCGCCTCCAGAATCAATTTTTCAAACCTTATGACAGGTCTAATCGCTTCCACCTGTGTCTCCAGCTTGACTCTTGACTGGCATGCTACCAGCCAGGGTGGAAATGTAGACAAAGACCCCTATTAGGATCCGGCTGTTTCTCTACTGTGAGGTCACTCAGCCATTAAATTAGTTCCAGCCCAATTTCTGTCTCTCAGGCCTCGACTTCAGGGGAGGAGGGTGTGCAGGAGAGCGAATTAGGGGAGCAGAACGAGAAGAGCAGAAAAGGAGAAAGAGAAGTTTGGGACTGAATGGACGCACAGGCAGAGAGGCGAAAAGCTAGCACTGGCCCCGAATTCTGAAACAAAAACACTCTTTCTCAAATGATGGTGGCCATTCTCCCCAATGCAATTTCCCCAAGACGTTTTCGAGAACAGTGTTCTGGGATTGTTTTTTCCTCTCCGTTCCCTTTGCTCGCAGGAAGTCCAATGTCTCCCATGCAAAGTGAGCCTAGTTGCCAAAACCATTTCAGCCCTCTGGGGGGCGGGGCAGGGGGGAGGCTGGCTGGGAAGAGGTGGACTCTGGAAGGTCACCCGATCAAGGGAGTGTCCAGTGCCCCAGATCTCAGAGCTGAGGACGACAAGGCCCAGGGGAGGGATCCCGCCACAGTTACAGAGCCAGATGCTGCAAAATCTTCCGTTCCAGCATGTTCCCTACCAGACCAGGAGATTTACGGCATCAGGAATGAACCTGGACACACAGTGACTGCTCAAAAAGAAATTCACTGACCAGTCTATTTCCTTCCCTATATCACCCTATATCACACTGTTCTCAGCACCCTCTTCTCTCTGCCCAAACTCCTTGCACTCAGAACAAGAAGGGTGCACACAACGCGTCTGAGCTGAATGCGCACTGTGATCTGATTCTTCCAATGCACTGTAAGGCCGGGGGCAGCACCTTCTCCATCATTCTCCCCCAAGAGCCTCACACAGTGCCTGGCACAGAGAAGGTAAGCCGTAAATGCTTATTCTATGAATGAAGGCAAACTTAAGCCTGAGAAATCAAGGGACTTGAACAATATTAATAAATTTATTTAATAAGGAAACCTATATTATTCTTTACAAATAAAAGAGTCCACCCTTGGTCCATTTATTGAGAATATGTAAGTACATAAAGGAAATCAGTATAAACAAGTTTGTAGCCATCTGGCTCACCACGAACCATGGCTTCACACGTGAGTTACTTGAGTATCTGACAGTGACCCAGAAAAAGTCATCAAAAAAGATGACGTGAGTCAAAATCGAATAAGGGACAACTCCAAAATCATCACGACTCAGTTACTCCCAAACTCTCGGCTACACAGTCTCATCAAATGCCTTCCCCACAGCAGAGACTTATCACAAGATGAGACAGGATGTGATATCCCAACCACATCACGTGAAGGTGTCTCTCAGTGGTGGCGACGGACGGTGCTAACTCATGGCCACCGCCGGTCTAGACACCCACCCCTCCACCAATAGCTCACATTTGCAAATGGCTTCCGGGGTGCGCAGCTGTAGGACGTGACTGTGGGGCAGAGTAAAGTTCACTGGCCCAGACACAGTACTGAACCCACGCCCTTGGGACTCCATCCAACTCACTGAGCTAACTGGTCGCAGGAAAACCTACCAGGAAATCAGGCAGAAAGAAAAAGAAAGGTGTCTAACGGCAATCAAAGCCAGCATCGCATCCAAAAGGTTGAAAAACACATTTCAGGGTCGGAAACACGTGCCAGGGAGCATGACCCGAGCAGGGAACATGGGGTGAACTTATCTGTCCCAATCGGACTGGAGGGTAGCTGGGCCAAGTGCAACTACTGGGGGACCAGCCCTCACTGACACGGCCTGCACTTTATTTTTGGAGAGGAGAGCCCTTCAACTGCCTTGATTTAGTTGCTAGCAAGCAGCTCCCTTATCTCCCTCGGCTGCTCCCTGCCCCTCTCCTGGTTCACTAACACCTTTAACATTCCCAGCTCAGGGGCAGGAGGGGAGGTGGTGCAAGGCTCTCGCCCCTGCCTGCTCTCATACCCAGAGATCAGATGAAAGCTTTCACTGCCTGTCTCAGGGCCACGGGAGTTTAGCTGGGTTAGTAGCCAAAGAGGAAAAGATCGTGCCCTCCAAGCTGTCTGTCGGGAGAGAAATTTCCAGATCGTCCTAGATTTGCACTAGTGACCTAAGAAAAATACCTTGAATGGCACCGAGTAAGCCGTGAGACAGAATTAGTGTGAGTATTCGAATAACTGTTCTCACCCATCATGTTAAATCTTGTGGGCGCTGGGGCTATCATTACGTGTGTGCTGTTTAAAGGCCTCCAGTCGGCTTTCTTAATAGTCTGACTAATAAAAAGTCCAGGCTTGGGACAAAGACTTCTAATTCTCCTCCGCATCTGTTTTCCACTCCTCCCTAGTGCTCGGACCCTGATTTTCAATGGATACGTGGATGCTGAGTATGAAGACCGCATTTATTTCCTAGCCTTCTTTGTGGGTGGATATGGTCCCGTGCCTAGATCCTAGCCCGAGAACATACACAAAAATGTCATGAGCAATTTCTGGAAGGGGTCCGTCAGCGGGGAGCCACGCCCTTCTCACCCCCTCCTGCCGCGCACTGGCTAAGACGAGAACATCAAAGCCTGGGGTGCCTCTCAGACCACTTGCTGAGGGGGCAGAGCAACTCAGTCGCACACTGGCCGACCCTGGGCTGCCCATCTTGGCCTCTATCATTTATGGGACAGAGAAATAAACGTAAGCCTCAATCCTGTTTGAAACACTTTAATGCTGGGGATACCTGTCTAACCCTAACCGACCTAGGAGCTGGCACCTGAGTGGGATGTCCCGAGGCTTCCGTCTCACGCACATCACGAGAAATGCAGCCTGAGAGGCAGGATCACTGGGGCAGGGAACGGTGGGCAAGAACATGCGTCTCGAAGGTTCGTCAGTAGAGGCCGCTCCCATCCAACAGTGGCAAAGCGCTTGCTAGGACCCTGGCTTTCTCGAGCTGGGGAGGAAGACCGTGCAGCTGTTAGGGGCGATAATCATAGACCAGCTCTGAACACTCTCAGTGTCAGGGTGTTTCCATCCCTGACTCTCAGCAAAGGTCACTGAAAGAGACGTGACCTCCACAAGAGCTGACCGGTCTCAAAGGAAGGAAAAGAAAACAGATCTGACAAGCGGTCGGCCACCATCAGGCTGTACCGGCAGCCCCCAGAGGGGGTAAGACAGACGGACAGCCTGCAGCCGTGTGCCAAAGACGCCACCAAGGGATCACCCACGGCACGGTTGCACTCAGCCAAGGGACCCGCCACCTAACCAGGAGGGAAGGGGTTGGGCAGAGTATCAGGGCCTTTAAAAGCCCAGAGTTTTGAGGCTAAAAATCTCAACTCCTGATAAGACCTTTGCTAGTTATTCACACAGAACCATCAGAGGGCCACTGAAGTTTTCAGAAACTTCTCTCTCTGCGGAACCCATAAGGCTGACCCAAAAGGCTGTCATTTCACCCTAAGAACAATAAGACTCAGACCCCTGAACCCTCACCGAGAGCAGGTGTCAGAAGCCCACCCCCACCAATGCACATCTCAATGTGTTACAATCAAGACCCTCCCAAAAGGCAAGGCCACAACCCCAAGGACACCAGGCCCAAGGGCACGACCAGGAAACCGACCTACCAACTGCACAGGGAGTCCTTCCTCTCTCTGCCCAGGTGGACTCCACGGTCCCCATCTCACCCCCTGCAGCCAGAAGCAGAGAACACATCTGTTTTAACGAGGAGACTGTCAGAGAAGGTTCCATCCCCAGAGATCCTGAATCTGCTCAAGAGGAAGTAAACGAGCAGGCTGGTAGGGCTGCCTCCCTGGAGAAGGAGGTGAGAGTTTTAGATGGGAGGCGCAGGGGGAGATACAACGTGGATATTTGGGACTGTGGCAGATATTGCTGGCTGTTCCCCACTGTGGACTTCCCTCTCTTTTCTTAGGAAGAGAACTCCCAATTTTTGGCTGCCACAAGTCCCCACGGGTAGGGGGAGGGGCAGAGAAAAAGATTTTAGAAACCTCATAATAAAGATCTATTACCTAACTTAAATTTTGCGTCTATTCCAGACCCCAAGGAAAGAGCCACAGAAATGACAGAAAAAAAGAGAGAAACATTGCATGGAGCTCAAACCCAGGCCATGCTTTTGAAAAGTACGGACCCTATAGATGTGGTCGGTCCATGGAATCAATTCTGTATACAGTAAATTCTGATACGTAGCTTTCTATACACTGGTAGGAGACTAGAGTTAGACTCTGATGACCCTAAGCACTAAAAGATACCATATGAAACCGGTTGATAGATGTACTGTGCTCTCACACATTCTCTCTCTCTCAAATAAATAAATCCCAGAAGAAGAAGGAGGAGGAGGAGGAGATGAAGGAGAAGGAGTAGAAGAAGAAAAGGAAAGGAATGGTTTTGGTCATATTCTTAGAAAGGAATAAGCTTTATGTTTCATTTATCCATCTCATGGTCCCTTTGTGGACAACTGAGTTCTCAGCATCAAGGTGACCTCTTCAAGTGCCTTCTCCTAAAAAAGGCTACAGCCCATCCACCCCGCCCCACCCCCAGGAGCTGCTCAGCAGGCTTGCTGACGCATGAGTCTGCAGCGAGTAACTTTATCTCGAGGCGTTGGGAAGGAAGCCATGCGAGCCGTGGAAGGGGACATCTGTACGTCTCGGTGAGCAGCCACTATTTATTTATGCAGGATCTGCTCTGTGCCAAGCGGAGGGATTAATCATTAATCATCAAAGCCATTTCATTCTCCGTGCTCTACAGAGACCAGGCAAGAAGAGAAACAAAGACGCTTCCTAAATGCCCTTGGAAAAGCCAAACTATTTACCTCTTTTGTAAAAATAAAAACTCGTGATCCTACAGAAGGTTCTGACCCTGCTCTTGTCCCGTTCAGCTATACACTTTTACAGACTTAAGGTGCTTAAGACAGGAAGTTAAAAAAAAAAAAAAAAGTCAGTATCAAAAAGGAACTTATCAGCATTCAAGGATACTAAAGCAGTGTATTTACAAGGCATTTTTTTCTGTCCTAAAACACGGGCTCACCAGCATGTAAGGAAAGCCGGCCGTCTGATGACAGAGGGGATGGGCCATCCGCTGGGGGCTCACAGCCCTGTTCGTAACCACTGTCCACTACATGAGTTCAGAGACCGTAATTCCGGTGGTTCAAGATCGTCCCAACATAAAATATTCTGCACTTATTGCCCAAAAAAATGGACAAGAAGTGACAATATTTTTCATTAAAAAAAAAAAAAAGATTTCATTTATTTATTTATTCGAGAGAGAGAGAGATTGAGAGAGCACAAGCAGGGGGAGAGGGGAGAACGAGAAGCAGACTTCCCGCTGAGCAGGGAGCTCAACGTGGGGCTCGATCCCAGGACCCCAGGATCATGACCTGAGCCAAAGACAGACACTTAACCGACTGAGCCCCCCAGGTGCCCCATGAAGTGCCAATGTTTCTCTATCGAAATTTAATCTCCCAAAATCTTATGTCAAATGTCCCATCTGATTTCTTATTTGGAAAATATGATGACAATAGGTCATCTTTGCAATATGAAGAGCATTCTCTTGAGTAACAAAGGATTATCACAGAGTTCGCCCAGGCAAGTAATGATTCTCCCATATACCAACACAGGCTTTCTCCTTCTCATCGGAAGGCAGGGGACCAGGTAGGAGGAGAGACAGAGAGGGAGGGAACACGGAAAAAAAAAAAAAGTACCTATGACAACACAAAATAACCCAGCAAACAAGAACTGCTCGTGACCATGGCTCCCATCCCCCTCCTGCTACACCTGCCTCGCTCCCCGGATTCCACTCCATGAATGCTTTCTCTACATGCCAGTCACACAAAGCCACCAAATCCCATGGCTTTGAGAAAAACAGTCAAGGAAGTTCTAAGCTTATTTCATCATTCTATGTCAACATATTATCAAATTCCAGAAATTATTAAGAAGGACCAAAATATATAAAAAAAAAAAAAAAAAAGGACCAAAATATGTCCTTTTGGTGAATTACATATGCATCTAATTGTACAGTCCCATGCGTGAAAATGCCCAGAAACTGTGAATCTAGTGGGGTTTTTGGGGGGGCGGGGAGGGAGTCTTACATTCCTGAAATCTTAGTCCCATGTTGAAGGAAGATGCCTTTTTTTTCCCCTAAAGATTTTATTTTAGACAGAGAGAGATAGCAAGAGAGGGAACACAAGCAGGGGGAGCGTGAGAGGGAGAGGCAGGCTTCCCGCCGAACAGGGAGCCCAGTGCGGGGCTCGATCCCAGGACCCCGGGATCATGACCCCAAGCTGAAGGCAGACACCCAACAAGTGAGCCACCTAGGGCCCCAGGAAAACACCTTTTTTATTCACTCCCTCTATATGACAACTTTTTTAACTATCTCAATATAAGAATATTGATTAATACAAATTTAAGAGTAAAAAAGATTCCTTTCATCTGTTTGCCATTTTTTAAACTTTAACCAAAGTCCATGAAACAGAAGAAATAAGAATGAGAACTCAGTAAGAATAAATCTCGAACATCTAAATGAGATTAGAGGGCACCTGCATAATGTATTGGACAGGGAACATATCAAAATGGGTTTCTAAAAAGTTCAAAGTTTCCGATTCATTTCAACCAAACACAGCTCGTGTGTGGTTCAAATGCGCTGTCCTAATGCCCCGACAAAGCATCCTCCACCAACTGCTGAACGGTGGTTACAACAACACAAAAATAAAACGATGGCCTGAGTAATAATACCACTGGTAAGGATATTTTTCCATGGTTTTCTCCAAAGATCGTCCGAAAGGCCAACCACTAAGGGAAGAGGGTCACAACACACAAAATCCTGTTGCTTTCAAATACAAACCTGGGATCGAGGAACATTTTTAAATTTCTCTTCCTACATTTTACCTCTTCTAGGACAAGGGTACTCCCACCTTGCTAAGGGGCTTATCGAGAGTTCTCCTTCATTTCTACCCCTTCCCCCCCAACGCTGGTCAGAGGGGACAGTTGATGTCACTGGACTCCTCTGACAGGTGTCTGGCCAGAACTTACCCGTCTAGAAGGTTCATCGTGGTGGGCGTCACTTCGGCAAACAGAATCACTTTTCCAAGTCGCTTAGTCTGCAGATTCTGTCGGTAGGTGTCTAAGTTAAAATTTTCCGAAGAGAAGGCCTCCACGTCAGTCACCACGGGTAGAGCAGACGGCGTGATTTCTATTTCAGGCCAGTAGGATGAAAGAAGCTTAAGGGAGAGCTTGCTGGATTTTATGACTCCTTCAGGATCCACATGCTTCCCCAGCCACCGCCTGAGAGGATCCCGGATTTCCTGTGTTAGAAAGAAAGAAAGAAATGAAAAGGTCGTAATTTGGCATTACGTAAGGTGATGGTAGCCTTTCCCTGAAATGCCACTTTGCTAATATAAGTATTGCCTAACTCATGACCAGTAAGAGCTGGAGGAGCAATCTGTGCAATCACACTGTAGACATCAAGTATATGGAACAGGCTTTTTTCGATAAATACAGTACAGAGCTGTAAATGTATTTTCCTTACACTTTTCTTCATACCCTTTTCTTTTCCCTAGCTTCCCTTCTTGTAAGGATACTGTATACGATACACATAGCACACAAACTACATGTTAACCACATGTTTATGCCGCTGGGAAGGAGTTGGGTCAACAGTTCGCTCTGGCTAGTTAAGTTTTCAGGGAGTCCAAGTTACATGCTGTGGATTTTCGGCAGCAGTGCTGGCGGGGGGGGGGGGCGGGATGGAGGGGAGTCCCCTAATCCCCACATTGTTCAAGAGTCAGCTGCAAACTGTTCAGGAGCCAGGATCCAAAGAAATACATAAAGCGCTTTATTCAACTTTGTATCTTATGTTAGAGCCTAAATCCTTCCAAGTCTTCTCCAGCTCTAGAGTTCATTAGTAATTGTCCAGTCTATGCCTTTGCAGAAAATGTACAGCTTTAAACTTTCACCCCTTAAGGAAATTCATTCTCCTAGCTGGGGAAATACTGTAAAATGCCAGTAACAGGAGTCACGGAAGACAAGTCACTAAGACAAGAGCATCCGCTCTCGCTCTCTGCCTCTACCCCCTCTCCTAGACAAGCTGACCCCCCCAGCCACTGACAGGTCACCAGCAGGGGGGACGTGACTTTCACATGGGGATGTAATAGGGAACCCAAGAGCTGCTTTCTCTTTGTCCAAATACGGATCTCAGGGGGTGGGGAGTTTGGCAGAACCTACCAGAAACCCTGCCTAGCCCAGAACGCAGATCTCTATTCTAATCCCTACTGCAAGAAGAGGTCTTGGAGCCTCCCAGAAAGCTGCAACTTCCTCTAGGCCCTAGAGGACCTCCCTCCCTCTGGGGTGCGCTAGGAGGTGGGGCACCAGGGAACTACGGGATCAGGGGATGCATCACCCCGAGAAGCCAACACCAAATGCATTAAGATCATACAGTCACAGTAAACACAGGTGCAGGCTGCTAGGCCACCTTCATGCAAACGCCGGGCCTTCCGGAAGACGAAAGGTGCCCTTCCGTTAGCACAAGGGCCCGCCCCGGGCTGCACGCGGCCGCAGAGAAGCAGCTTCAGAGATGAAATTTCACTGAACTAAATTCAATCGGCGCACCATTAAAACTCACTGCCACTTGACGAAAAACACAGAGGATGGAAGAACAAGTTAAATAACCTCGGGAGGAAGGAATCAGAAGAAATCGAGAAGGTGAGCCATTTCACAAAATAAGAATTGGCGAGTCAATGCTACAGGGGCCCCAGGGGCAGAAGGGGGTGGAGGGTGAGACCCCGTCCACAGGAGGAGAGACGTGAAGATTGAAAACATATAGACACGAGTAAGAGTGAAAGAGCAGCTCTTCACGGCATTTTGGTTTGAAGAGTTAAGAAGAAGAGACGCTTGGGGACAATTAGGACGCGAGAATCCGGACAGTAGGACTCAGACAACAGAGATTCACTGTCAGGTTCAGTAGGCACGATAACGGGACTGTGGTGACACAGAAACACGGCCTTAATGTGAGAAATGTGTAGGTGTCACAGTACCTGTGGTTTACCCCCAGAACAGACAAAGCAAATAAGGCAAAATGCTAACAACCGTTAAATTTAGGCCATGCATATTTGGGGTATCTGTTACACTAGTCTCTCCATCCTTCTCTAGATTTTAAAGCTATTGTAATTAAAAGTAAAACAAACCAGGGGCACCTGAGTGGCTCAGTTGGTTAAGCGTCCGACTCTTGATTTCGGCTCAGGTCATGATCTCAGGGTCGTGAGATCGAGCCCCATGTGGGGCTTTGTGCTCAGCACGGAGTCTGCTTGTCCCTCTCCCTCCCCTTTGGCTCCTCCCCCCACTCACTCACACTCTCAGTCTCTCAAATCCATAAAATCTTTAAAAAAATTAAAAAAGGTTAAGGTAAAACACACAAATGGTAAAATAAACCTTAGCTGTTATAAAAATACCAGATTCAACTAAAATGTTTTGTCAATCCATTCATGCGACAAATATTATGATCTTACGGGGTGCCTACCATATGGTAGACATTTTCACAGGTTCTGACGTTCAGTAGTGAACAAAGGGGCCAACGTTCCCATCCTCAAAGGGCTTATATTCTAGCATGGGAGTCAGATCGTTTTTAAAAAATTTATCGGCATGAGACATAGAATGTTAGACGGTCGTGAGTGCCAAGGAGAGACAATTCGCAGAGAAGACAGATAAGAAGTGCTGGAGGAAGGCCATCGTGGGGAGAGCAGAAGAACCCTGGGGAAGAGAGGAAAGAAGGGTGGGACAATATAACCCATACAAGCCCATGGCTCTTTATTTATGTAGAGGATTCCAAGGAAAAGCGAGAGGCTCCAAGAGGAGCATGATGGGGAAGGGAAGTGCCCAGAACACAGAGCCAGACGGGAGGAGGCCAAAGAGCCCACAGAACAAACTTGAGGGAGGCCTGGAAGGCCACAGTGGGGGCTGGGCTTCCACTCTGGGGGCAACGAGGAGCCCCGGAGGCTTCGAGAAAGGGAGCACGGTGACCTCGCAGTCACGGTCACCGCAGAATCACTCACTCAGCAAACTGCCCCGAGCACAGATTAAGGGGGGAGAGCAAACACGCGGAAGCAGACGCCGGCCAGGAAGCCTGTGACGCTCCCGGCAGGGAGATGCCAACACGTGGGCAGGTGTCACAGCGGCCTGTGACTGACGTAGAGGCTGCAAGATTCGCCAACAGATCACGCTCGGGATGTCAGAGGAAACGGGGAGTCCAAAATGAGCCCAAGCCCCCAATTCAGTCAAGTTTATATGTGAAACAAGGAAATAAAAGCTTACTTCCCTTTAACAAAAATAAATAAGCCCAACAGTTTGGACCTAAGCACCTGGAAGGACGCAGCTGAGTACTGAGCGGGGGAGGGAAGGAACAGGTGTGGGCGGGAAGAGCCAGGTCTGCGCAGGTCACATTTCAGACCCTGGTTGGAAATGCCCGGAGGCAGCGAACCAGCAGTAGGACACGTGAGTCAGGGATCTTGGGGCGAGGTCCACACCGAGGACATAAGTTTGGGGATCTCCAGACTGCGCATGATCATTTGAAGGCAGGAGACAGGCCGAGAGCAATGGGGGAGTGACCACAGATGAGAAGAGGGTTTGCACCAGTTTCCCGGGGCTGCCGCTACTAATTGCCCCCAACTGGGGGGCTCAGACAGCAGAAATCTATCCTCTCACAGGCCTGGAGGCCGGAAGTCCAAAATCAAGACGTTGGCAGAGTCACGCTCCCTCTCAAGGCTCCAGGAGAGAATCTGTTCTAGGCTTCTCTCCTGGTGTTGCTGGCAATCCTTGGCTCCCTGCCCTGTGTCTGTGCCTTTCGTCCTCTTCTTCAAAGGACACTAGCCATATTGGATTAGGGCCAGCCCTGGTGACCTCATCTTAACTGGATTATGTCTGCAAAGACCTTATTTCCAAAGAAGGACACATTCACAGGTTCTGGAGATTAGGACTTCAATGTACCTTTTAGGGGGGACAAAATTCAACCCACAATGGGTGTCAATACTTAGATGTCAGGGAGGTGAGGAGGAGTGAACAGTGCAAAAGGACACTGAGAAGGCAAAGGAAAATCAAGTGTGTGAGTGTATAGGGGGCAGGAGTGTCCTGGGAATTCTGCAGCCGGATTTCACAGGCGGCAGGAAGACAGGAAATGATGGCAGGGCAGTAAGAAAAGGGCTGAGCAAGGACCACTGGGTCCTAGAAGGAAGAGCCCATCACGTGCAGGCAAGTCTGATGTTAGCAGGGGAAGGAAAGAAACCACAGACTCCAAGAACAAAACTTTGGTAAGGAGTTTCCTCTAAGGGAAGAAAAAGACTGGTATAGTGGCTACAGAGAGGAAGGGAGTCTTCCCAACAGGTATGGTTTGGTTAAATGAGAGAAATAACAGCATGGGTTTTAATGAGGATGTGAACTGTCCAATCCAGACAGGTAACAGGTGGGCAGGTGAGGGCTGGATCCTGATGCTCAAGCAGAGAGATCGGCTTCAGGAGTAGAGCCTTCACACGCTGGGATGGACAGGGTTCACATCCCCGCTAGAAACACCAGCCCACTTCCCCACTGGGTCGCAGCCGTCCCGCACCCCTGGTGGCCACACGGCCACCCAAGACAGCCCCAGGGAACTCATCCACACTACCACTATTCTGCTCCCCGGCGGCAGAGAAATAGGTAGGAGTCCAGGGCTGAAGACTGTTGATGTCATCTTCAGATTCCTTCTGTTATTCCTCAATATATAAACAGCAAGACCATCAACTAAGAGTGAAAAGGAAGAAAGAGGTTTGAGAAGGCAGAGCGAGAAAACGAGGAGAGCAGGGAAAATAGGAGCAAGTGGAAGTATTCAGGGTCCACTCCATGTTAGTGCTTCTGAATTCAGAGTGAGCAGGTGGCACAATGTTGTGCTTCTGTCCAGCCACGCTCAGACAGAGCTATGTGGAATAGATGCAAAGGAAACTGAGAGAGTACATAAAGCGGCACCATAACTGACCTACTGCAAATGAGGCCCTGATGGAGACAGAAAGATAAATAACAGGATAACCATGGCCTAGGGGCTCACAACTCAGTGGGGAGGACAGCAAGAGGAGCGCGCCAGGGCAAAACAGGAGAGGACAGTTCCAGAGGGAAAAGCAAAGTGCCCAAGAGGAGTGCAAAGTAGGAAACAATTCTGTCTGAACAAGAAGCAGAAAGATTGTCAGAAGACGGCAAGCTGAAGTGAGCCACTAGAAGCCGTAGCCCTGACTTCCCATCTTTGCATGAAGAACTAAGAGAAATTTCATTTTTTTTTTAAGATTTTATTTATTTATTTGAGAGAGAGAGAGAGCACAAGCAGGGGAAATGGCAGAGGAAGAAGCAGGCTCCCTGTTTGGCAGGGAGCAGGACTCGATCCCAGGACCCCGGGATCATGACCTGAGCCGAAGGCAGACACTTAATCGACAGAGCCCCCCAGGCACCCCTCAAGATAAATTTTAAACCAAATATTCCCTGTTCACTGTTATTTCTTTGATGTAAATTCTACTGGAGGAAAAGGCAGAATGAATAAATAACATACAACAGTAACCCCCTGTTATGGGGGGAACATTTGTGTTCCCCCCAGAATTCACGTTGAAATTGAAATCCCCAAGGTGATGGCATCAGGAGGTGGGGGCCTTTGGGAGGTGGTTAGGTCATGCAGGCAGAGCCCTCCTGAATGGGATATGGGAATGGCCATTTATAAAAGCAACTCCAGAGAGATCCCCCACCCTCTCCACCAAGCAGGGACACAACAAAAAGATAGCTCTCTGCACCCCAGTAGGGGGTTCTCACCAGACTCAAACATGCCAGCACCTTGATCTCAGATCTGAAAACTCCAGAAGCGTGAAAAATAAATGTCTGTTGTTTATAAGCCACCTGGTCCAGGCTATTCTGTCTTAGCAGGCTGAATTAAGATACCTCCAAACCTCAAGTCTGGCCA
Source organism: Procyon lotor (assembly GCA_028646535.1). Taxonomy (NCBI): domain Eukaryota; kingdom Metazoa; phylum Chordata; class Mammalia; order Carnivora; family Procyonidae; genus Procyon; species Procyon lotor. Next base: position 178,682,695 of record CM053603.1, read on the forward strand.
TTAGTTATAACCAATGCCTTAAACTTTGGTCAATGCCCTTAAGGCATAAATCGAACAGATCTGAATTGCCTTCACCACGATCCCCAGGACAATGAGATGTCACAAGGCCACCACAAAGGCCAACCACACTTATCAGCGAAGAGGTTAAATCACAAAAATAAAGGGAAAATAATCTGGACAACAAGTCTTTCTTTTTTTTTTTTTAAAGATTTTATTTATTTGACAGCGAGAAACACAGCGAGAGAGGGAACACAAGCAGAGGGAATGGTAGTGGGAGAAGCAGGCTTCTTGCCGAGCAAGGAGCCTGATGCGGGGCTCGATCCCAGGACCCTGGGATCATGACCTGAGCCAAAGGCAGACACTTAACGACTGAGCCACCCAGGCGCCCCACAACAAGTCTTTCTTAACCAACTGCAGTTTTCATTAACTCAAGCAGAGAGTTAAATGGTTATTCGGCAGCTATAGGCAACTGTAAACTTCCATTCAAAGTCGATGAAACAAAAAAGAAATGGCCAGCACCACGTAGCTAGCTGGTGAATAAATGGGAATTAAGAATACGGGAATGGGAATTTCAGAATGGGAATAAAGCAGGGAATCTCCGCTGCAGTGAATTATCCAGCGGGCCACCTCTACATCATTCATCTAAGAAACAGCCATGGAACGCCCGCTTTGTCTCAAAAATAGGACCACAGCATAAAGAGGAGTGTAAGGGCAGGTGTGTACACACACGACTACAACCCAGGAGGAGATGTGCTTAGAAAATGCACTCGAACTAGTCAAATACGCACATCCTTTGGCAAAATGGATCAACCCGACCTTGAACCACTTATTCCTATTTGCATGCAAGTTAGGAGCTCGATTCTCAAGGAATTACATTACCGTTATGTCTACTACGCACTGGAGTAATATTCCAAATTATTTGTTTTGAGAACAATACTTAAGAGATGCACAAAGATACAAAATAAAATCGATGAGAGCAAAGCACGTGGGGTTTTGTTCTTACACCTCTTTCACATAATCTCTCAAGATTTACCCAGAGCCAAGGAAATTACTCAGAACAAACATAATCTAAAAGATATAAAATGAGGGGCGCCTGGGTGGCTCAGTGGGTTAAAGCCTCTGCCTTCGGCTCGGATCATGATCTCAGGGTCCTGGGATCGATCCCCACATTGGGCTCTCTGCTCAGCGGGGAGCCTGCTTCCCCTTCACTCTCTGCCTGCCTCTCTGCCTACTTGTGATCTCTCTCTCTCTGTCAAATGAATGAATGAATGAATGAATGAATGAATGAATGAATGAATGAATGAAATCTTTAAAAGATATAAAATGAGACCCGGAACCTCTTAAGAAAGATAACTGTACACCACCTATAATTCTCTTAAGTATTTATATTCCCTATAGTGAAATACAACTTTAAGTCGCCAAGTAAAACTGAGTACAGAGGATGCACTTCGGCTCCCCTCCCATCATCCCTGGAGAGCGGAATAAAATTCTGGTTGCAAAACATATCAAAGCCACTACCTGTTTGATTCCAACCTGCGTGATACGTCCTCTCAGATGCACTCAAGTTATAATAACTTCCTGCAGAAGTAGCTGCTAACACATGCAGGAAGAAAGAATTCATTCATGATTTTTGAGTTAACTCTCCTAATGACCACCAACGCTGTATGGAAATGCCGCCCCCAAATCCACCAAATTTTTTTAATTCAATTATCAGAATGTAGCAAAAATGTCACTTCTTTAGGGAAGACTATATATATTCCAAGAGGCAAAATGCAAAAAAAGGCACTGATCAGAGATGGTCTTGATACGGATATATAAGCCAAAAAGAAATCTGAGATCTTTGAAAGCTGCATCAGTCCTTTTGAAAACAAAACTGCTATCAAGTTTCACCACAATGAAATTCATAAAAGCCTTCTAATTAGTGTTACTTTGTTAACTTTTAAAACACAAGAATTTAGTATTTACCCTTCTCTAAGATTTCAAACTAACTGAATACAATTCAGGTGAAACTGAAAACTGAATATTTTATAGCCACATAAATGCTGACCCTCTGAATTAGCCATAGCAGTAGGAAAACACTAGCCAATCTCAAGAAAGGTGAATATGGCTTTATTGCTTACTGGGGCATGTTGCACACGACATGAAAACCCCAAGGAATCCACACACAAAAAAAGTACTAGACTAGTAAGTGAGCTTAGCAAGGCTGCAAAATACAAGGTCAATATACAAAAATTGGGTGTATTTCTATATACTAGTAATGAGTACTTTGAGTCTGAAATCTTTTTTATTTATTTTTTAAATGTTTTATTTATTTGTCAGACAGAGAGAGAGCACACGCACAAAAGCAGGGGGAATGGCAGGCAGAGGGAGAAACAGACTCCCCGCTGAGCACAGAATCCAACGCAGGACTGGATCCCAGGATCCCAGGATCATGATCTGAGCTAAAGTCAGCCACTTAACTGACTGAGCCACCCAGGTACCCCTGAAATTTTTTTCTTTTAAGTACCATTTTCAATCACATCAGTAGACGTGAAACATTTAGGGATAAATTAAACAAAATGTGCCAGACCCATACATTGAAAACTACAAAACGCTCCTGAATTAAAAATTTTAAAAGCCCTAAACAATTGAAGAGATATACCATGTTCATGAATCAGGAAACACAATACTGTTAAGATGTCAATTCCTCTCCAAATTGTTTCATGGATTCAATGCAATCCCAATCAAAATCCCAGGCTTTTTTTTTAATACAAATTGGTAAATTGATTCTAAAACTTGCACAGAAATGAAAAAGACCTAGAATGACCAAACAATTTGGGGAAGAAATGAGCTGGAAGTCTTACATTATCTTATTTCAAGACATTCTAAAACTGCAGAACAGAGGCCAGAATTAAAGCCACACAGATGTACTCCAAAGATCTGTGACAATAGCACCAAGGTAATTCACTTGAAAAAGGACCACCTTTCAACACGGTGCTGAAACAACCGAACATCCATATGCAAAAAACAAAACAAGACAAAACAAAACTTTGGCTGGTACACCTTCTGGTACACAACTTGAAATGAATTGCAGACCCAAATATGAAACTTCCAAAATAAAATAAATAAGAGAAAATTTCTGAACTTGGGACAAGTAAAGCTCATCTCAGATAAATCAAAAGCATGGGCCATAAAAGAAAATAATAAATTGGATTTCATTCTTATTAAGAATTGCTGCTCATCGAGAGATATTAAGAAAAACGAAAAGACAAACAACAGACTGAGAGAAACCCTTCTCGATACATCTATATGACAAAAGATTTGAATCCATAAGAATTCTTAAATCAGAATTATAAGAAAACAAACAATCCAACTTAGAATACCAATGAAAAGATTTTAACAGACGCCACCCAAAAGAAAACATCAGCTGGCCAATAAACACATGAGAAACTGCCTGTCATCATCTGTTGCCAGGCAAATGCAAATTAAAACCACAATGAGCTACCACTACACACCCACTAGAACGGATTCAATTTTAAATTCTGACAGTATCTAGTTTCGGGAAAGAAGTGGTAACTGGAACGTTTGGGAGACTGCTGATGTGAATATAAAATGGTACAGCGAGGGGCACCAGCACGACTCAGTGAGTTAAGCATCAAACTCTTGATTCCGGCTTAGGTCATGATCTCACAATCACGAGATGGAGCCCCATACTGGGCTCTACACTCAGTGGGGGTCTGCTTCTCTCTCTCTCTCCCTCTCTCTTTGCCCCTCACCCTGCTCAAGGCCCTCTTTCTCTCTCTCTCTCTCTCTCTCTCTCTTTGCTCCTCACCCTGCTCAAGGCCCTCTTTCTCTCTCTCTCTTATTTTTTTTTAAATGGTACAATTCTGGAAAACAACCTGGCAGTTTCTTACCAAAGAAAACACACATTTACCATATGACCCAGAAAATCTATTCCTAAGTATTTACCCAAGAGAAATAAAAACACACATCTATACAAAGACTTGTACATGAATGGTCACGGCATAACTTTACTCACAATAGCCAAAAATTACAAGCAGCCCAAATGTCCACTAACGAGTGAATGGGTAAATAAGCCATGGCTTATCCATTTGACACCAACACTATGTGGCAATAGAAAGGAACGAACTACTCATGTATGCAACAACATGGGTGAATCTCAAAAGCAGAATGCTGGTTTTTAAAAAAGAAAAGACACAGAGGAGTATATACGGTATGGTCTAACTTAGATGAAACTTCAAAAAAGACCAATTTAATCTACATAGTGAGAGAAAGCAGATCCAAGATTGCTGAAGCCGGTCACGGGGGTGCGGAGTGGATGAGGGTGACTGAGGGAGAGGAGGAGGGAACCTTGGAGCTTACTGGAATGTTCTATAGCTTGACTGTAAGGGTGGCTACTCAGACATAAACCTTACACTGAAATGGGTGCATTTTCTTGAATATAAATCGTATCTAAAGTTGATTTTTTAAAAATGTGAATAATAACCAGCTCATACAACCCTAAATGGTAACTAAAGTCCGTGAGACTCCCTAGTCGTTCACACCCAAAAAAACTCCAGTATCCCAGCGTCTGAGAAATGAACGCTTTTACGCTGAGCGCAAATACACAGGAGTGGCTGCTCTCAGGTGCGTTAACATATTGTAACGTCTGCTACGGGACGTGAGACTGAGATCGAGGCGTACAGTATTCCGTGTCACATCACAACAGAGCATTTCACCCCATCTCTCGTCCTGTCTACGTCCACCCATCTAACAAGATCCACCGGCTGAACTGCAGCCAACGCCACTAACTCAGCGATGGGTTCAAACATCTACTGCCATCTGTTTGTGCGGGGGTGCTCCTTTTCCCAAGAAACACCAAAATAACTGGTCGTAACCAATAAAGGTTTTCTTATCTCAAAGACCATTTGCCTCGTTGTAAATAATCAAATTAGTTGTGCTTCCCTCAAAACACTGTCCGTTGCTAGGCAACCAGAAGTGGGCAAATCAGAAAATGAATCCACAGACATGGAATACAAGCGCTTTTTATGGGTGTCTCATGCTCCGTTAAATGCTCTTCTCAAGGAAACAGGAGCACGAATATTCGTCTACTCTCATGGAATTTACAGGAAGCAACCCAATTCTTAGTATTTTCCGAACAAAATATTCACAGCCGATTGCACGTGGACTCAGTGTCTTCATGCAAGTGATGAAGGCACACAGAATAGCGGATCTTTATAATCAAAAGATGTCCCTCCTGGAAGAGCAGGACGGCTTTCGGTCTCGACCTCATTTAAGGCAGGGATTGCTCATGCGGCGACTTCTGGGTGGATTTTTACTTTGCGCACCAGGACCAAGCAGAGCAGGATCTGAGACTAGTGGTCTGTCCCAGCCCCACTGACCCCACTGCAGTCTGATCACCCCCTACCGAACTTGTCCAGATTCCTCTTTGGCTAGCACTGCATCACAATCTGGGTTCCCCAGACCCCTGGCTTCCTGTTTCCCCAAATATGCTCAGCCACCAGTCCCAAGCACTGTTACCCCGGAATGAATGGACTGGACCTGGAGGGGCTTCCAGCTCTAGTGACACATTATGAAACCAATCCAGCCCCACAAACATCCAGGTCACCCACCACCAAAAGATACCCACAGGCCAAAAGGAGCCCACAGGGGATGCGTTTTCTTAGTGCCACTCATTTCGAACTAGTTGCTAACACTTAAAAATCAGGGCGTTTCTCATCAAGTATCCTGTTGCTTTGGAACAAACGCAAACTCTTTCCCACATGGCTGTAACTGGCTGGGGCCAAGCAGCACCACCCTCATTACTTGGGGACACACCCTCCAGCTGGACTCTCAGGTGCCACCGCTTCTGCCCCATAGGCATTCGGGTTGGAGACCAGTCATCTTGGTCCTATAGCAAATGTGGCATCAATGAGGCAAGACGGCCCATGAGACCCCCGATGATGCTTCTTTCCAGTTAGAGCCATCTTAATTCCTCCGAGTGAGTCTAGTGATAGAAAGGGTCCAACTTGGCAGGTCCTCAAATGTTAAACAGAGTATGAATACATGGTCCAGGAGTCCCATTCCCAGATGTATACCCAAAAGAAGTGAAAGCAAGAACACAGATACTTGGACATCAATGTTCACAGCAACACTGTTCACAATAGCCAAGAGGTAGAACTAATCCATGTGTCCACAGGTGAATCAACAGACAAATGGACAAATGGAGCATTCATTAAACCATAGAAAGGAATGAAGTTCTGATAGATGCCATGTCAAGAATGGACCTTAAAAACATGATGCGAAGTGAAATAAGCCAGATGCAAAGGGACAAATACCGTGATTCTATTTATGTGAAAAACCTCGCACAGGCATATTCAGAGAAACAGAGAATAAAAGAGAGGTTCCCAAGAGCTGAGACGAGAAAGGAATGGGGAGTTATTGATGAATGGGTACAGAGTTTCTGTTTGGGGTGATGACAGAGTTTTGGAAATACACACAACCTTGGAATGTTTACACAACCTTGGAAAGAAATTAATGCCACTAAATTCTACACTTAAAAACAGTTAATAGCATATTTGATGTTTCAGTTATTTTAGCACAATGAGAAGAGGGGTCTTTGCTCTGCCCCCATCCATCTGCCCGGCATAGAGAGGGGACGCGAAGGCACAGTGTGAGGGTGTGTGCTACCCAAGCCCTCAGCATGAATGACACCCAAACCACACAGGCGAGAAGTCAGAGCTGGAAGGGAACCCAAGGAGCCCAGTCTGCCTGGTTCCCAAATCTCTAGGCTAATTCCTATCTCACAGTCCCCAGCAAGAGGACCCAACCCAAAGTAAAGCAACACAGGACCTGCCTATTTACTGTAAGCAAAATGTTGCGGACATCACAAAGAAAGACACAATTCAACATAACATGCAACTATGAAACAGTGCTAAAATAGATATACGCCAGATATAGATATACCCCACAGATCTAGGGCCAGAGTGTGTGGGAGGGAGTAGAATGTTTGGCAACAGAAACTTAAATCTGGAGGCCCCTGGGTGGCTCAGTTGGTTAAGTATCTGCCTTTGGTTCAGGTCATGATCTCAGGGTCTTGGGATCGAGCCCTGCATCGAGCTCCCCGCTCAACAGGGAGTCTGCTTCTCCCTCTCCCTCTGTGTTCACTCAAATAAGTTAATAAAATCTTGGGGGGGGACTTCTAAATTTGAAGCTTGGGTCTACCATTAATTAACCCTGCCTACTTAGGCAAGCCTAGACTAAGGACCCGCAACCTTTTGCTTAAATAGGCAGGTCCTGTGTTGCTTTGTTTCTTTCACAAAGAAACAAAGTTTTTATCATTTCAGTGAGTTATCACTCATCACTCTCTGCTTCCCCCTGGAAACCATAGATCCAGAAGGATTCCCCTAAAGGGCTTCTTAGGGACCTGTGGGCAGTTAAGAGAAGCAAAGAGCTAAAGGAAGGGGAAGGACGTGGGCCAGCACTGGGCCTGAGGGAGCAGGAGGCCAGAGCTGCCCACAGGGGCCAAAAGCCGAGAGGGCAGAGGAAATCTGTCCATTTGCTCACCTCCTGCCCGGGCAGCCTTGGAGCCAAGAGCCACCAGAGCCCAGGAAGGAGCAGAGAACAGGGGGGCAGGGTAAACTGGGCAGGGGCCAACACACCTGCAGAGGGAGAACCCAGAGGTGCCCGGAGCCCGCTGGGGCGGACGGGGGGTGGGAGGGGGTCTCTTTCTCTGAAGCGAGTGCCTCTCACAGACCGGCCCTGAGGCCCGGAGGCAGCGAGATGAATTTCCACACGTGCCGATCCTTGGCTAGCATGGAGACCACCCCTGGGACAGTAACCCAGCACTGCCAAAGGCCTCAGGACAGATCCACGGACCTCAGTCCCAGGGACAGGAGTCCCCCGTGAGCTGGACCTGTCGCAGTCAGGCCTGGGACCCAGCAGACACTCGATAAGCGCCCGGTGAACTGCATTCCTTTTATTATGTAACGGTATCGCTCAGGCTCGGGCTCTGGAAGGCCACAGATTTACTGCATTTTTTGTTACCTGCCAACTAGTGAAGACCACAAAAGGCTCGGGCGGAGCAGTAAAACAGAGGTAATGAATCAGGCATTTCTAACGAGGCTGCTTTTACGGGCATCACACCTCCGCGGGGCCAAATGGGCTCATTGTGGAGGTGCCATCCGTGCTGCGAGGGCGCGGAGCAGAGGCCGGCCAGGGCCCCGCGCTCAGGGCCGGGGCTCCAGCACCGCCTGCACACGACACGCACTAACTGCCACCGGGCTCGGGCTCTGCATCCGCGGAAACCTCCGGGGCCTTCATTAAGCCTGCTGGTGTGCACAGCCCGCCCTTCGTCCGGGCCCAACACCGACAGGCCCCTGACCGAGCACGCCTGGGGCCGCGGGGGGAGCCAGGAAGGTGCTGGGGGCCCGGCGCCCATGGGGGCGCCCGAGGCGGCCCGTCCTGCCCACGCGCCCGCAGTCGTGGCCCAGTCGCGGGACCAGGCGCGGGCTGGCAGCGGGGGGGGGGGAACCCCATCTCAAACCAGCCTGGCCTCCAGCCCTCGGGCACGCGGGGCCAGGGGAGGCCGGGGACCCCGGCAGAGAACCGAGTCAGCAGCTCGGGCTACCGGCCAGCGGGCTGCCACTGCCAGCCCGGGCCTCACTTCCTTCAACTGAGCAATGTTTCATGCTCAGTGAAAACCATGCCATCACCTCCCGCATGCCAAAAGGAAGAAACACACATGACCTGGAAAGGAGCAGGGCAGCCGGCCAGAGGCAGCCCCAGAGAAGGCTCAGAGCCTCCTACTCCAGGCCACTCATCTGAGCAAAGGTTCATGTGTTAGACGGGCTGTCCCTGGGACTGCTCAGAGAACCCCCAGGCACACCCTGGGGGCTGGGAAGGGGCACAGGACGCTGTCCTCCATGCGTTCACAGAAGAAGGTCCTCCCGGTTCACAGCAAGGAGCGGCTGACCCACCGGCAGGAACACGGTAGTTTCTAGATGAGAAAGCAGGTGAATAGCAGATAAAACCCTTCCGCCTTTTCCTAAGCCCTACCTTGTCACTGTTCCTCAACAGCCGATTCTTTTAAACAGGTTTAACATGGTTGTTGATGAAATCCCCATCATACCTCAATAAACGGTGACAGAACTAGACTAGATGGGCAGCCAGTCCGAGCTGGGTGGGCTGCGTGCCCCCCGGCCCCCCGGGGGTCCCAGACACCGGAGCCCGGGAAGCGTCTCAGGATATGTTAGTGGGAGAAGCTAGAAATGCTTCGTAAGTGTTCAAACAAAACGCTCTTACTAAATGCCTACTCGAGGCCAAATACTGGGAAGGGGCATAAAGATTAACAACATATGGGCCTTGCTTTCAAATGATCTTGTATTACAGTTTAATGGGGCAGACAGATATTCACATAAATAATACAGCGGCATTTGTACACTACTTACAGTTTACCCAAAAAAAAAAAAAAGTTCTTACGGAAGCAAGCAATCAGATCTGAAGTTCCCGAGTCACAATACTTGGGTTAGAAAGTTGAAAGAAAAATTGTAAATCCTATGCTCATGACGTGGACATCAGTGGAATTTCCCTAGATCAGGGGTAGAACACCTCTGTTGGGCATAAAAGATCAACGAGTTGCCCTCCTAACACGTGGCTCCAAGATGTTTCGTGTTCTGTAATTCAGGATTTTGAAGATATAGCGTAAGAATTTTGGACGTGCTGACCAGTGTGAAGATGGGCTGTGCCCACAGCCCAGCCCAGGGGGGTGATGACCAGCCATCCAGAATCACTACAAACCAGTAAGCTACTGGCTTTACGTCAAATAAAGAAAACAAGCCCAAGGCCAAGTACAAACTAACACCACTCTCTTGCCAACTCCCAGAAGCAACGATGTCAAAGCCTCACGCTCTCATAAATAACTAACAAGTTGTATGCTCTGTGTTTTACTTAAAGGCAGTAAAGTATACATCTTCCAAAAAAAAAATTTTAAAAAAAGCCTCTTTATCAAGAAAATGTAGCAAAATGTTAACAAGGGTGAACCAACGTAAAGGTGGCATGTGGTTTATGTATACTCTTTCACCCTTTCTTAGATTTTCTTTTTTTTTTTTTTTTTTTTAAATAAAAAGCTGAAGTCAAACGAAGGGATTTGCTCCTGAGACTCTAAGTCCCCTCCAGCTCCAACATTCGCCGTATATTTTGTTCTGCCATCAATCCTGGGAATCAGCAAAGACACAGCCTTTGTAACAAAAAACTAAAAATTAAAAAAAAAAAAAAAAATCGAAAAACCAAAACCCCCACCAAGAACACCTTCTAGCGTTTCACATTTTAGTTGAATCAGCAATACCCCTGCATTGGGGCAGGGATGTTAAGGCCACTCCGGGTAAGAACACCTCCCCGAAAATCCAGATTGCCATCGTCATGGGCCCTTCCTCCGGAGGCTGGGATCTGGAACAGTCCAAACGCAGGACCTACTCTCCCTGAACACAAACCCCAGTACGTTCGTGAAGCTTTTCAGTCTATGTGGAATCAGTGTATTAATAACAGCTTATTGGCACTGAATGAAAAACACACAAGTCTTAATCTTGGGTCTTGAATTGGGTCCAGGTCCTACGTAATACCTGGCTGGAAGGGATACAGCTGTGAGCATGCTTGGTGACTAGAGGCGATGTCCTGAGACCTGAGGTTTGAAACCAGGATTGGTAGCTTAACAAAATTTACTGGTTGTAGAAAAAGTGAACCTGCCTCTAGGGAGGTGAGCTCAGACTCACCATTCTGACAGCAGCCCCTGGTGGCCAGTTTAGTGAAAAGTGTTGGCTCTGATGCCTAAAAGCTCCAACCTTGCCTTAATGAAGGTTGCTGCAAGCAGACAGTCCACTCTGGGTAACAGCTGGGGGGTGATTAAGGGAAGCAGCAAAAATTCAAACCACGGTGCACCTTTGGGTCACATAAATCGCCAAGCCATTAGGTTACATTAAAAAAAAAAAAAAAATGTAGGGCGCCTGGGTGGCTCAGTCGTTGGGCGTCTGCCTTCGGCCCGGGTCAGATCCCGGGGTCCTGGGATCGAGACCCGCATCAGGCTCTCTGCTCTGCGGGAAGCCTGCTTCTCCCACTACCATTCCCTCTGCTTGTGTTCCCTCTCTCGCTGTGTTTCTCTCTGTCAAATAAAATAAATAAATAAATAAAATTTTTTTTTTAAAATGTAAAAAAAAAAAAACAAAAAACCTGTCTTTCAAAAGTAGGGGGAAAAAAATGAGACTTCATTTTGAAAGGGCAACATAATAATACCAGGCAGGTAATACTGACCTTAGGTGGAAAGTTAACCTCATTCCTTAATCGTGTAGAAAACCTGTAAATAGTCAAGGAGCACAGACTCCTATACAAAGTAAAGCGTGTTCTGTCTACTTCCCGACACAGCACCGCCCTAATTTCCACACACCAAATACTGGGAATTCTTATGGGAATATAAGGAACGGCTCCATGTAGCAGAAACTTCTAGAAAATGCCATCGGTCCTTCAAAGAATAAAATCAAATAGTCAAGATTGTAAGGGAGGCCCGATTTCCAGCGCTGCGGATTCGCCGTTTTACTGAATGCAACTCGGGGAACGTTCGGAGGCTGAGAGTTAGCTTCAAAGGGGGAGACCCTGTAAGAAGTGGAAGCCACAAGCTCCCAGCCGACTTCTTCGTAAGGTGCACTCTGTCCCCAGCCAGGAGAGAACAATCTGGAAACAATCTGGTGGGCAGCTGCTCTCATCAACAAACTGTTTATTGTAAGAAAGTGGCTGGGTCAAAGGGTAAACATCAACCTGAACCGAAAGCATACGGAGGAAAAATCAATACCGCCCCCGCTGAAGAAACCAGGGCTTCTCGTGCAGAAGAGAGAGGGAGAAAAACTCCTGCCCAGCTCTGAACGTGCGAACGCCACACAAATCTCCCCCATTTCTCGGCATGGTTGTTTTGCATCCCATTGCAAACGATTATTTGCTACTATTTTCAGAACAGCCTCATAACAAGGGCTAAAAAGATGGCATTTCAAGCGACACAGAAATCTACTCTCTAAATCACTTCCCCAAAAAAGTTACACTGGCCTCTACCTAGCTGCCTGCTTCTTGGATTGGTTGGATAAAGGAACCAATGTGCTTCTACACGATGCATGGATGATACGGCCCATCTTTAAATACATCTCATCCGAAAACAGAACGCCAACTGGGTATGAGATTATACGAAGGAACGGATTTATTTTAGGTATATCGGTGGTATTCTGGTTATGACTTTACACAGAACCCCCATCTTTTAGAAACACACACTAAAATATGTACAGAAGAAAGGTCTAATATAAATATCTGGGATTTGCTTCAAAATAACATGGAGGGGCGCCTGGGTGGCTCAGTCGTTAAGCGTCTGCCTTCGGCCCAGGTCAGATCCCGGGGTCCTGGGATCGAGCCCCGCATCGGGCTCCCTGCTCCTCGGGAAGCCTGCTTCTCCCGCTACCATTCCCTCTGCTTCTGTTCCCTCTCTCGCTGTGTTTCTCGCTGTCAAATAAATAAAATCTTTAAAAAAAATAAAAAAATAAAAAAATAAATAACATGGAGAAGGAGTGGGCAAGATGAGACGAAATAAGACTGGCCGGAATAGAAACTCGTGAAGCAGAGTGGCTGTGTTCATGAGTTCATTACATTTTCTCTTTACCTTTATACATTTGAAATTATCTGCAGAACGTTTCCTTTGACCTGTGGATACAGTTCAACAGTTAGTACGAAAAGAAAAAAAAAATTTTTTTCTTAGATATGAGAAAAGTATTAACCTCCCAACATAAATGCACGGATTCCCTGCAAGGACACACATGTGGCATGACTTTACTGGGTGTCCGACAGGGACATTTCAGGGACGTCTGGAACAGAGCTGTCATGTGCTGAGCCCAAAGAGATGGAGAGACAGAAAGAGATGTCCTGTGTGTTCCCAGTGCATTTGGGATCCCCCAGGCCAGTGTCGGACAGCAGCAACATCACAAGAGGGCACTGAGTTGCATTACGGGGGCGTAAGAACATACGTGGGCTGGTAAGGAAACCCCACTGACACAAATCACCCCGTTTTTAAAACAGTCAATTCCGCACACAGATTTTGAAACCGTAACTTGGTTCTAAATTTGAGGCTCCCATACATTGCATTGATAATTCTTTTTTTTTTTTTAATTTTTTTTTTTAAGATTTTATTTATTTGACAGAGAGATTACAAGTAGGCAGAGAAGCAGGCAGAGAGAGAGGGGGAAGCAGGCTCCCTGCAGTGCAGAGAGCCCGATGCGGGGCTCAATCCCTAGACCCTGAGATCATGACCTGAGGTGAAGGCAGAGGCCTTAACCCACTAAGCCACCCAGGCGCCCCTGCATTGATAATTCTTAAATTAACAGCAAAACCAATCTGAGAAAGAACGTGAAGCAAAAGCAGAGGGCAAAAAATTCTTTCACTGTGCTTAAATTAACTGTGCAAAGGCACCCACCGATGATTTCAAACTGAATAAAGATGAAAGATGAAAATGGTAAGAACCTCAAATTCTTACCAAAAAATGCCCCCAAAGGAACTATTTAAAAGGTTTTTTTTTAATTTATTTTATTTTATTTTATTTTATTTTATTTTTGGCATCTGATTGTTTTGCTGGGACCAGCATCAATACTGGAGTCCTGGAAAGAATGTGAAAGGTCATCTCATCTGCCCTCCCACAAAAGAACAGAGAAGATTTGGTCCTGAGAATCTGGTGACAGTGCGCTGTCCTTTAAAAAGCCACTTTGCGTGATAAACTCGTTTGGCCAATCTGAGACATCGCATGTAATCGCATCATCACCGAAACAAAATACATGCAAGAGAGGAGAATCTTCAAAATTACAGACCTTTGACTTTTAAGGCACTTTACAGACTAAAAAAGCCAAAGGAAAAACTTCAATCTTCATGCCTGTGGAAAGCACCAATCTAGACAATTCTAAAGCAGAAAGTTGCTGCAAAAAACCGAAGCATCAGGGCACCTGGGTGGCTCAGCTGGTTAAGCGTCTGCCTTCGGCTCAGGTCATGATCTTGGAGTCCTGGGATGGAGCCCCATGTCCCTGCTCAGCAGGGAGTCTGCTTCCCCCTCTCCCTCTGCTCCTCTCCCCTGCTTGTGCTCACATGCTCTCTCTCTCTCAAATAAATAAAAACTTAAGAAAAAAAAATGGAGCATCATTTTTTAATTTATGGAACCACAGTTTGGCATTTCTTTTAAAAGTCCTATTTCCTTATTTACTGAGAATAAAAACAGGGAAGAGGTTTAGTGGAGCTATCATCCAATTACTGACTAATAAACTGCTGTGTGGAAGATTCGTTTCTGCTCAAAGACAAGAAAACCACTGGTCAAATACTTTCCTATGGCGTTAAAAAGAGGAAAACTTTACAAGTTTTCTTCGAAGAATACTCACTTCTAATTTTCCTTCTAATTGTCAAATTTTTACTTTGCCTATGAGAGGCAAGTGGGTTTAACTACACATTTTCACAGTTCAGGGCACAGGAAAGACTAACGGCTTCTGACAGCAGCAAACAGCCCAGTGAGGTGCCAGTTCAGAACTGGGGAGTCCTGCCGACCAGCGATGGCCAGTACCAGTCGGCCTTTGCAAGAGATTCTATTTAAAAATTGAGTTTAAACCTTGGAGGCGTGAGAGCCGAGTGCCAACACAATCCTTCTCTTTACCCAGAAGCCCTAACCCCCACACCCGGACACACGCACAGGAGACACACGCGAGAACTTACACCCGCACCACAAGATTATGTTGTACGTCTCCGTGGGCTGACGGGAAAGTTATGTTTCCTTTCAAGCAGGAATCTGTAGATATTTTCACCTACATCCTCTCTCATCCTCAGGGAAAAAGACCTCTCCGCAAAGGAAGGTTCTATTTCAGCAATCCTATAGCATTTTCTAGAAGTTTTACTTAAAGCAAACACAGGAATGCATGCATATGTTCAGCTTATTCATTCACTTACAATTTATTTGTAGGCTAATTCACGTATTAAAACTGTAAAGACTCAACTGCCACTAAAAAAATATCCATTGAAACGAATATTCTAAAGGCTCTAAAATGTTTTCATTCGAGGCCACGTTCCTCAAGTCACCCAGTGGGGTCTGACCTCCAGAATTTTTTATGAGGGGCACGATCTCCAACAGTCAATAAGAACCAAAATTACAGTCCATACTCCAGGAGTTCTTTCACTGATTACATAATTAAACCAAAGCCAGAAAACGTTTTAAGAAAGAAAAATACAACACAAGCAGGAGGATGAAACATCCAGTATCTGGAAGGCTGTGTGTGGCAAAACTTGGCACAGCAGCGTCTGGAAAAATGCAGCCCCCGTAGGCAGCTAGGGACAGCCAGAAGGAGAACACACATGCGTGACCATAGCATGCTCTGATCTCCGAGAGAGGGAGACAGACAGACAGACTAACCTTCGCCGAGTTTTCCTGCCGCCAAGCTGGCCTGCTTTCTCCAGGAAGCCAGAGGGATCTTCGCCTGGACGGCCCCGGCCAGCCTCCCCGCGGAGGTCCGGGAACACCACCACCCCGGCACCCGGCTTGTCTCTACCCTCCCGCTCAAGCAGGGGAAACAAGATCACACGCCATCTGGGGCCACAAATCCCCGTTTTGAAACCCCGAAACGTGATCAACATTTTTCCAAGACAGCACAATTCCCAGCACGACGTTCCCGAGTTCTTAGCATGAATGGCAACAGAACGTGCCCCTCGCCTGGCATTCCCACACCCAAAAACTGAAGGGGGAGGGTACTGGATGGTGCTCAGGTCTCTGTGCCCAGCCGCCCTCCAGCCCAGGGCCAGCGTGGGCTCATTCCCTGGGATGCGCTTTTTAGGCCTGGGAGACAAAACACTGTGCCTAAGAACGTTGCAAGACTTACAGAGACAGCTTCAATCGGCTTCCCCGGGAGGCAAGGCCATAATCCGTACCCACTCACACATGGCAGCTATTAGGGGAGCTGGTGTAGGAGACAGAAAGCATTTGGTCTTGGAGGACTTTTTATTCCAAAAGGGCCTGTTTCCCATCCACAGATCCGTGACTGCATAAGCGCTGGATATAAATAGTCTGAATAAAAGCACCCTTCCTAGATAGGGTGCTGCCCCCCGAAGGAAATGGCAGGGGAAACGCTCCCTCTCGCCTACCCCTCTTCCCCAGGCCGGCCGGCAAGACCCGAACTAGAACAGCACCCACTCCAAGGGGAAAACACCCAAAATTGCATCCGCCCGTGTCTCCCACGAGCACGTTATCGGTCCCCGCCTGGGCTGTGGCCCAGACGTATTTACTCTGCAGGAGCCTCTCGGAAACATCCTTGTGAAAATAAGACACAAATAACAATTCGGTCTCTACGGTAGCTGTTTAAAGGCCTCTCCTGGCGAAAGACAGACTTAAGTAAAAAGGCCGCAAAAGAAAACACCCCGCATATTATCTCTTTTGCATTTCGACGTCAAAACCCATCCTGTCAACTTTGCCGTAGGCATTATGTTCCATTACAGGAAGTCAGTTACCAGGAACAAAACATTTCCAGTTTAGGCGAAGGAAGAAAGAAAAGGGAGAAAGGTGTATGAAAGACCCCTAAACATTCATAGCTGTAAAAGCTTTTAAATGTTCGCTTTAATCTGCCAGCTGCTCTTTAGCTGGGGCTGTATTATAAAATAGCTACCCCACCACTGCGCCGGCCACATGTCAAACGCCATTCAGGGCGCACCTGGAATCCTGAGTTTCTCTCTAATTTGGATCTCTAAAAATTATTTCCTAAGCCGTGAGTTAAAGTAACACTAGAAGTTTCCATCTCGCCGCACTTATTTGAGATTCAGAACTAAGATTAAAGGTGGAGGGAGGGAGGATGTCATGCCAAGTACTACGCGAAAACATGAAAAGCAAGGGTTTTGTTGTGGTTTGTTTTTTTTTAATTGGAGAATTTTCATGAACTCAGAAAAATACATGAGATGCTTCACTGCTCTACAACCCGGCTTGCTCTCCCGAGGGGTGAGGACCCCTGCCCTGGCTTCCCACGTGTCAGGGCCACCGTGAGATCCAGGCGGGGCTGTGACACCTGGGGAGGCACCTGGTTACCTACACCACGTGCCACGAGATGGGAATGTGTGTTTTCCAGAAACTTCTAGAGAAAGGTCTCCCGCACGGTAGGCACTCAGATGTTTGCTAAACGAAGAGATCCGTTAAAGAAGGAGGAATAAGAACCATGTGGTGTGATTTAGTCTCGGTTCCTCCCTAAAGCAACCAACATCAGAAAAGCAACTCTCCGAGTGGAAGGGACTATGCCAGGAAATTTTAATACATTTACAGCTATCGAGACGACTCCTACCTGCTTTTTTGGTGGGGGAGCAGGCATTCCACGGCAAAGGATCTGGGGTTGAACCAAGATGAAATGTGATAGTAGTTTTTGTTTTAAAGCGTCGAGAGCCCCTCCCACAACACCCACACCACCGAAATCACACACGTAGACACAACATGACAATCTCCGCCCGGCTGCTTTAGAAACAACCCCAGTCGTCACTTCTTGTTACGGTTACATCGCGATCCCGAGGCCGAAGAACCGCACCCCCTCTCTCGGGCAGGACTCCTGCCAACGTCCTGCCTGCCTGCGTACCATTGGCTACCAGCCACAAGGAACACCCAAGAGAATGCCAGCTTTGTCGCTTCAGAAGGCCCCAGACCCCGAGCGGTGGTGTCCCAGGGTAAGGGAGATGCCGGGCAGGCTGTGCGCAGTCCTATCCTCTCCCCGCTCCCCAGGTCGGGCTGCGGGATCGAAAGGGACACACTGAGATCCCATCCCGGTTTGTCCCCCTCAACCAGCTGCCCCTCCGAGCCTAAACCCTCGGGCTCGCACACACCCTCCCCCGGCAGAGACAGAAATGGAAGCAGAGCCCAGAGAAACAGAAATGAGAGGGCAGAGGCACCTGGGTGGCTCAGTCGTTAAGCGCCTGCCTTCAGCTCAGGTCATGATTCCAGGGTCCTGGGATCGAGCCCTGCATCGGGCTCCCTGCTCGGCAGGAAGCCTGCTTCTCCCGCTACCATTCCCTCTGCTTGTGTTCCCTGTCTCGCTGTGTTTCTCTCTGTCAAATAAATAAAATCTTTCAAAAAAAAAAAAAAGAAACAAGAGGGCAAGTTTTTCCATGAGACTTTAGGGGCTGCAAGGGAACAAGCTGTATTTTTCTATCCAACCGGGGTCGCTCACACACACAGGAAGGGGTATTCCTGCTAACTTCCCGGCAGCACCAGTGGCAACACCAATGGCAGGAGGTCAGTGTGCAGCAGCCACCCAGAAATCTGGGGTCAGCCACACGTCCTCCGAGCCTCTCACTCTGCTCACACCTCCAGGAAGGAAGTTATCTGTTTGAAAGGGCTCCCTGTGTAGACGCCAGCATGGTGGTGATCTTCTCTGAGAAGAGTTCGAGGGGCTCCTTGGAGAAACATCCCAGCAGGGGTGGGGGCACTTGAACGATGAGCTTCCACCAGGACCCCCAGGACCCCAGAAGCACCTTCCCCACAGGCATGAACGCACCGCTGAGGCCCGGGGAGCGCCCGCACAGGGAAGAGAGGGCCATGATTAAACCCAGCAGTGTGGCCGCCACTGGCCGTTCACCCGAGTCAGGTCGTTACTACCAGAGCTAATGCTGTTAGAGTAATTAATACAGACGCCAAATATTAACTAAACCATCAACATCTACACAAGTCCTTGCTTCTTAACATTCAAGTTGTGACCATTTCTGAGATGCCTTCAGAGTCCACTAAGAGTACTCTGTGTGCATTTTGAGGAACTGGTTTTGCTCGTTATAAAAATGATACGTGGACGCTACAGAAAATCTAGAAAATACAGAAGTTTAGTATCATCACCCCGAACCCACCATCCAGAAATACACCCTAGATTTCTGGATTTCCCTCCAGTCCCTCCTCTGTAGACACGTCTGTGGTGCCCACGTGCTCGTGGGTTTTGTTTGCTTGGACACAGCCTAATGTTGCTGAGGCCTGAATTCCAATCCTGCCCCTGGGGTCGTGCATGCGGACATGTATGAGGCCATACGGGACTGGATTTTAGAGGGGAAACCACGCACTGCTGGAGCGTGTGGGCGCCAGGAAAGGTCTCTGAACAACCCCCAGTAAACACCAAGAGTCGAGTGTACTTAGAGGGAGTGTTCTTTTCTACCTTTATCACCACGCTCTTCTTTCCCCTTTGTATCGCAGTAACGTAGAAGCTCCTAGGTACCCCGTAAATCTTCAGTACTTTCCGCTATACAGAGCGGGGGCCTAGGCTCCGAACTCCGTAAACACAGCTGGTATGCGGTGAAACCATTCAGATCACTGGTGTGTTTACTGTGTTCTTTCCCATTCCACCCTGGAACAGTACCTAGTGCACAGCAAGATGCTTGAGGAAGGATGACTGTTGACTAGGGCGCTGAAATAATTCCTGCACACCCGAAAGAAAGTGCCGCCAATATAATGGAAAACTACTGAAGTATGTGGAGCTCCTGCAGAGAAGGGGGGAAAAAAAGTCTCCAAACCGCTTCCACAGTCCAGGGAGGCTGTTCCCCGGGCAGCCTAGCTCAGCAGCGACACCGTGCGGTGAGAGGAGGTCGATTCCCAACAGCACAGAGCAGGTTACCGGGAGCCCCAAGCCAGCGCAGGCTTGGAATCTGCAGGGCAGGTAGGGCATGAATCTAAGGACCGGCCGTGGGGTACAGATGCTGGGAGGCCAACATCCTCTCCACGTGCCTTAATTCCAGGCAGATCTAGGAGATCGAGAAAGAAGGCTGCAGGAAAGAAAACCAAATACAATGCACAATCCAGCTCTCTTCCCAATCTGTCGTCCCAAGCTCTCTGTAAACACTGAGCCAGTGAAGAACTAGAAGATGCTCCCAGATGTCTCCACCTCGGCATTAGGAGAAGACCCCGAGGAATTACGCAGCTGCCTCCAGAAAGGCCATCAAGGTGTGGCTCGTCTGCCTTCACATTCACTGCACGACAAGTGTATTCCAGGAAAAGATACTCTAACACCCTGAATCCTTGTATTTCCTTTAACTGCAGACTCAAAGTCTTCTAGGTGGAGTCGATAAAACTAAGAAATGAGGACATACGTAGCAACCACACACTCACACCCGCAGTTCCTTGAGCTCCCCAAGTAAAAAGGAAATCAGAGAAGAGCAGTCGGGAGAAAAAAAGCAATCCACAGTAGGGAGATCCAAGAGCAACCAGACCAACTGGAAGACCCAAAATGAGAAGAGAACGTTTCTGAAACTCGCTCTTTCCCCAAGTTATCACGTAAAGAGGAACCTGGTGGGCTTGGAGCCTGTGTGGGGTGTCTGTGTGCCTGTATATAGAACAAATACTTGCTTTAATCTTGTTCAAGCACTTCGTTCCCAAGGTTTGTGAATGAGGATCCCCAATCAGTAGGGGAAATGTATCCCCCCACCCACAGGCAGTTTAAAGAACAGAATGGACGAAACTAGGAAGCATCTACTGGGTACAGTATTATAAACAGACATGCAATACAAAGCCTCCTGTTTGGGTTTCAGGTTATACCCACCCTAAAGAACCAAGAGAAATGCCTAGAGTTCAAACCTTGAGAACACTGTTTCCTCCTCACTGATATGTCCAGGAGTCCAGAGGGGCAAGTCCCAAGACCAGTGCTGTTGGAACTCCCAGGAAAGGCCTAGGGGCACTGCCAAGGGCCAGCCTGGTCTATCTCGCTCCGTGACCTCAGGACAAGGCAGGCCTTTCCTCACATATCCGGTCTTAGCCCTCAATGACCAGGAAAGGAAGGAAGGAGAAGATTCAGGAGAGTGACAGTCACGACTCCCCTGGGACCAGTAACTCTTACCCACGAGGCTCTGCCCCATCCCTTCAAAGTGGGAGAATGATGGGTGGGCCGTGTATAGGAGGGGAAGCTCTGAGGACCCACTTTATTTTATCAGATTATTGATATCAGATTATTTTATCAGATCCACAAGATGGATCTGATGCTTTTCTATTAACTGAACACTGAAAATAGAGACAGACGATGTGGAGCTTTGAAGTCCCGAGATAAAGGCACAAACCAAAGTCATACCATGAACCCCCAAAAGCTCCCATTAAAAAGAGTTAGGGGCACCTGGCTGGCTCAGTCAGAAGAACATGGGACTCTTGATCTTGAGGTTGTAAACTTGAGTCCCATATTGGGTGTAGAGACTCCTAAAATAAACTTTGAAAAAAAATTTTAATAAAAAAATAAAATAAGGAGAGTGCAAACTGACTAAAAACCATAATGAAAATGAAATAAAAGGATGCTTTCTAGTTGGAAAAATATCAGCCATTGCAATATCATTCATTTTTAAAACTTAAAACATTACCCGGCACCTTTTTAAACTAGGCATCAGGCACTTTTTAGGTACATTATACATGCGTAATCTATTAAAACTCCAAAGTATCTAGGAATATTAATAATCGGACTGTCTTTTAAATAATTTATACCAAACTTTCACATATATTATTTCTTGCAAACCTCGTATAATCCCACAAGGTATCCTAATCTTAAATGCCCTTGGAGTTTATAGTTATCTTGTCCAAGTGAGCACATTCCACACAGACAGTCCACAGCTCTGCTCTCCTCCGAAAACTAAGTTTGCCAAGGGACCGAGTTTAACCCAAAAGGGAGTTCCTTCTTTTTTAAAAATGTTGAGGTAGGAGGTATACTTTACTCTTTTCAAGGGCAAGTGGGTTAAGTTTGGTGTCTAGAGTCACCGGATTACAGACATTTGCTGAAACTGCAGGGCTGTATCACTGAACTCACAAATTTCCCCATGTAGGGGAGACAGGAAGCAGGCCTCCAAATAATTTGCCACAATCAGTAAGAAACCGACAGCTTGGCAGGAGGAGATGCCCCTAGAGAGTCTGGCAAACCTGCCCAAACCAGGTCACAACCACAGGCGCTGAATGCAGACAAAAGCCCAGGAAAATTCCAGAATACATCCCCGGCTCCCCGGGCGTTTTCCTTCTAGACACTAGACCCTAGAAACTGAACCCTTCTGCCACCAGATGGCAGGCATCAGCACAAATGAAACAAAACTTGGGATTTTTCCCATCCAGATATTCCCTGAGAAAGACCCGGATCAAGACAAAGGTCTTTAATCCCAAATGAATAAACTGTGGTTTCCAAATACACTCTTGACACATGAAAGAGTGACCCTTGGCCCCCTCAAGTGGGTAGGCCGTGACCTTTAAGATAGAACACCTTCTCCTCTGCCCCGCTGACACACAAACACCACAAATACCAGCTACTTGGATATCTCTAGGACAGTTCCCAAACCTGAAGGCAAAATAAAAAGAGAAATCAAAATCGAGACCCAGGAGGAACGACAGGGGCGCCGCGTGGACGAGAGGCCTGGGCCGACACTCACCTCAGCCGCAGGCAGCAAGTAAAGAGGTGTTAAGGCAGGAACTTGGTTTACGTCACAGTTTAGGCCGAGCGCGGTCAGGATCTCCCTGAGGACTTCGTATCTTCTAGTGTTGCTTGATTTGAGCAGGTCGAAGTCTCCCGGGGCTCGAACCACTGAAGAACCGGGAGGTAGCTCCAAGTGCACCTGAGGGAAGAAGACACGGCTCGTTAAGTTGCGAATCGGGGACGCCCGCCGACCTTGGGAGAGAAACACGTTTCTCCTGACCTGCGTTTCTGAAAACCTCAACAGAAATCCTTCTGATTATCAACACTATCTAAACG
>CM053603.1:178705927-178731683 GCA_028646535.1 Procyon lotor
TCGAAGTCTCCCGGGGCTCGAACCACTGAAGAACCGGGAGGTAGCTCCAAGTGCACCTGAGGGAAGAAGACACGGCTCGTTAAGTTGCGAATCGGGGACGCCCGCCGACCTTGGGAGAGAAACACGTTTCTCCTGACCTGCGTTTCTGAAAACCTCAACAGAAATCCTTCTGATTATCAACACTATCTAAACGCTGAACTTGACCCTTTGGAGAGTCATGACAAGCAGTAAAAAAAAAAAAAAAAAAAAAAAAAAAAAAAAAAAAAAAAAAAAGCAGTAAAAAGATCGTGGCGGTGCCGGACGCAAGCCTGGATAGGAATCCACTCTGCCCGGTCCCGACCTGTATCGCTCACCAGTCTCCCCCTCAGGCAAGTGGCTTAACTTGATTACTGACAGACAAACCCCATAGGAGACTCTTAATCCCCCAGAAGCGAACTGAGGGTTGCTGGGGGGAAGGCAGGGAGGGAGATGATGGGGTAGCTGGGGGATGGACGTTGGGGAGGGAGGGAATGTGCTATGGGGAGCGCTGGTAAGATTGATGATTCACAGACCTGTACCCCTGAAATAAATAATGTATTATATGTTAGTTAAAAAAAAAAAAACAAACAAAAACACGGGGCGCCTGGCTGGCTCAGTTTATTAAACGACTGCCTTCGGCTCGGGTCATGATCCCAGAGTCCTGGGATCGAGCCCCACATGAGGCTCCCTGCTCAGCAGGAGGCCTGCTTCTCCCTCTCCCACTCCCCCTGCTTGTGTTCCCTCTCCCGCTGTCTCTCTGTCAAATAAATAAATAAACTCTTGAAAAACAAAACAAACAAAAAACACTTGGAAATAGGATTGTGCTGCGAAGTGAACTAAAGTCACTCTAGAACTCCAGGAGGCGCGATGGGTCATGTGGAGACTCTCACTCTATGTATTAGTCATAACCACCGGGAAACAACATCGGGAAGGAGAGGAGCCTCATTCAGCTTTGTAAGAGTGTTGCAGGCATTCAAATCGAAGCAGTGGGGTTCGGGGGACCCCAGAAAGGCCCGCCCCACCACCCTCCTTCACCGGGATTGAATTTAAGATTCAGGACTTCATCTATCTAGTTCAGGCTTGTTGTCCACTTAAAATTAAAAACAGCCCCACCTGGGGGCGTCTGGGTGGTCAGTCAGTTAAGCATCTGCCTCGGGCTCAGGTCAGGATCTCAGATTTCTGGGACCAACCCCCGCATGGGGCTCCCTGCTCAGTGGGAGTCGGCTTATCCCTCTGCCCCTCCCCCTGCTCATGCTCTCTCTCTCTCCTCAATAAATTAAAAAAAAAAAATCTTTTTTAAAAACAATAACAATAAATAAAACAGCCCCACTGATCAACAAACAGTCTGTGTCTCGGTCTGAAGGAACATGCTAGAACTTCCAGCTCCCTTCAGCGAGAACTTTGCAGTCAGTGGTGTGTGCTTTGGTGTAAAGGGACAGACTTGGAACTTCTGGTCCTCTTGAGATCAGGTTTTAACCGGCCACTAGAGCCTTAGAGGGTGCCAGAATATTGAGCAACTTAAGCATGTTGGCTTTATTTTATTTCACTTTTGCCAGGAATCAGCTGTGGGTTTCTGTTGTAACCAGAACTCCTGACCTGGTATTATAGGAGCGTGATGACAATTAAAAGCAAAGTGTCAGGGGCGACTGGGTGGCTCAGTAGCTAAGCGTCTGCTTTCGGCCCAGGTCATGATCCCGGGGTCCTGGGATCGAGCCCTGCATCGGGCTCCCTGCTCTGCTGGAAGCCTGCTTCTCCCTACCATTTCCTCGGCTTGTGTTCTCCCTCTCGCTGTGTTTCTGTCAAATAAATAAAATCTTTAAAAAAAAAAAAAAAAAAAGAACCCTGTCCAGATGTCCTGTCCAAAATGGCCCAACTGTGCACAGTTGATGCCAATCTAAAAAGGGTTGTAGAGATGGCCCAGCATGGCCCCATGCTGTGGCGGGCCAGCTGAGGGCTGCTCCTGTCAGCAGGGGGCAGGAGTGAGTCTGTCCTCCAAACAGCCAAGGGGAGAGGCTCCGGCAGAGAAGAGAAATCCTTCCCGGTATCCAAAACCGAGTCCCCTTCATCCCTGCGTTCTCTCCCCTAAATATGGCCTCTCCTCCCCAGTGGACAAAGCCAGTGGCTCTCCTACTAGAGATGACCCCCTACGGGTCGCAGAAATAAAATGAGTGACGTTCTTCCCCGACCGGGGCCCAGAGGAGAGGGCATGAGCGTGATGAATGGTACACGTACACCCCAGGCTGAGTGGATACACAGAAGATCCAAGAAGTACCCCGAATGAGTGAGGTGGGCTGAACTCCCAGTCACACATGAGCGAGGCCCAGGAGGAAACGGAGGGCTCACCATACGAGCAGTCCTCCAGAGCTCCACCATGTAAGAGAAAGGACAGCCACCGGGGTGCCTGGTGGCTCAGCAGGTTAGGCGTCTGCCTTCGGCTGGGGTCATGATCTCAGGGTCCTGGGATCGAGCCCCGACTCAGACTCCCTCCTCAGCGGGGAGTCTGCTTCCCCCTCTCCCTCTGCCCCTTCCCGCTTGTGTGCTCTCGTGCTCCCTTTCTCAAAAAAATAAAATAATTAAATTAAATTTTTTAAATTTAATTTAAAATTAAAATTTTAAAATGATTAATTAAATTAAAATTTAAATTTTAAGTTTAATTTTAATTTTTAATTTTTTAATTTTTAATTTTTTAATTTTAAATTTTAAAATTTAATTTTAAATTTAATTTAAAAAAATTTTTTTAAATAATATAATATAATATAATATAATATAATATAATATAATATAATATAATATAATATAAAATAAAATACGGAAGGAAGGCAGGCAGTCCACAGATACTGTGCGAGGAGTGCTTGTGTGGGCTTTCACAGTAGCTGCTTTGACAACGGAAGCAGCAAGAGAGACCTCCCCTGGCTCTGTACCTCAATCCACAGGTCAGACAGCGTGTGCTTCTGGATTTGCACTCCTTGTCCTCCGTGGGACCCAACACGTGTCTCATCCTCCAGCTGGAATACTGTCACCATACTGATGGGCCCACTTCTATACCTTGGCTTCTTCTAAAATTAAGGCTTTTGAACTAAAATGTCTCCGGTCACGGAGGGAGTGGAGGGCAGTTTGCTACTTGGGCGTAGTATCCGGTGGGTAGCACGCCGTTAACACCCTACAGAGCACGGGCCCAGGGGGCTCTACCACAAAACAGGATCAGCCTGAAACATCAACGGCGCCGGGGGGAGAAACCCTGCTCGAAAAGCCAGACCGCTCCTGCCATGCGCTACACTAAATAAGGAAATAAAGTACTTTTAAGTCCGCTTGGGCAACTTCATGCCAAAGGCCTGGTCCATTCGATAATACAATGTCAGCTTTAACCCTCAGCCTTCAATCTCCCCTGCAAACCCGACCGTCACAGCAAGCACACGAGAATGTCCATGCTCCTCATGACGAGGGGTCAGGGCATCCACATGCAGCTCCTTGGCCGTGAGACTACCGCCCACTGCGCGGCTGCAGTCTGCCCTTGAAGTGCTTGGCCCTCTCTTACGGGGTTACATCATTACCTTATTTATTAGAGATGAAGACTGTGAAATTGACCAGGGAAAGAGGAAACTAACCAGCCCGTGGTAACATTTCCTGGCCGCTCTCACCAGGGAGGTATTGTAGTGACACCAGTCTGAGCCGAAAGCAGTGACCCTGTCACACAGAGACTGGAAGTCATTTAAAATCAAAAATGACATTCTAATCCTCTGAATCTGATTTTTGAAGCTGCATCGTATTGCCTTTTTTTTTTCTAGAGCAATGCCTACAGTATCAAATTTTATGACAGTAACAGGGTCGATTTAAATGGTGCAGCAAGTAGAGGGGCCGTGTCCCTCAGAGAAATGGATCGCAGCAGTGCCGAATCAATTTTCTAGTACAAGTCTGTGCACAGGGGTGGTAAAAGTCACTATTCAAAACTGAAATACGGCTCTAGGAAGTCGGGTTTTTAAGTGGATTTTCTGAGAATGCATGGTTGCCATAGTTACCATCTTTGCAGAGAAAAAGATAAGAGGAACATTTATTAGGCCTCCAAACTGATTCGTGTGCTTTGCGGCCTACGCGAAACCTGCTTAGCTTGTATGCATTCGTCCTTCCTGATGTCCAGATTTCGTAATTATATGAATCTTTGCTGAGCATTAGCTTAAGAACAAATGAATGGGCTTTGGAAGAGTAAAGGAAGAAATTTATGACCCCCTGAAGAATTTTTGGTTAGAAAAGTCAAGAGACTTAGCTCCTAGGACAGCGTATGAAATGAAAAAAAACAACAACAAAAAAGGAAACGATTCTCTAACTCAATAAAAAAAAAAATCCCCGTAATAAAACAAAATCTGTTACACTCATCCTGGAAACTATTTTGGGCAAAATATCTACATCTACTTAACTTTCTCTTTAGATAACAAATCCTTAAGGACAAGGGTTCATGTAACTCTAACAAAAACTTTCCGCCCTAAAGCATTAAAAAGTTTGCAGTCAATGATCAGGAATTTGGAAATAGTCTATCCTGCTTCCGTCTGCTTTAACAAACAAAAAAGGAAAAGGAAAAAGAAAGTGGGAACAAAAAACAGGAGATGAGCCAAAGGATTTGGGAAGGGAGGGGGTGGGGAGTAGCATGTCCCTCCCTCTCCCTTTCCACTTTTTCCTTACCTATATAGAGCTGACCCTTAAACAACGTGGGGGTGAGGGGCGCCAACCTCTGTGCAGCAGAAAATCCATGTATAACTTTCAACTCTCCAAAAACTTAACTAGTAACAGCCTAGTGTTGACCGGAAGCCTTACCAATAACATGAACAATCATTTTGTATATTATACATATTATATATTTGTTTTATTTATTCTTAATATAAAGAGTTTTATTTATTTATTTATTTATATATAAGAATAAGGATTTATTCTTACAATAAAGCAAGCTGTAGAAAAGAAAACTATTAGGAAAATCATAAGGAACAGTACATCTACAGTACTCTACTGTATTTAGCCAAAAAATTCCACACAAGGGGACCCACTTGGTTCAAAGCCATGTTAGTCCAAGGTCAGTTGTATTAATGTGCCATAAATCTCAGTTGCTTCGATAGTCTATCTGAAATTTTTCTCAGCACTTAAGACTTTAAGAGTGCCAAAATCATAAAAGAACTGAGGGTTGGGAAAGTTTTCAACGCGCACGACTCCACAGTTGGTGAGCATTCACACAACCCCTGGCATCAACTACAAGGTTGTAATTTGAGGGTTATTAACACCAAAAACCACCAGCCCAAGGCACTCTCAACTCCCTACATTAGTTAAAAGGTTCGATGATACTGACTACAGTGTGCTTTGAGACAAGAGGGTAGACTAATGCATTTCTCAAAATGAGAAAGATTTTCTGACTAATCCTCGGTTAACCAGCAGTCCATAATCAGCCGTGACACCTTCTGCTTTGTTCCTCCGTCCTGAGTGTTTTGGTGAAATGGGATATTCATGCAATAGGAAAGCCCTCATCTAAACCAATTCAGCATCAGCAAAAACTCCCAGCCAAGGATCCAAAGGGTCCCACAGCACAAAGCACAGACTCTTGACCCTTTCAGTGTTCAGCCTTAAAGGGCATACTCGCTGTCAGATCCCCAAAGACCCCCCACACGGATGCCAGCTCCATACCTGGCAAAGAACAGCTTCTCCTCCACGTTCTCCGAAAGGCACCTGCACTATCAGCCTGTCCTTGTCCTCGTTCTCCAGGTGACCCTCGAGCTTGCCCAGGCTGTGGCCCTCCCCAGGGCTTTCCTCATAAACGAAGCCACTGCTCAGGACGCTGAGCTTCACCTGGGTCTGGTCAGCCTTGGAGAAAACCAGGTTCTGGACCGTTTCCTCGAGCACGCTCTTGCTCGTCACCCGGAAGCCAGCAAACGTGAAGGACGAACACAAGCCTAACACCTTCCCTCCCTGAGAAAGGTAGGCCATGAACTTCTGGGAGAGGTCTTCGGGAATGGCCTCCCGGGTTGCAATGACCAACACCAGACAGTTGTCTGACCACGGGTCTCTGAGAGCACTTTCCCGTGACAGGTGGTAGAGCGTATAGCTGTCGGCATCCACACAGTCAGCCAGGACAGACCGGACCTCCTGGAACCTGCCCAGGGATTCCCGGGGGGCAGAGCCCGTGTAGAGGAGGATGTTGGGGGCCTTTCCCGTGATGTTGACTCTCCTCCCTTCTCTCTCCAGGCGGGTGTCATCAGCAACATCCTCCAAACTCCCACTGTGATCGTAGGGAAGATCTGGAATGTTCTCTACAGATGCAAACTTGACAGATTCGATGGTGCTGTTCTCAAGCTCGAGACACTCGTGGCAACTAGACAGATGGAGGGGACAGTGCTCGGCGGAGCCTAGTTCTCTGCCACCGTCCCCAGCAGGCTCGCTGCCAGAGGCACCCCCTTTCCCCGGTGTGGGTTGTGCACCAAGAACTCGGGGGTCATCCCTACCCACGCACTCCATAACATCCGGCTCAGGCTTACTCTCAGCGGAAGGTTTGGGATTCAGCGGTAGGGTCTGGGCTTGCTTCTCTGAGACCTGGTCCTCGAGTGCCTTCAGAGTACTGTCCTGCAAGTGCACCGCTACAACGTGAACAGAGAAGACAATCATCAGTTCAAAACCTCCTGGCGCTCTCCGCACGCCATGAAGTCCGCTGCTGGGGAGCCCGCCCTCGGCTCCCACTGCGACCCCACCGCAAGCCTGCGGCCTCCCCTGGAACCTCTCGGTTAGAACCCGGCACTGCTCCCACCTGCTGGGAGGGTGCGCCCGACCTTCCCCGAGTGAAATCCCAAACCCCACACCTCCCCAACACCTTTCCCTTGTGAATCGGGAAGACTCAGATCCCCTCACTGGCTGGTGAACAAAGTGGGATTTGGAGAGGTAGCTGCACAGACTTACTTAGAGAATCGATTTCCTGGGTGTCCGTCTCCTATAAGATAATGGAACCGAGAAACCAAAAAGGCACATATCTAGCATACCCAGGCATAGCCCGTGCAGAAGGTGCTCTCGGACAGGATCAGTGGGGGAAAAGGGTCTTCCCAGTGTCTTATCTCAGGACTGGAACAGGAGTTTACAATCACTGATTCAAAAAACATTGATAGAGCCCTTGCTATGCACCTGACATCGTAGGTGCACACGCAAATGCCAAATGGGAAAACTAAATGAGTTACAGGGATTTCCAGAGCTGGTAACACTCATTTGCTCAAGATACAAATGAAGACTTTCATGGACATAGAAACTCAATTTTTAAATCTAATTAAGAAAGAACATTTGGCATGTTTCCTGAAAAAAAGATGTATCCCAAAATATTGTGAGATACATTTATATGTATATATTTTTTTAAAGTATAAACTCTTAGAATTAGAACTTTGTATAACACTGACTGTGCTTTCCACTCAAACTGTAGCCTAAAACTTGTTATACTTTTCGGATTGTGAAAAACAAATATTATATGGGTACTACATTTGCACGCCATCTTGTGGATAATACAATTATAGGAAATCCTTGTTTAAGAATTTTAAAAGCACTGGGGCGCCTGGGTAGCTCGGTTGGTTAAGGGTCTGACTCGATCACAATTCAGGTCTTGATCTCAGGGTCGTGAGTTCAAGCCCCATGTTGGGCCTAGCATGGAGCCCACTTAAAAAAAAATAGAATTTAGGGGGGCGCCCGGGTGGCTCAGTCCTTAAGCGTCTGCCTTCCGCTCGGTCATGATCCCAGGGTCCTGGGATCGAGCCCCGCATCGGGCTCCCTGCTCGGCGGGAAGCCTGCTTCTCCCGCTGCCATTCCCTCTGCTTGTGTTCCCTCTTTCGCTGTTTCTCACTGTCAAATAAATAAAATCTTTAAAAAAAAAAAAAAATAGAATTTAAAAAGCATTATCAATATACTTAGGGATAAGCATCTCAAAAAAAAACCTAACACATGTAAGAATCTCATAGTGTTACAATTATATCCAACCTGCTGAGTGCATTAAACTGAAGATAGGCATTTGCCTTATGCCACATCGAACAAGAGGGTTCAACAATCCTTAAGCTAATAACCAAGGGTCTCCTGCTATGATAGAAATATTTCTTTTTTTTTTTTTTTTTTAAGTTTTTAGTTAAGTAGTCCTTCTACCCAACGTGGGGCTCGAACTCACGACCCAGAGATCACGAGTTGCCGGCTCCTTGGACTGAGCCATCCAGGTGCCCCCTGACGGAAACATTTCTAAGCTCACTTACAAACAATCTTTTGAGGTACCAATCCATTGGCCATCTGCAGTCTATCTTCCATGAATGCCACCCCCAGCTTACTGAAGTCGTCCACACTGGCTTCAGCGATTAACTGATAAGGATCCCCAGGTCTGTAAGCCAACGGCAAACAGCAGTCAGACCACTTCACAATCTGAGAAAACATGGGTGAGGGAGGAGGAAGGAAAAGACGGTGAGATTGTTCTTCTCCAAAATAAACAGATACTTTTCCCTTCAGTTCTCACCCCGAAGTTACAGTGAAACATCATGAGTTACAGGATATTGCATTTTATTAACAGCAAAGTTGTTCTGACCCCACCATTCTTGTTTCTACCTGACAACAGGGTTTTGAAAGCACTAAATAGAACTCTTTTATTTTTTTTCAATTTTTTTATTTAAACTTAAGTAGCCAACATATGCAGTATTCAATAATTGATCAGTTGTATGTAACACCCAGTGCTCATCACCTCACGTGCCCTCCTTAATGCCCATCACCCTATTACCCTATCCCTGTCTTTTAAAAGCAAGCAATTGAAGTCTCCACCGCCTTGCAAGGAGCTGAAAGGGGAAAGGGCCATTTTCCAGACATGGATATACACCAATGTGCCCTTTAGTAACAGGAAATAGGAGGAAGCAGTAGGCCCACAATATCCAGTGATTTATAATGTAACCTGTAGACCAGCTTTGCTCTGGGGTGGCCTGAGGCCAGCTGCACCGGGACTCCCCAGGCGCACGTGCGCACTTCCCAGTCCTGGGCAAGGGCACCGTGCTCTCTCTGGTGCTCCCCAGGTCCTGCGGCCTCAGCCCAGGAATCGGAAGTTCTACCTGGGGCTTCCCCTTGATTCCTACAACTGGGAAAAACCATCCAGAGAGCTCCTGCCTGTCCCAGCTCATATCCCACCACAAGGGGGACGGGGGAAATGAGCGCAGAAAAAACCCAGGCCTTGACTCGATCCAGTTTTTCTAAGTGAAGAATGTGAACTCCCGACAAGGAGAAGGGGAGCCCTAGGGGGTGGGTTAGGAAACTGGCTCAGGATTCGAGGACCTGGGTCTGGGTCAAACTGGACTCATCTTCGCTGCGTGTCTTCAGGCAAGTCTCAGAACGTCTGGAGTCCCAGCGCCCTCATTCATAAAACAGGAATAACGATAGGAATACCGATCATCTTATTTGTTTGCTGTGTTAATAAGATTCAAGGGTATATAATGCCCCCAGCGGAAAGCCACGGGTATTAGCTATTATGAATCAGGCTTTAAAACCAAGGGCACAGAGTGGTCTTTTTTTAAGATGCCAAGAAGAATTTCCCTACTTCCCAAAACAAATCATCTCAGGGACATGCTGCCCCAAATCTCATAATCGGAGATAAATAATTTTGAATTCTATCTTTTATACGGATAGGCTAGGTTTTTAGAACTAACCTTTGCTGAAAACAATGAGAAAGTGCTGATAACATCAATAAACATCATCTGAAAACACTGAAGAAACCCCGAGATAATGAAGCATCGTAGGCCCAACGCTGGGGTAAATCCTGACCCTATAAAGGGAAGTTGCTCACCCAGGAAATGTGGGGTTCAAAAGTCAAGGTCCAACTGGCATAAGGACAGAAAGACAGATCAATGGAATAGAACTGAGAGCACAGAAGCCCATACACCTACAGACAACTGATTTTGGACAAGGTTGTCAAGACCACTTCACAGGGAAAGAACAATTTTTTCAACAGACAGTGCTGGTACAATGGGATATCTATATGCAAAGGAATGAAAACAGATCTCCTACCTCAGGCCATTTACACCAGGTACAAAAAAAGAGTCAACTTAAACTGGGTCAAATCCTCCATATCAGAGCTACAACTACAAAAATTCTCAGAAGAAAACAGGTGTAAATTGTCATGATCTCAGACGAGGCAATGGTTTCTCAGAGAAAAACAGGTTAATGGGACTTCATTCAAATCTTTGTGCTTCAGAGAATAGCTTCAAGACAGTGGAAAGACAATCCACAAAATGGGAGAAAATATTTGTAAACAACTTATGTGATAAAAGACTTGGACCCACAATGTATAAAAATATAGAAAGGAAGAACAATAATAAAGCCAAAACACCCAGTTTAAAAATGGACAAAGGCAGGGGCACCTGGGCAGCTCAGTCGGTTAAGCATCTGTCTCTGGCCCAAGTCATGATCCCAGAGTCCTGGGATGGAGCCCTGCGTTGGGCTCCCTGTTCAGGAGGAGTCGGCCTCTCCCTCTCCCCCGCCATTGGTGCTCTCACACATGTGTATTCTCACCTTACTCTAATAAATGAATAAAATCTTTTTTAAAAAATGGACAAAGGATCTGAACAGACATTTCTCCAAGGAAAATACGCAAATGGCAAATAAGCACTTGAGAATATGCACAACATCCCCAACTGGTCACAGGGAAACACAGATCAAAACCACAATGAGAAACTTCACCTCTGCTGGGATGGATATAAGCAAAAGGATGGATTCTAACAAGCGTTGCTGAGGATGCTGAGAAATCAGAACCCTACTACACTGCTGGTAGAAATACAGAATGGTGCAGCCTCTTTGGAAAAGTTTCACAGTTCTTCAAAAAGTTAAAATACAGGGGCGCTGGGCAGGGGGGTGCAGTGGGGGCGGGGCTCGGTCGGTTGAGCATCTGACTCTTGATTTCGGCTCAGGTCATGATCTGGGGTCAAGGGATAGTCCCATGTCAGGCTCTGTGCTCAGCACAGAGTCTGCTTGTCCCTCTCCCTCTGCTCCTACCCCCACTAATGCTCTATCTCTAAAATAAATGAATAAAATCTTTAAAAAAAAATTAAATACAGAATTACCAAAAGACCCAGCAATCCCACTCCCAGGTATATAAAAGAACTGAAAATATATGTACACACACAAAAGTTGTATGTAGATGTTCACACCAGCATTATTCATAATAACCAAAGAGCAGAAACAACCCAAAAGTCTATCAACGGATGACGGGATAAATAAAACATCTACATCCATACGGTGGAGTATTATTCAGCCATGAAAAGGAGTGAAATACTGATTTGTGTCACAATATAGATCAATCTCAAACACATCACGCTAAGTGAAGGAAGCCAATAATGAAAGGTTATAGATTACGTGACTCTACTTACATGAATATCCAGAACAGACAAATCTAAAGAGTTAGCAAGCAGATCAGTGGTTGCCAGGCCAGGGAATGGGGAAGCGGAGAGTGGCCACTGGTGGATACATGTTTCTTTTTGGGGCGATGAAAACAGCATTAGATAGTGGTGATTGCACAACCACTGAACTGTAATTGTATACTTCAAAAGGATGAGGTTTATGGCATATGAATTATATGTCAATTTTAAGAAGGAAAAGGAAAAGAATCAAGGCAGTTTGCTTATTCCCACCCTGCTCCCGGACAGCCTAAACAGTGGGAGGACTCCAGAGCCCAACTTTCTGAACTGAATTCCGGCTCCTCGGCTAACAGCTGTGTGACCTAAGCAAGTCACTCAAATTCTCTAATCTTGGGTTTCCTGTCTGTAAGGTGGAAATGGTAAGATTACTCACCTCACCAGGTTACTGGGAGAGACAAATGGGAGTAACGCGCCAAGTGCCTGGTCCATAGAGGGGCACTTACCATGCTAAACATGCAGTCCCGAAAGCAGGTATTCTCAGTGGGGGCCATATCCCCCCTGAGGGGGGCAAAACCTAGTGGGGCGCCTGGGCGGCTCAGTGGGTTAAAGCCTTTGCTTTCGTCTCGGGTCATGATCTCGGGGGGCCAGGGATCAAGCCCCACATGGGGCTCTCTGCTCAGCAGGGAGTCCGCTTCCCCCCCCCACCGCCTGCCTCTCTGCCTACTTGTGATCTCTCTGTCAAATAAATAAATTCTTTAAAAAAAAAAAAAACCCTAGTCTGAGGGTGAGGGAAGGGGCTGGGGGGGTTGGAAAAAGTTCTAGGAGTCACAAGGGCGTGTAGCCCTCCAAGGGTGAACCCGACCCCACAAAACCTTATTCCTTACTATTTTATTTCTCTCCTGAGACAGAATTCAAATGGAATCTCGTTTGAGAACATTTAAAAAGCTGGGAAATACTTAATAAATGCAAGTTTTTATGGTCAAAAGGTTGAAACCCACTACTGGGTCTAGAATATTTGGAGAAAGGGAACCCTCAGGAGTGTCTCTCAGTTCTACGGGTGGCCTTCCCTCCACCTGACTGACCCCCGAATGCGCCCCCCAACCCCCCACCAGACATGGAACAAGAGTGAGCAGGGTTCCCCCCGCCAGCAACCCGGTGGGACTCCAAATCTGACACCTCTGGTCCAGGATGACAATTCGGACAAATATTTAGCTGATTTCCAGCTCCGAGGATGGAGGAAGGATGTCAGCTCAGGGGGATGAGAAGATAAACTCCAGCCTCGGCAAGAGCTGACTCTGCAGATGAGCGTGGATGGGAACCGTGAAAAGGGACACCGCCACCGGCCTCCAGCGCCACGGCTAAGGGCGTCTTTGGCTATCGCTGGCAATCCATGCATGAAGAAGGACAAATACTCAGCCAGGGGAGACCCAGCCCCCGGGATCAGTTGTTCAAACGCTGATTCAGCCCCCTGCTGGAGCGGGCACAGGTGGGGAGCTAGGCCTCAAAGCAAGCATCTCCTGTAAAAGGAGCCGATAATTAAATTCTCAGACACCCCTGAAGGAGGAGAGACCAGGAGATAAACGAAGCTTGGGTAAGGACAGGAAGCGGCCAGAGAACAATACACACCCATCTCTGATCAGGTTTCTCAACTCAGCCAGCTGAGTCCTCACCTAAGTGCATTTCGTCTTTGTAGAAACGGGGCCAGGGAGCCACAGACCGTGCGAACTCCCCAAGCAGCACCGAGTCCTCCATCAAAGCAAAGCCAGGCTGTCACCCATGCATCCAGCGCTGCTTGTCTAAAAGCAAACAGGCCACTGCCAGCTTGCCCTTCAAGGTGGAAACAAAGGGATCGAGAAAGAAAGGGGAAGTCAAACCAAAGGCTTAGTCCTGGAGATCAAAGTGGAGGAAGCCCCGGTCAGCCCTAAACAAAGGGATTTCCTGGCAGAAATCCCTTCCATAATCAAAGCTGGGGACTTGCAGTTACCTTGATGACAGGAGGCACTGGTGGCCCTGCTCTACTCAACACATGTCCAGGAGGAAGACCCAGGGCCAAGGGGCACTAGATTACATGCTCAGGGGCGGCAATTCAGAGAGCTGTCCTTCCCCAGGCTGCTGAAGTTCTGCAGCGAACGTGGGAACAGAGGTGGCAAGAGCAGGCCGATCGTGGAGGGGGAGGGGGGTTCGTTCTGTCAACTCGGCTAGGCCACGGTGCCCAGATCTGCTGTCCAGATGTGACCCTGAACATATTTAGATGTGATTAACATTTTTTTAAGGAGAGGAAGGGGGGCAAGTGGCAGAGGGAGAGGGAGAATCTCAAGTAGGCTCCACAGCCAGAGGGAGCCCGACGGAGGGCTCCAAGATCATGACCTGAGCCAAAATCAAGAGTTGGAGGCCCAACCGACAGAGACACCTAGGCCGCCCTACATGTGATGAACTGATCGGATGAAGCCCACCCACATTATGGTGGCTTTACTCAAAGTCCGCTGACTGATCGACTGATTGATTTATAAAAGATTTATTTATTTGGGCACCTGGCGGCTCAGATGCTTAAGCGTCTCCCTTCGGCTCAGATCAGGATCCCAGGTTCCTGGGATCGAGTCCTGCATCAGGCTCCCTGCTCAATGGGGACCCTGCTTCTCCCTCTGCCTCTCTCTCTCATGAATAAATAAAATTAAAAAAAAAAAAATTGATCGATTTGAGAGAGAGCAAGCACACGAGCGGGGGATCTCAAGCAGACTCCCCACTGAGCAGGGAGCCTGATGCAGGACTTGATCCCAGGACCCTGACATTATGACCTGAGCCAAGATCAAGAGTCGGACATGTAACCAACTGAACCACCTAGGAAACACCAAAGTCTGCTGATTTAAATGTTAAAGACCTTCTGAGAAAAAAGACTGAGGTCCCCCAAGGAAGAAGGAATTCTGCCCCTGGATGACCTCCTGACTCCAACAGGCACACCTACTATCCCCTGGGTGTCCCGCCTCTCAGCCGGCCCTGCATCAGGGTCCTGGGATCAAGTACTACATCTCTACCAATGTAGAGAGGGGGAAGCAGGCTCCCCGCTGAGCAGAGATCCCAATGCGGGCTCGATCCCAGGACCCCGGGATCATGACCTGAGCCGAAGGCAGAGGCTTTAACCCACTGAGCCACCCAGGCGCCCCCCAAGTGTTGTTACCCATTGTGGTGTAACAAACCACCCCAAAACTTAGTGGCTTCAGCTCATCATTTGTTTTGCCCAGTCTCGATGCGGGCAGCACTTGGCAGGGACAGTTCAACTGTTCCATGAGGCTCAGGTCCCTCAACTGGGCCAGGATGCTCTACCTCCAGGATGGCTCCCTCGCCCTGCCAGTCAGAGCTGCCCACCAGCTACAGCGTCCTCGCTTGGCAGCAAGGGACCTGAGCTCCAAGACCCCAGGCAGACGCCACCAAGTGTCTTACGATCTAGCCTTGGAAGTCCCAGAATCTCACCTGCACCACATGGTACAGGACAGTCTACTACGCTGAGTCTCTGCCAGCTCTTGTTCCTCCCCCCTGCATGAATGGCACGTCCCGAGACCCACATGCTCCTTCAGCCCAGGTCCCCGCACAAGAAGGACGCACAGAGCAGAGCCCAGAGCGGAGTCCCAGGTTGAAATCGCTGCTAAGCCTACACGTCAGCCAAGTAAGAAACCAAGATCTGCTGTTAGAAGCCAGGGAGATGCTAGGGTCACCTGTTACTTCAGCAAAGCAGACCAAAACAAGGCACAAAACTGCATTCCTTACAGCGGACCCCCCAGCCCTTCCTCCCCTATTCCCAATCTCCACGAATGATCCCCTAGCCACCAAAAACGACTGTCCCTAGGACAAAGCCCGAATTCTTAATGAGTGCACATAAACCTTTTGTGATCTTTGCATTACGTGCATTTGCTGTTCTACCGAAGGAATAGTCAGCTCTGCTACGTAGAGAACAAGAAAAACAGCGTGGACGAAACCCATATGTCAAGTTAGTAACTTATTAGACATGCTGAGGATGGGTGACATCAGTGGAACATCTGTGTAACAAACACAGATAAAATGGAAAGAACAAAGGAAAGGATTACCCCTAGTCTGAGAGTCCTGGGCAGACCAAACAAATCTTAAATATTATTAAGACACAAATCAGGGGCGCCTGGGTGGCTCAGTTGGTTAAGCGACTGCCTTCGGCCCAGGTCATGATCCTGGAGTCCCGGGATCGAGTCCCACATCGGGCTCCCAGCTCCATGGGGGAGTCTGCTTCTCTCTCTGACCTTTGCTCCTCTCATCCTCTCAGTTTCTCTCTCTCAAATAAATAAATAAAATCTTTAAAAAAAAAAAAAAAAAAAGACACAAATCATGCCACCTCGGGACCGACGGTTAAGTCATCCCTGAATCGGCCGCCCATTAGGGCCCCGCGTAGGGTGCCCAGAAACAGATGAAAAGCACAGCCGGCACACGGCTCTTGCAGGCATCCGAGTCCTGAGTCTCCCCACTGGACAGGCGTGTGCTAGCCACACACACCCTCCACCTGCTGAGCCCCCTGCTCTAACCTCCTCTCCGGCTCTTGCAGCTACACTCTTGGCAGAGAAGGCTGACGCAGCTCATCCTGAGGGTCAGCTGACCCCAGATCGCTCCACGTGCCTCTTGCTGCATGCTTTGAAATTATTTCATGAACTGCGTCATTCACGTGTCTTAACGTGGTCTGCAAGCTTCGCTGTGACCGCTGGGAAAGGCTGCCTGGTCACGGTTTGGTTTGGTTTGGTTTTTTAAGATTTTATTTTTAAGTAACGTCTACACCCAACGTGGGGCTCAACTCATAACCCCAAGATAAAAGTTGCATGCTCTACCAATGTAGCCAGCTGGGCGCCCGGGTTTTTAGAAGCTACTGCGGCATCTAGATAATTTCCCACACAACAGCTCAGCCCCATCAGTCCCTTCTCCTCTGGCCTTATCTTGGGCCACTCCCCCAACTCATTTACTATAGATGCAATTGTACTGAACCAGTCCCCGGGGTTCGAACCTCTGAATGCTCCTGCGCCTGCCCTTCTGCTGGGAAGCCCTTCCCTCCTCTGCACCAAATCCCTGTTTTTCCTTCGAAACTCATATATTACCTCCCGGGAAAGTCCTTCCTGACCTCACCCTGCCTCGGGCATGGAACCTACTTTAAAAAAAAAAGCTACTGATCTTATAGCTCACTGTCTTCTCATTCTCTGCAGTTTTCATTTGGGTTCATTGCTTAATGGGATTTTGCTTTTGGGGGGGCTTCTATGAATCTATGTATCTTGCACTTAACTCTAAAGTCATGTGAGTTCAACAGGACCCTAAGATAGTAAACTGAAAATATAAAGGTAAGAAAGACTTTGAACTTGATACATGTCACATGCTTTCATATTTCTAGGATTATGGAACCCTTACAGATATTTAAAATATCTTTTTTAATTTTGGATATCTCAAATGGCTTTCTTTTTTTAAAAAAATTAAGGGGCGGGGGAGATGAACCATGAGAGACTGTGAACTATGAGCAACAAACTGAGGGTTTTGGAGGGGAGGGGGTGGGCGTTGGGCGAGCCTGTTGGTGGGTATTGAGGAGGGCACGTATTGCATGGAGCACTGGGTGTGGTGCATGAACAATTAATCTTGTAACACTGAAAAAATATAATAAGCATATTTGGGGAAAAAAAAAATTAAGGGGTGCCTGGGTGGCTCAGTGGTTTAAAGCCTCTGCCTTCGGCTCAAGTCATGATCTCAGGGTCCTGGGATCGGGCTCTCTGCTCAGCAAAGAGCTTGCTTCCCTCTCTCTCTTTCTGCCTGCCTGTCTACTTATGCTCGCTCTGTCAAATAAACAAATAAAAAATCTTTTTTAAAAAATCTTTTAAAATTTAAAATATTTTATTGACTTATTTGAGAGAGAGAGAGAGAGCACAAGAATGGGGAGGGGCAAAGGGAGAAGGAGAAGCAGACTCCCTGGGATCATGACCTGAGCCAAAACCAAGATGCTTAACCGAGTGAGCCACCCAGGTGCCCTTCAAATGACTTTCACTTGTGGTCATTCTACAGACCCCAACAACAAATAATGAATCTTAGAAATTCAGTTTATTCTTATTTTTAAAGATTTTCTTTATTTATTTGACACATAAAGTAAGACAGAGAGAGAGAGCGCACAAGCAGGAGGAGCCGCAGGCAAAAGCAGAGGGAGAAGCAGGCTCTCTCCTGAGCAAGCAAGCAGCCTGATGCGGGACTCAATCCCAGGAGCCTGGGATCATGACCTGAGCTGAAGGCAGACGCTTAACTGACTGAGCCACCCAGGAATTCAGTTTTGAAAAAAACTGTAGCCTTCATATATTCATATTTTCACTAAGTCATTCATTAACACATCTTTATTGAACATCTACTGTGTTCCAATTATTTTGCTAAGGTGCCATAACAAATACCACTGGAGCATGGTAGGTTCAGCTCAATTTTCAGTATCTTCTGCAACGACATGAGCAGTCTTATTTAGTAAGCATCGATGACCCAAAAGTCATACATAATTCTTTTGTTGCCAAAAATTCACTTATGTTCCTTATCCTCACTATGAAGGCATTCATTCATTCATCTAGGGTTTATCAAGTGCCTATTAAGTGCCAGATGGTGTGCCAGGGCTGGAGTTAGGTGTCCTCTGGAGATGCAAGGTGCATTCAGAGATGATGGTCCCTATCAACTTAAGGAGCCCACCTTAAGGAGGGCTGGTGGGCAACCAACTGAGCCAAGTGCCCAACATCAATTCCTTTTTAAGTTTCAAGGCCCAACTTATAAAATGAAGTACAACGTAATGGCCAGAGCGGTCCAAAAAAAATAACTCGGAATGTCTCTGGCTCCTGGTTGCAAGACCCACCAAAGCCTCCGATCATAAATAAAGGGAATCATGTGGACAGCAGCTGTCTTCCTTGGCAGGCAGGCATCTTTCTCCCTCAGAAAATTAAGAAATAAGTCGTTGCCATGAAGCAAGATCTTAACTGAATCATTAGAGTGTACACGAAATGAAATAACTATGAGAAATGCTAATTATCTCCCAATATCTAGTCTTTCGTTCTTCCCTTCCCTTCCCTGTCCAGCTAGGACTGCAGTTCTCAGCCTGCCCTGTAGCTAAGGGGACAGGTGCACTAGTGGCCTGTGAAACTTCTGGATCTGAGTTTTTAAAGAGGAAGCTGGCTGGCCCCCACCCCCTCGCTCCCCCCAATCTGGAGGCTAGAATGTGCATGAGGTTGATGACAACAGCAGGGGTAGTGGAAACCAGCCTCTACCAGAGAGTGAATGAGGCCGGCAGGGGGGAGATGAGACTGAACACACATAAGGGAACTGGGTCCCTGGATGGCCTTACAGAGCAGAACCGCCTCCCCGAGAAAGAAAGAAACTTCTAGCTTTTTCCTCTGCTGCAGTTCTGGGTCTCTGTTACAGCAGCTTAGCCTGTACCCTCCATAACACAGCAACTATGTCCCTTCACATGCTCCACATCTTTGGACCCCCTAAAGATGCACAATTAAGGAACAAGGATTTAGGAAATCGAGAGCACAGCAGTCACATTTTGGGTTAAGAAGGAATCTGTGAGTACTTTATGTAACGGCAATATTTTAGAAATCCTGGCCTTGGTTTTAGGCTGAAATCTTACTACATACACAAATAATATTAGCATATCTAAGAAAACATCCAGCTTATTCTAAGTTTAATAATGTATAAGAATTATGTAACTGTTCAGAAAGATGATGTTTGTTCACCCAGATGACTTACGTTACCTAAAAAGAAACTGGTGGGGCGCCTGGGTGGCTCAGTGGGTTAAAGCCTCTGCCTTTGGCTCAGGTCATGATCTCAGGGTCCTGGGATCGAGCCCCGCATCGGGCTCTGCTCAGCAGGGAGCCTGCTTCCCCCTTCTCTCTGCCCGCCTCTCTGCCTACTTGTGATCTCTCTCTCTGTGTCAAATAAACTTAAAAAAATAAAATAAAATAAAAAATGAAAAAAAATTGGTTTGGGGAGGGAGAAGGTAGGGGCAGGGGAGGTAGAATATGTGGATAGACGCTGGGGGATCACACAGCACATGTTCCATTTCCATACTCAGTGGTAAATTCGTGGGTATTTATTATATGATTTCAAATTCATCAGCGAATGAGGGCCATGCATGAACTAATGATGAAAGTATACTTCGGGGGCACCTGGGTGGCTCAGTGGGTTAAAGCCTCTACCTTCGGCTCAGGTCATGATCTCAGGGTCCTGGGAACGAGCCCCACATCGAGCTCTCTGCTCAGCAGGGAACCTGCTTCCCTCTCTCTCTGCCTGCCTCTCTGCCTGCTTGTGATCTCTCTCTCTCTCTCTCTGTCAAATAAATAAATAAAATCTTTAAAAAAAAAAAAAAAAGAAAGTATATTTCAATCAAGGATTAGGATTAATCCAAGTCCCTCCAGCTAGAATCCAAAAATAAAATACAATGTTTTAAGATATCTGAGCTTCTAAACAGGACAAATATCATTCAGAAATTCCACTAAACGTGATCACAAATTTTTGCTAAACTTCTAAGAAGGGTAAATTAGGACCTGAATGCCCAAATAAGGTTGGTTTCCAATTAGGTTACCATGAATGAACTCTTCATAGTTAAAAAAAAAAAAAAAAGCCAAGTATTGGCAACTTCACAATTCAACCTGATTATTTAGTTTGTAACTTTGATACAATGAAAATCATTGTTTTAAACAAAAAGGAAGTTTCTGAATAGTCTTTTCTGCGTATAAAAATTACACTTGAGTTCATGAAAAAATTTCACATCACCAGTTGGCGTCTTTCTACTGAACACAGAAGAGCTACGAGCATTGCTGGATTGGCCCCAGGTTAATGTAAGCTTTGCTGTTACGACTAGGAAAAGGCAATGTCTAGATCTCTTTAAAACTACTAATGTAATCCTCTGGCTACTAAAAAGGGTATAGACACTGGTTAAAACCTTATCTGCCACTTAGCAGCGGGCAGCTTTAGAAATGCCATTTAAGGGGCGCCTAGGTGGCTCAGTCGGTTAAGCGTCTGCCTTCAGCTCAAGGCAGGATCCCAGGGTCCTGGGATCAAGTCCCCTCCCTGCTCAGTGGGGAGTCAGTTTCTCCCTCTCCCTCTGCAGACCACCTACCCCCAGGTTGTGTTCTCTCTAGCTCGCTCACTCTTTCTCTCAAATAAATAAAATCTTTAAAAAGAAAAAGAAATGCCATTTAACCTTAGGGCTTCGGTTTTCTTCTCTTTGAAATTACAAAAATAATATCATAGAGAATTGTAAGCATTAAAGTAATGTATATAAGATGTCTAGCAGCGGCTGGATAACTGGTATTATTATCCTCAGTCTATATAAGGTTCGATAAAACTTCAAGAGGTTGCAGAAGGAAATGGAGCATCACAGCGCACTGACTGACGGAAGAAACCCACAAGAAACCTACAAACCCACAAACTTAGGGTCAGACTTTGACGAGCCTAAGGGCATGACCACGTCTCGAGAGAAGCCATCCCCTGAAGCTTGAGCAACAGTGAGCTTCCCAGGATTTGTGTCTAGAAAGAACTCCGGCCACCAACAGGAAAACCCACAGACACAAGACAGGATGACATTTCCATGGTTTAGACCGAAAAATTTGAAGGTGAGCACGAAACAAGGAGTAGAAATGAAGGAGGTGACTGGAGACAGCTGCGGAGGGGCATCAGTAGAATTGGGACCTGCGTGGTGGGAAGGACGCAGGAGGTAAGCCTAAGAACATGAGACTTTTTTTTTTTTTTTCCAGCAGAGAAATATAAGCAACTACTTTTAGACAGGTTATTAAGTCAGAAGTGTTAATCAGAGTGCTCCCGGGGAGACGTCTAGAAAATGCATGGTGATAAAAGTTAACCACTCGGGCAGATTTGAAGACGTGGAGGGACGGGCTAGATGTCCCTCAGACAGCGCTGCCCAATGAGAACATGACGTGAGCCCCAAACACAAGCCACTCAGGCAGGTTTTCTAGCAGCTATGCTTAAAAAAAGTAAAAAGAAGCAGGTGAAAATAACTTTAATAATACTTTTTCTTGGGGCACCTGGTGGCTCAGTGGGTTAAAGCCTCTGCCTTCGGCTCAGGTCGTGATCTCAGGGTCCTGGGATCGAGTCCCACATCAGGCTCTCTGCTCAGCGGGGAGACTGCTTCCCTCTCTGCCTACTTGTGATCTCTCTCTCTCTGTCAAATAAATAAATAAAATCTTT
The DNA here is from genome assembly GCA_028646535.1 of Procyon lotor. NCBI lineage: Eukaryota > Metazoa > Chordata > Mammalia > Carnivora > Procyonidae > Procyon > Procyon lotor. Next base: position 178,727,539 of record CM053603.1, read on the forward strand.
AAAAATAATAATAATATCTTAAAAAAATAATAATAATATATCTTTTTCTTTAACCCGAAGTGTCCACAAAAGAAAGGAGGTCACAAAGGCCAAGGAGAACAAAGGCCAAGGTCACAAAGGCCAAGGGGGAAAAAGCAAATTAAGACATAGTTTTCCTTCCAGGACACAAGTGAAAAACGTGTTACTCACGGTTTCTGAAGACGACGACGGTCTCTGTAAACTCTCACCTTGCACCCAAATGCTCTCTGTCACAAATGCTATGTGTTCTGCTTCAAGTATAAAAGGGGAGACAAGAAACAGGGCCCATTTGTTCAAGTCATCAACGGACTGGACAGAGGGAAAGAAACACACAAAAAAGAGGATTCAATATCACTTCAAATCACAACGGCCCCTTACATCCACATCCGGGGCCTCCCCTCCTCTGTTAACTCCAGGTAGGATCCAAACAAGGTTATCAGACGCTCTCCTCCTACAGGACCACGTTAACCCTGAGCCTCCGATTGAACTGTGACTATTTAAACACCTGCAACATCCCTTTGATCATAACAACTTTAACATCTCCAGATGCGCGCGATCCATCCATTAATTCTGAAGCTGGGCTTACCCCCACCATTCCTTACTGCTTAGAACCTGAGAAGCTTCCTAAATCACAACTAAGCCGCACACTTACAGGGGAGGAGATTCAGGAGTGCACGCAGGTCAAAAAAAAACAAAAAAAAACTTTTACTAATAGAAGCCTGAAGAACTCTTCTTCCGTTTCCTCCAGCCAAGAGAGATAGCATCAGCATGGGTTATCAGGTTGGATTTATCCATTTATCTGTGCTCTCCCCGCCTGCAGCCTCTCTAAAAAGACAGTAAGTGAATTTTAAAGGCTTTAACCCACTAAAAAGAAGGCAATCCAGAGCAGAAAAGCTGACATCTAAGGCTGCAGGGGGTGAGCCCTTTCATCACCAAAACAAAAGGTCAGGCTCCACACCCTGTTTACCAATTCAAACCTGCCCTTCTGATCTGGGAGGATCAAAATGTGTTTCCACCTGGCCCAGTAACCTGGCACATGGTAGACCTTTTTTTTTTTTTTTAAAGATTTTATTTATTTGACAGAGAGAAACACAGCGAGAGAGGGAACACAAGCAGAGGGAACGGTAGCGGGAGAAGCAGGCTTCCTGCCAAGCAGGGAGCCTGATGCAGGGCTCGATCCCAGGACCCTGGGATCATGGCCTGAGCTGAAGGCAGATGCTTAACGACTGAGCCACCCAGGCGCCCTGGCACATGGTAGACTTTTAATAAATGTCTACTGAACTAAAGAATGAATGAAAATTTGGGGGAGAGAAACCTCTCCATGGGTTAACATAATTATCAGTATAGCAGTTAACAACAAAAAACAGATTGTCCACCTTACTCAAACACAGAACATGTGTATATTAAACGAAAAGCTTAAGATTTCCAATGTGTATAAACTCTTTGGTTATAGCTATCAATTTTTGTGGGACCTTCAATTATATAAACATATGCATTCTATGCATCTGATTCTAAATATATGAAGTAAGGAGACAACAAAGACGTAAGATTCATTTTTGTAGAGTTACTTCAGTCCAGGTAGACTCACAAGGTAGCTGGCAAACCAGATCGTTAACCCTACCATATTTCATAGCTGAAATCAACAGGAGTTAATCACAAAGAGTCAAATTTTCCAATCGCAGGCCTTAACCACCAGAGCTGAAACCCAACAAATCTCTAACCACTCCTTCCTTCCCTGAAATACTGAGTGACTATCACAGGGCAAGCTGCTAAACTAAGCTAAAAAGACCCAATTCCTAGGGGGGAAAAAGATTAAAAACTGGAAACATGAAGGGTGATTTAAAGCGGATGAGGGCACAGCGCAGGCCCATCCCATCTGGCATGAAAAATGAGGAACATCTCCTTGAGACAATGATATCTGAGCAAAGCTCTAGGGTGAGGCAAAGTTTACCGCAAAGAGCAGGAGCACATCAGGTTACAGAATCCCTGAAAACCCAAGGCTAGCTTGGCAGGGGTGCCCCCACAGTAGGCTGGAGCAGTAGGAAGAAAGCTGAAAAGCACTGGTTATGGTTACGGTTGTTAAGAGGTCAGTAAAGTCATGGAAGTCTTCAAAAAGTAAAACTGTCTTCCAAGAAAATTAAAAATATTTACATCTCAACATTTTTTAATGTCCGAAATGTTTACTCTGAGATCTTTTTTTTTTTTTTTTTAAGATTTTCTTTATTTGAAAGAGAGAAAACACAAGCAGGGGAGCAGCAGAGGGAGAGGGAGAAGCAGGATCTCCACGGAGCAGGGAGCTTGATCCCAGGAACCCAGGATCATGACCTGAGCAGAAGGCAGACCCTTAATGGACTGAGCCACCCAGGCACCCCTCTAACTGAAATTTTAAAGGTTATTTTTTTTAAGTAAATGAATCCAGATTGGAAACCACTGCAATAGAAAAATGCACCCCTCGATTTTTCCTTATTTTGTTCTCTCTCATTCTTGGTTCCTTGAGAGAATTAGGCCCTAATTAATTAATAGGGCTCTCAAGTGGAGTGTCTCCTGTCTTGCATCTAAGTGGTCCTAGTTCAGCACTCTCTCAGAACTGAGAAGTTACTCATTTTCTGTGTGTTATACTAACAAGGAAGGGTATTTTTGATTTGCTAGTAGCACGATAGATTCCATAGTTAAGCATACAACAAAGTATTCAAGAGATCACATTTTAATTCCCATACGAGTGTTATGGTTTCGCACACGTGGAAAATCTAACTTTAACGCTAAAAGTGAGCCAACTTTCTGGAAGGAAGAGGAAAGGGAACCAAACCGATTAAAAGCAAATACTTTTAAATGTTAATGAAAACAGTTATGTCAGCGGCAATCTGCGCAGAACTGTTCTGTGAAGTCAAGTCCACCATCAACAGCTGAATGGATAGAACCACTGTCTCTTACAGAAAGGGAACAGAAGTTCTGCACAGACTAAAAGACCGGCAGGCGAGCCTGGGGACTTGCAGCTATCAGCCTAAGTACTGGGTCAAAAACAAAGTCTGTGCGCAAACCGAAGTAAAACAGATGCAAAGCCAATCAGTGGGCCGCCCTGGTGGGTAAAACTCGCGACCAACAGGGCCATTTTTGTCCCCTCGGGGCTATCTGACAGATATTGAGGATCTGCGGTCTTCCTGGCATTCAGGCTCAACCCAAGTGCAGCCCACAGTGGAGGAGAGGATGTTAGAAAAGACATTCCAGGTGGACAGTGCTAATCGCCAGATTTGCAACGGCGGGAGCCATGCCTGCCCATACACTCGACCCGGCACGCCGGGGACAGGCGACGTGTCGCCTGTCGCAGCAGTTCCGGACCTCTGGTCCCCGGTCCAGGCTCCCGAAGATACGGCACGCAGAGGCGCCCCTGAGGCGGCCCCCGCGACCCCATGCCCGCGCGAACCCCCGGCTGGCACAGGCCGGGAGCAGCGCCGCGCCGCCGGCGCTTCCGGGAGCCGGCGCCCCGAGGCCGCGCCTCCCGCCGGCCCCGCCCCCCGCGCGCCCCCGGCCCCGCCCGCACCCGCCGGCCCCGCGCCCGCCCACCTGGCTCTCGCCGACGCAGAAGACGCGGCCGCCGCGGCTCAGGCACACGCGGGCGTCCCGGGGCCGCGCGGCCGCGCCGCAGAAGGTGAAGGAGCAGCGCGAGGCGCGCAGCCGCTGCACCGTGGCGCGCACGAGCGCGGCCGGTCGGCGCCCCCAGCGCGCCCACAGGTACAGGTAGCACAGCGTGATGAGCATGACCGGCCGGCCGGCGGCGGGGCACGAGCCCCGGACGCTCGCACCACCGGCTCTCCCCTCCCGCCCGGCCCCGCCCCACGCCCGCCCTCCCGCGGGCCGGAAGAGGCCGCGCCATAGGGGTGGCCGCGCGGGCTGGGGAAGGCCGGGGGCGGGGGGGGGGAGCAGGGGCGGGAGCCGTGAGTACCGAGGGAGGAGCGAGGCCTCGCTGGTTGGGGGGGCAGGTGAGGATGGAGGGAGGAGGGTGCCTTCGCTGAGGGCTGGTCAGGAGGGAGGGAGGCCGTGGGCGGGCAGTGGTGAGGATGGAGGGAGGAGGCAGGCCTCTCTGAGGGGATGTTGAGCCTAAAGGGAGGCTGAGCTGGGGCGGGGGTGGG
>CM053603.1:178731783-178742899 GCA_028646535.1 Procyon lotor
TGAGCCTGGAGGGAGGCTGAGCTGGGGCTGGAGGGGTGTGAGGATGGAGGGAGGCTGGCCGGGGTAAGAAGGAGAATCCTGAGCTTGGATGGCCCCCAAGGTGTGATGGAGGGAGAAAGGAGGCCTAAGGGAAGAGGAGGTTGATGTCTTTGGCGCCCCACCAGGGGATTAGGCCCATTTGGCTGGTTTAATCCAAAGCCTGGCCTCCCTTTCTTGGAGAGCTGGGAGGCAGACTGAAGAAAGCCCTGTGGGTATGTGTACATTTACTAGTAGTACCATACGGGATTCAACTAACGTGCAGCCTCTACCCAGACCAACTGGGAAAATAAGGAGAGACTGGGTTTATTAGATTATTCTAGGCCTTCTTGTAAAAAACTATTTTACAATAAATTTCATAAATTCACAATGCAATTATATATGTGTGTGTGTATATATATATGACTCTAAATATTTTAAAATAAGGACTGAAAATAAGTTGAAGACAGACCAGCACTAACAAGGCGGCCTGGTGTTCTTGTACATATAGGTCACCAATGTGTGAGCCTTCTAAAACCGGAAGAAGAAGGGAAACTCATCAATTATGATTCAGTGTTCTTGTCCCCTAAGAGAAGCATAATTATTCTTGAGGGTAACAGATGTCTCCATGGAACCTCATTTGTTTTAAAAGGCAGTTTGCCTGGCGCCTGGGTAGCTCAGTCGGTTAAGCATCAACTCTTGATTTTGGCTCAGGTCATGATCTCCAGGTCATGGGATTGAGCCCCTCTCAGGATCCACATGCAGCAAAGATCTGCATGAGATCTGCCTGAGATCCCTCTCTCTTTCCCTCCCTCTGCCCCTCCCCCACCAACTCATGTGTGCACTCTAATAAATAAATCTTAAAAAAAATAAAAGGCAGTTTACAAAAAAAAAGTGTCCCCAGCAACTCTGAAATATACCAAAGATTTTCCCTGTGCTGCTTCCTACTCTGGCCTTTGCTATAAGTAGAAGGCCTAATGCAGTTGCAGGCAGGGACATCACTCCCCAGTCTTAATCCAATGATAGAAGTTTAAAGTGACCTGACCATTTATTCATCTGCTTTAAATCAGTGGTACAGAAAACCCTCTTCCAGAACTTAAGATTTACGGTGTTACAGAGGAACTTTTTCCCAGTGTATACAGCAACAATAGATTTTAAAAGAGAGAGAATCTGGGGGCGCCTGGGTGGCTCAGTCATTAAGCGTCTGCCTTCGACTCAGGTCATGATCTCAGGGTCCTGGGATCGAGCCCCACATCGGGCTCCCTGCTCGGCAGTAAGCCTGCTTCTCCCGCCATTCCCTGTGCTTGTGTTCCCTCTCTCACTGTGTTTCTCTCTGTCAAATAAATAAAATCTTGGAAAAAAAAAAAAAAAGAGAGAATCTGGAAAGAACTGGCCTCAAAAACAAGATAAGCAACACAGTGGACCAGAAATAGAAGAAAGACAGTAAGTGATGAGCAGGGCTGAGGCTGTATCTTCCACTTCCCCTGCAGGACAGTGGCAGTTGGAAAGTCACAAGGCCTGAAATTGTGTCATTGTGTCACTGGAGGAAGGAATGAATGAGTCTCCCTAAGGCCTTGGCCCCTCTGGGATAACACAGGGCTAACAGGTTAGGAATGAGAAAATGAAAAAGCTTTACAAAGTGATAAACGCTGATGTTTTACTAGACAAATCCTTCAGATAGCCTTCTTGGAGTTTGCTGAATTACGATTTCTTTTTTTTTTTTTTTTTTTTAAGATTTTATTTATTTATTTGACAGAGATCACAAGCAGGCAGAGAGAGCGCGGGAAGCAGGCTCCCTGCTGAGCAGAGAGCCCGATGTGGGGCTCGATCCAGGACCCTGAGATAATGACCTGAGCCGAAGGCAGAGGCTTTAACCCACTGAGCCACCCAGGCGCCCCGTGAATTACAATTTCTAAGGACACAGCCTCTCCACTGCAACTAGGTATGAAGAGGTCATCTCCTCTACCTGAAATCACAAGCATCTCTAGTTCTTCCAGGTTCCTAAAGAGCTTTGTAATCCCACCTTCTTAGACACCATAACTCCATGGAGCCAGAATAGGAACTTTGCAGGTTTGCCCTTAGATGCTTCAAGATGTCATGGTCTCAGAAGGCAACTTGGGGAAGAACTGTGTACAGCTCCGGGTTATAAAGAATGGGGACCACGGTGGGTGGACATTAACTGAGAAGTCAGGGAAGGCCCTTCTTGACACTTGGACTGAGGAGTCCTGTTACCATTCAGGCCCAGGAAGGAGCACAGGAAGGCAGAGGAGTAGAAATTAAACAGGCACATGGCAGGCTCTGTTTATGATCCCACCTAAAATGAGGATAACAGCTCAAGGATGGAGCTTATCATCCCCGGATAGCAAAGGAAAAGGGATGCAAAAGTAAGACATTGGGGGACCCCAACTGTGTGCATACCTGATTCACCCCTTAGAGTCAGTCCCTCACCACTCAAAGTGTGGTCCCTGGACCAGCAGCACTGGCATCACCTCGGAGCTCCCTGGAAATGCAGAGCCCGGGCTCCCCCCCCAGACCCACCGTGTCAGCCTCTGCACTTTCACGAAATCCCCATGTGATTCAGAAACAGATTAACATTTCAGCAGCACTGTTGAAATCCACCCCCGTCACTCCCTAGATTTGGGTTGCTCTGGACTCTTCACTAGACTATTCCAAACTCTTGTGGAGAACAGACTAGGAATAGACCAGAGACCAGGGATTCAGAAGCAAGACTGCCATTCACCAGAACGTCACTGCAGGAAGGAACTGTGGCGGTCCCCCTGCCAACAACCAGCTCAGAAACTCGTCGCCATGCCTGGCTTCCTATGGGAAGAGCGGACTCCCAAGTCTCCCCGCCTGCCCTGGAAATGGTGGTTTGGGGACAAGGCTGAGTGTTGACCAAGGGTATCCCTCACCCAGAGGAACTGTCCTGCCGCCCCCCACCTCCATTACATAGATGAGCTGCTCCCCGCAGGGGAAGCCTGTCCTGCTGACACTGGCTCTCTCTGCATCTAGAAAGTACCCTGCACTCCGCCAAATGGCCAGAGCTGAATAGGACAGCTCGAGAGAAGATCCCAGGCTCGTTGGAAGCTTTAGGAGATGCTGAATTTGAAATAGCTCCCGTGGTAAACAGGTCACATTTAGCAACTGAATGAATTACCTAGTCTCAGCTTTATGTGAAAGAATTCATACCCTCCCCGTTGGGGTTGGAGTGCTAAAAACAAATGCTATTCAGAGATCCCAGGGTCTCAAGAATGACCCGACTTGTTTGAAAAAATATCCTCTGTAAAAATGATTGAAATACACATTTAATTGAAATGATGAGGTTTTTGTTGGTAAAAGCTGTAACGTCAAGAGCTTTTCTTTGACTACTTGAATGTCTATGGTATGTGTTTACAAGTCAGAAAGTCTCAGGGAAACTAACCACATATGCAGTTAACCATTAAATAAACTATTTTAAGCCAATAATCCTTTTCATTATTGGCTTAAACCCAAAAAGAAAAATTCAATTTGGACTGATAGAAACAAGCTACCGGCAAAAGAATAAATTAGAGGCTTGGGCTGGGATCAGGGCCTCAAAGAGGGGGTAAGTTGTCATTTTAAATCTTGCTGACTAGGAAATGCCTGCCTCCATGAAGGTAGGGATCAAACCAACCACCGCCTCACCCTTGGTCAAAGATCAATTTCGGAATCCCAATTTTTAAAAAAATTCGTTCCAAATAGGAAAATTTTGTATTATGTGCTTTGTACGTTTCCATAAATTATTCCTTGTATAATTAAGGAAGCTGAGAATGTATTATTTTAATTGCATTTTATTTTTATAAACTTTGGTTATTTTTCTAATAATGACTTTGGAAGTTTTATATTTATCAAAATGACTCTTAAGGTTCTTCACAGTTTGTAATTAAGGGATGCCTGGGTGGCTCAGTCGGTTACGCATCTAACCTCCGCTCAGGTCAGGATCTCAGGGTCCTGGGATGCAGCGCTTCCTGTAGGACTCCCTGCTCAGCAGGGAGCCTGCTTCTTCCTTACCTCCTGCCCCACTGCCTCATGTGTGTGCTCACTCTCCCTCTCAGATAAATAAAATCTTAAAAAAAAAAAAAAAAAAACACAGGTAATAGGGGTACCTGGCTGCTTAGCCAAAAGAGTATGTGACTCTTGATTTTGGGGCTGTGAGTTGGAGCCCAAGGTTGAGTATAAAGATTATTTTTTTTTAATTCTATATGGGTGGCTCAGTGGGTTAAAGCCTCTGCCTTCGGCTCAGGTCATGATCTCAGGGTCCTGGGATCGAGCCACGCATCAGGCTCTCTGCTCAGCAGGGAGCCTGCTTCCCCCTCTCTCTCTGCCTGCCTCTCTGCCTACTTGTGATCCCTCTCTCTCTGTCAAATAAATAAATAAAATATTTTAAAAATTAAAAAAATATATACACAGATAATAAAGGCAAGATGTGAATTGTGACCCAAGAAATAAAGAGTGCTTTCACATAAAACCTTAAGAGCCTATATTTAATGCATCATTATTTCTTAATTATATGGAATGGCAAAATAATAGCTATCTCCCTGCACCAAAAATAAACATACGGACTGGTAGTAAGTAGGTCAAGATACTGCTCACTGGGGAAACCATTTGAATTTATTCATTATAAACCTTGGTATAACAACATGTAACATTGGTAAGAGACTGTTACATATATTTTAAAAGAGCTAAGTTTTGGGGTTTTTTTTTAATTTATTTATTTGTCAGAGAGAGAGAGAGCACAAGCAGGCAGAGGGAGAAGCAGACTCCCTGCTGAGCAAGGAGCCTGATGTGGGACTCCATCCCAGGACCCTGGGATCATGAACCGAGCTGAAGGCAGCTGCTTAACCAACTGAGCCACCCACACGTCCCAAAAGAGCTAAATTTTAAGACAGGATTTATTCACTAACTGTAAAATGTACTGATTCTAATATCAGTAATTCAGTAATAGAACGAGTTAGTTTGGCTAGAGATCACACATGTGTATCTTACAATTATATTTCAAGTGATGGTACGTGGACACAGTGATGAGGAAACGAAACAGAATATTGTAGACTGAGCTGATTTCAAAGTGGAATGGCGAGTGGGCCTCCCTCCCCACTCTTTCACCACCTGGAGGGGGCTTGGGGCCGCCTGCTAGATTCTACCACCTTATAAGAACTTGAAACTCAGCTATTCGAATACCAGCACCCTTAAGCAGAAAGCAGAATGAAAACAGTGGAACCAAACTCTCCATCAGGTGAGTATGTAGAACCACACCAAACAAGATATTATGAATTACTGGGATGTCTGGCTGGCTCAGTCGGTGGAGCTTGTGACGCTTAATCTCTGGGGCTGTGAGTTCGATACCTCATTCCAGAAAGAAGGTAAGCTTCAAAGAAAAATAGGGTAGTGTCAGAAGGATACAGGAGCCAACCCAGAGGGCCCCCCCGCTAGCCAGACATTAAATTTATGAAGAGCCATGAGATCACAATGATCCACAATATTCTACAGGTGGAACATAATCAGCACCACTGATTCTTGTTGTCTGATTATGTTTGTGTCACTGACTCTTTTATCCTATTGATGAAAATTAGTAAATTATACATCCTCCCTTCAGAAGGCTATTTCTGAGCCAATGGAGAATCATCGACACAAAGACCGCAGAATCTGTGATACCAACTAGAGAGAGACAGAATGCAGCTGGATCTCGTTTTAAGGCTCCCAAAGAGTGAGATGATCCTAAAAATATAACACAGTACAAGATACCGTAGGTCCAAAGATCTTAAAAATCAGATGAATCTTGAGATTTGATCAGCCAGTGTGGGAAGTGCAAGGTTCTCTGAGGCAGAGATAAGTACGGCTTTGATTGGAATCCAGAGGGGGGCTAAGTGATTGCCCTCCTTGAGATGACAGAATCATTGATGAGACCACAATAGTTGGGATTTGGTGCCTCCCGAAGACTCGGCAAAACTGTGATGATCAATGATCTACATTAACCAGGACAGTAAATGTTTTCTTTAAAAAAAAGTCCATCTCTGGGGCGCCTGGGTGGCTCAGTGGGTTAAGCCTCTGCCTTTGGCTCAGGTCATGATCTCAGAGCCCTGGGATCCAGCCCCGCATTGGGCTCTCTGCTCAGAGGGGAGCCTGCTTCCCTCTCTCTCTCTGCCTGCCTCTCTGCCTACTTGTGATCTCTCTCTGTCAAATAAATCAAATCTTAAAAAAAAAAAAAAAATCCACCTCTGAATCCAATAAAATTCTGAGTCAGATATAGACTTAGAAGAAACAAAACCACAGATTTGTATTTCTGGGTTAATAAGGAATCTGTGTGTTATGCGGTTTCTGTATGTCTGAAATATGTTAGAGAATGTGGCTATCTTAAGCACAGCCTTCCAAATCTGACTTGAAATGGGTACTTTTAACTTGAACTCTTATTGGGTACAAACAGTATTACAACATCTAAGAAAAAAAAATCTAAGAGAACATTGGGTTTGCCATACTGATAAGCTTAGTTTGCTAGATTTATACAAATTATTTAATCAGGCAACTGAAGTACATAAAAAAAGGAAATTTAATTTCCTTCTGGACGCGGATACTGAATACACACAGCAGGAGGATCCTTCCCCACCTCTCACCGTGTCTGTCTCTCTTTTCATAAAGGAGAGCAGTTACAGTCTCTGCAAAAGCGTATCTATAAATAGATATAATTGTGTGCGTGGTAGGTCTTCAGAACACGAGGAAGAAATCACTCCCTCTATATAACACGGTACTACGTGTCAGCAGTTGGAGAAAGGTACATGATCCACAAAATGATGGCTCCTGAATGTTTTTCTGGGCAAACACTATGACCCCGTTCGGGTAGCCTTTTGAATCTCATGACCACAAGATCTACCTTCCTTTCCCTCCACTACTGGGCATCCCAAGCCCTCTTCTCCCTTACCTGTGCCACCAGGACCCTTTCCCTGCTGGCCCTAGACTTGTAGCTTCTACCTGCATCACTCAAAGATCTGCCCATTTTCAGTTTCCATCTGTTCCATCATTCTGCTGCATTGCTTTCCTGACTAGGGTGTCTCTACTCAGGTAAACAGAAACCACTGTAGATATTCCAACAGAGGGGATTTGATATCACAAATTGGCAACAGACACAATGAAGGTGCCAACATACCAAACACGGGACAGCGAGGCAACCCAGAGAATAGAAATAGCAGAAAGCCACTGCCTGCCCCCAGGGAGATGGGGTGACCTCAGCCTGGAGCCAGGGTCGCCTGGTGGAAGGGGCAACCTCACAGGGAAAACAGCAGATGCTGGGGTCCCTGCCAGAGCTAGAGAGAAGAGGAGAATTCCCCCTGGCTTCTCCGGTCCTCTGGCCTCTGCCATCCCCCTTGACATACCTCTATGGAAGCCAAACAGAAGAGGAGCCTCAAAGAGCCTCCTTCCTTGTGAATTGCTGGAGGGAGAGGGGAAGAGGCCGGGGCGGGGGTGGGGGGGTGTGAGTGGATCAGAGCCAGTGCTTGCTGAAACTCTTACCTTGGGTTCTTTCAAAAGTCATTATCTGTTTCTGTCTCTGTTATGGGCTGACTTGTGTTCCCTGACCCAAGTTCTAAGGTCACATGGGTGAGCCCTGACCCAGGATAACTGGTATCCTTAGATTAGGACACAGATGTACACAAAGGGAAGAACACGAAGCGAAAACCTTCAGGAGAAACCAACTTGCCGATACCTTGATCTTGGACGTCTAACCTCCAGACCATGAGGGAGGACATATATTCGGGCTGTTGAGACTGCCCCATCTGTGGTACCTTGTTACATCAGCTAGGGCAAACTGATACATCCTAGCTCTCAGAGTCCCTCCTTTGTCTCTCTGACCCTTCTGTGAACCACCGGTCTAGAAGGAGTCTTTTCCCCTGGCTCTGGCCCCACCCACTTTCTCTGCCAGCATGGTCTGTTTGCTCTCTGGATTTCAAGGGCCACCCATTTGGGCACAATGTCCAGATGGCCCCAGGGCCACAATCATTGTTTCTACAAATCTACTTGGACCTTCTGTTGGTATCTCAAGTGCAACATGAATAAAACCAACTGTATTTCCTCTTTATCCCGATTTCTCTAGCTACAGTTAGTGACATCAGCCTTTTTTTCACAGGGACCTAGAACGTAGTCACCTTGGAGTCCCACCTTCACCTCACATCCTCTAGATCAGTGGAGGGCATCTCTACACCGTCTCTGGAGAGTTTCATCTGTCCATCTCTCCCTTCATCCAGTCCAAGTGCCCATTCTGCTCTCATCAGATCTAACAGAATACCCTCCCGAGGCTCTGTAATCCAGCACATTGTGATTCTGTAAGGTCAGCTCTGATCTCATCACCTTCCTATTCAAACCCTTCAGTGTCCACCCCTGCCTACCAGGGAGTTCAATGTCTCACCTGCCATTCGAGACCTTCCATCGTACTCAACTAGCCTGGTCTCCCCCTCCTGCTACCCGTCCCCTTGTGTACTCCACAGCAGCACGCCTTGCCCTATGCTAATCACTGTGTATATTCTTACATTTAGACCTCTCAACTCTGCAGGGGGGCTGTCGTCCTATCTTGCAGAGGAGCCATTGAGTGACTTGCTCAAGGTACCACAACTGAATGGGGAAGCTGGAGGCTGAATTTATGTCTTTCTGACTCCAGCGTCCTTCTCCATATAAACCAGGCACCTGAGAGCAAAGAAGGCTCTATGCACAGCAATAATAAATAGAAATGAGACTCAAGATCCAAGAGGGAACAGTAGCAGAAGGTTCAGAGGGTGGCGCTGCTGGCCCTGAGGGCGACCTTTTGTACCCAGATCAGACAAGCGAGGCTTGTCCAGAATTCGGACACATCCGAAAAACTGTGAGATCTCAGCAAGATCCTCCCGGCAAACAGCTGGCCCTAGAAACAGCCTGTTCTAAAACCAAAAGAAGCTTGAAATACAATTCCCATTCAACAGCTGAATGTCACTGACTCAACGACAGCTTAAAGAACCTCAAGTATAGGAAAATCCAAAGTTATACAGTCTAAATGCTATGATACATTTTTTTAAAAATCTAAAAAATCTAGTAATAAATGCTATGTGGTATCCTGGATTGGATCCTGGAACTAAGCGGACATTAGCAGGAAAACCAGTGAAATCTGAAATCTGTAGTTTAGCTGATAGACTAGTTTTGATAAACCCATGGTTGTGTAACATGATTAACACTGGAGGAAGCCGAGCAAAGAACTCTGTACTATTTTTGCAACTCTTGTAAGTCTAAAATTATTTCAAAATAAGAAGTCATGGGGCACCTGCATGGCTCAGTGGGTTAAAGCCTCTGCCTTTGGCTCGAGTCGTAGTCTCAGGTCCTCGGATCGAGCCCCGCTTCGGGCTCTCTGCTCAGCAGGGAGCCTGCTTCCCCCTCTCTCTCTGCCTGCCTCTCTGCCTACTTGTGATCTCTCTCTCTCTCTGTCAAATAAATAAATAATTTTTTTTTTAAAAAGTCTGTTAAAAAAATAAAAAGTCAAGAAATAGCAGATTACCTTCTACTGAATTTCATTGGCATTTTCTCCCCTGTCCCTAACTAGCCGTGTGGACTTCCGCACATCATTTCATCTCTCTGCATGCCAGTTTTCAACTATTTAAAAAAGGAATGACACAAACCAGATCATCTCCAAGCTCTAAAGTTCTGGGATCTTAACATATTTACCACATGATTCATTTCACAAGGTACTGATTTGCAGTCTTATTCATGTTCATAACCCTGGTATTTAACAATGTGCCAGCACATAGTGGGGGCTCAATAAAAGTTTTTGAAACTGAACTGGCTCATACCTCAGTTTGTAAGATGAGGTAGAACTGTTAACTCTTTTGCCTAGTTGGCCACTAGAGAGCGAAGTGCTCACAGAATTTTCTCGACTGAAAGCAAATTTATCTTCCTCCAACAGAGGGGAGTGGTCCTTTATATCTCATGCATATAAAAATCCATTCCTGGCTGGGGGGAAGGGAGTCACCATCTGTGCATAGTTTCCTGCCCATCAGAGGGGACCTTGAGTTGGGGCAATTAGTACCATAAGCTTCCAAAAGATTAGGCAAACACACACAACCCTCAGCAGGCTCAAAAGTCTAAACCACCTCAATAGATCAGAGGCTGAACTGCAAACACGTGGGCTCCCCCACCTCAAGTACCAGTTGTCTTCCTATTTCCTGAACAAAAAGCATCGCACTTCTAAAGGCTGGTTAAAGAGGTCAAATGAAGAGAGCAGGACATCCGGCTTGCATTTCACGTGCAACAGAATAGCAATTTAAAAATGGATGATGTAGAGAATGGCGAGATTTTTGTTTACAAGTGTGCCTAGTGCCATACCGTGGAAAAGGGAGGCAAGCACAAGACAGGGCCAAATCAGGGCACCTGGGTGGCTCAGTGGGTTAAGCCTCTGCCTTCAGCTCAGCATGATCTCAGGGTCCTGGGATCAAGCCCCACATCAGGCTCTCTGCTCGGCGGGGAACTTGCTTTCCCCTCTCTCTCTGCCTGCCTCTCTGTCTACCTGTGATCTCTCTCTCTCTCTCTCTCTCTCTCTCTCTCTGTCAAATAAATAAATAAAATAAAAAAAATTAAAAAAAAAAAAAGACTGGGCCAAATCTCCACGGTTTATTTGGCTGAAAGACCAGTCAATCCCCTGGATTTTCTTACACGGATGCCAACAAAAATAAAGGCATCACCCGGGGAGAGGGGACACTGATAGAGTATTTGGAGAATCCCAAGAAGTACCTTCCTGGGACAAAAACGATCTTCACTGGCATTAAGAAGACAGGAAAAAGAACAGACTTGATAGCTTATCTCAAAAAAGCTACTATGGTTGGCCATTGCCTTATGTATTGCAAAACAAAAATGTCTCATGACTTTTTTTATGTGTACCATATTTCAATTGATCTCATACACCAGAATTCAGATCACGAGCGGCTGACAGAATATTTCTTTTGGACAGGCCTGATTCAAATAAGATTGGCTTGTGGTTAAATGAATATGATCAGCTTTTGAACTTTGATAGTAATTCTGACTCAGCAAGTGCTGTCACTGTTTTCCTCTTCTAAAAATATGAATGGGGGGCACCTGGGTG
>CM053603.1:178760808-178781191 GCA_028646535.1 Procyon lotor
AAAAATGTATTTAAAAATATATTTCTTGGGGTGCCTGGGTGGCTCAGTCAGTTGGGCATTCGACTCTTGACCTCAGCTCAGGTCTTGACTTCAGGATCATAAGTTCGGGCCCCACGTTGGGCTGATGTTGGGTGTGGAGCCTACTTAAAAAAAACCTGACAACATTTCTTATCTACGTACAACAGATACAGAAAAGTGAGCAAATCATAAGAGCTTGATGAGTTTTACTTAAATATTTTATTTTTAAGTAATCTCTCCACCCAAGGTGGGGCTCAAGCTCACAATCCCTAGATCAGGAGTCACACATTCTACCGACTGAGCCACCCAGGCACACAGCCTTTAAAATACAAACCGGGTTAAGAAATAGATTACCATCACCCCAGAAACTCCTCTTATGCACCTTCCCAGCTAACACACTCACTCTCTTCTCCAAGGATAGCCACTATTCTGACGTTTTTTGGGAGAGAGAGAGTGGGGTTGGGGGGTTTGGGCAGAGGGAGAGGGAGAGAGAGAATCTTAAGCAGGCTCCATGCTCAGCACAGAGCCCGATGTGGGGCTTGATCCCACAACCCTGAGATAATTACCTGAACCGAAATTGAGAGTCAGACTTTTTTTAAACCGCCTGAGTCACCCAGGCACCCCATGACTTCTAGTATCATTGATTCTTGTTGCCCAATTCTGAAATTTATACAAATGGAATCATAAGTATGTGCTTATTTGTGTCTGGTTTCTCAACATTGTGTACATAAGAGTCACTCATTGTTCTATGGTATTCTATTGTAGGAATATATCACTACTTACCCATTCTATTGCCAATGGGCGTTTGGATCACTTCCAGGGTTTTTCCTATTGTGAATAATTCTGCTAAGAACTCTTTTGAATATGCCTTTTGTGCACATATGTGTGCATTTCTTTTGAGTAGGTACCTAGGCGTGGTTGCTGGGTCATGGGGTGTGTGTAGGGTTAGCTTAGCATAAATGATTTTATTTTGCTAAAATCTAGAAAGCCACTTGAAGTGATTTAAGAGTAAACACACCCAAATGCAGAAATTTCCTAAATATCAACAGATGTTCATTCTTCTTCAGAGTTGACCTGAGCAAACACTGTCATAGGCAGGACAACTGAATATCAGTCACGAAGTTACTGGAGTGTGATGTCTCACAAACATGACTTCTGAAGACACCATCTCCCGTGAGTTTTGGCCCTCAGGACATGAGGTCGATGTGAGCTCTCTGGCATTCCTGCCTGCTCCCGGGCTGGAACCTGGATGAGCACGGCTTGTATCCCTGCCTTGGCTTTGATCCCAGAGAAAAGTATTAATGTTTGTTCAATTTCCCCCTACAATCTGGAAATAAATTTATTTGGGGGTTAGTAAAAAAAAAAGTCTAAGGTCGTTATTAGCATGGGACACTAGGCTGAGTCTCTGAGTTCTGTGCTGTTTCCTGGGGCTCCCTGGTTGTCTCCCAGGAGAGGCCACAGGCTCTGCCTCCAACCGGTTCTTCTGGGGTGGCCTTGGGCTCATAAACAACACCGTCATAGCCCATCCCAGACCCACCACCTTGAAATTTGAATTCAAGACCAGGGAACCCTGATTCAACCCATGGCCCTTCCAGTCAGATGTTCTCATGGCCCAGGTTAATTTTAGAAATCCAGAGGATTTTCCCCCAATAAAGAAAACCTCCCGGGGAGCATCCACATCAGTTTCATTTCCTGGTCTCTGGACCAGTTGTCTACCAGGATTTGGAGAAAAATTTCTCTCGAAACAAGGGACCTTCTTGCTTCCTGTCTGCCCTTAGGAATTTGAGGGGCTCGCCAGAATTCCTGGGCCTCAAGGTTTTTATGCCCTAATGGACCAGGCTATAGGGAGGTCTCAGGTCTCCATTTTATTTTTTTTTCAATTTGGATTCCTTCTGTTGCTGCTTGATCTTTTCCAGGTCTCCAAGTACTTAGTACACAGAAGGAGCAGCTTCTGGAACAGTGTCCAAGATGTCTTTGTGTTTAGACGGCAAGTGGTGACCATATCTTTTATTTCTTTTCACAACACCCTAGTACCCTAAAAAGACTAACTTCAGCAGACAGAGAATCGACCACATGCTCTTCACTGTGTGCTTTGGTTTGCTTTAAAAATCGCCAAATTTTTGACATTCTCATTTGTCAGTGGCAGAACAGAAATTATATTCTCCAAATCGGATGGGCTTCCTGAATTCGGTCATCCTTTTCATGTTTTGGACAAACCATGGCTGTGTTCTAAAGCTCTACCCAGAACATGTTTTGGGGAAAACTTGTTATTTGTAGGATAGCAAATATTTAACACAATGAGATACAGGACAACTAATGATCTACTTGCTTAGGTATATGAAATGGAAAGTAACTACTTGGGATCCCCTATTTTGGGATAACTTAACATTTTAAAAGAATTATTTACCACCTAAGAATATATATTCTTATAACATATAAGAATGCAGTGAATATAAATCCACTCACCGTTAGAAAGATGCTTTAGCAAGACAAGGGGAAAAGTCTGCATCAAAAGACCACCCAGCCACCCAACCCTTCTCAGTTTTCCATATTTGAGATGATCTAAATGTGGATGACTTAGCTCTTTTTTTTTTTTTCTTAAATCAGTTTTCATCCATCTATCCACCCATCCATTAATTTTTTTAGCAGCTTTATTGAGGCAGAACTCTCATACACTGTAATTGAACCATTTTAAGTGTACAATTCAGTGGTTCTTAGCATATTTATAAATAAATACAACCATCAGGCACCTGGGTGACTCGGTTGGTTAAGCATCTGCCTTTGGGTCAGGTCCTGATCCCAGGGTTCTGGGATCCAGCTCTGCTTTGGGGTCCTGGTTCAGCAGGGAATCTGATTCTCCCTCCTTCTTCCCCTGCTCATGCTCTCTCTCTCTCAAAGAAATAAAATCTTAAAAAAAAAAATGTGTGTACAGCAATCACCACCATCAATTTTAGAACATTTCATCAAAGAAACCCCATACTCTTGAGCTATCAGCTCCCTACTGCCGCATCCTGGCCCTAAGCAACCACAAATCTGCTTTGGGTTTCTAAGATTCCCCCACCCCCACCCCCACCCCCACCAGTTCTTATCTAAATTCCAGCTAGTTAGCAAACAGTGCAGTATTAGTTTGTTTCCATAGATTCTCCTATTTTAAGGTTTCATACGAATGGAATCGTAAAATCTGTGGATTTTTGTGACTGGCTTCTTTCACTGAGTATCATGCTTCTAGGTTCTTCCATGTTCTAGCAGGTGTTAATGCTCTTTTCCTTTTTATGGCTGAAACATATTCCATCGTACAGATAGACCATATTTTGCTTATCCACTTGTTCATTGTGAATACTTGGGTTGGTCCTCTGCATAGCTTCTTAAAGTTGATCCTAGCCTTGTAGTCCTATTACTCTTAAACGTGAGACTATCGTTTCCAAGAGTGGCTTAGATTCAGGAGAATTGTGAACAGGGTCTATGATTATATGTTTATCTGATGTTTGTCAAAAAGAAGCATTCTGGCCCAACGTTGGATACGCCATGCGTAATCCTCTGCTCCTTGTCGGATCCTAAATGGAAATAGATGGCACCCGTTCGTGGGTTAAATGAGTCGCTAAAACCATTATTCTTTCTCCCTCTTCCATTTGCTCTTCTGCTAGCTCTTTCAAGTAAAACTAAAATAGAAGCTGCATGGAGGATTTCCTTAATCACCCAGGAAAATGAGAACAATTAGTTATTCTTCTCTTTACAAGGGGAGCCACAAAGCTCATCAGAAAAGCTGTCTCACTTGTCAGTTACCTCAGTCACTCGGAGTTCTTTTCAGTGTGGTTTGACCTTCTCCAAGCACGTCACTTCAGCAAAGCTGTCATGATGGTGGTTTTCGTCTTCACCTCTGACATTCAATGGAATATTTAAGATGTGACAGGAAGATAACAGTACATCAGTAAAATAACATTAAGAAATTTCAAAATAGCTTCCAAATAATCCAGGTCCCAGGGATCGAGCTGTTCCTTTTCTTTTTTTCTTTTTTATTTATGAGAGAGAGAGAGAGAGAGAGAGAGAATGAGAATGAGTGGAGGGGAGGGGCAGATGGAGAGGGAGAAGCAGACACCCCACCAAGCAGGGAGCCCAATGTGGGGCTCTATCCCAGGACTCTGGGATCACGACCTGATATCCCAGGACTCTGGGATCACGACCTGAGCCGAAGGCAAATGCATAACCGACTGGGCCATCTAGGCTCCCCATTTCCCTCTTTTCTGGGGACCTTCCCCCAGTTCAGTGGGGGAGCCAACTTAGGAATGGGCCTGTACCTTGAGCATTTCGGAGCTGCGAGTGCACATGTCTGGCCCTGTGGACTGGCCAGTGGAGAAGGCTGGGCTGCAGAGTGGTGAGAAACAGATGGATGTGCTCGGAGGGGCGGAGCTGAGCAGCTGCTGGTTAGGAGAAGCCTGCTGGTTACATTGTCCTTGGTTTGCTGCATTCCTGAACCCCTGCTACATTCCTGCCCTGTGTTCCATGAAAAATACTTATGCTGTCTCAAAAACAATAGTGATACTTACATAATCATGTAACACTGATAGAATCCTTACCGCAGGCCGGGTGCTGTTCTGAGTACTTCTGTCATGATATTCTCCCAAGACTGGGAGAATGGGGTATGGGGTCATGACCATTGTTATCCCCACTGGACAGCTGAGGGAACTAAAGGGCAAGCAGATAATCACATGTTCCTAGCAGGGGACACTTGGGGGGAGTATCCAAGTCCCTGGGGCTCTGCTGGTGGCATGTTGGGGGGCTGGGGGCTGCCAAAGGATGCTGAGGGAGGAGCCAGGACCCCACAGGACCCCACAGCCACAGACTGGCCTGAGGAAGGACCCCAAGGGTGGACAAGAGAGTGTCCTTCCCTCTCCAGGGGAGTGAGCAATTCCCCAAGGAAGGCTTAGTGACTCTTCTCTACCTTTGCCACCCACCATCCTGACATCAGGGGGAAAGAAAGGGAAAACCTGGGGCTCACGAGGGATACGAAGGAGGGTGAGGGAGCCGTCCCGCAGGGACTTGGCCCCTCCCACCGGGCACTTCCGGTGGCGAGTCTCAGCGGGCAGTGCCGCAGCTGAGGGTCTGGTGACATCCTGTTGCCCCAGGTGGTTCTGGGGCGGTGACCCTGGGCGGTCCTTCCTCTGGGGGTGCTGAGTGGGGTTGGTTCTGCTCTGCACAGCGGCTGGAGCAGGGCGTCCCCAGCGCACCGGGCTGGACTCTTAGCCCAGGGCAGCCCAGGGACAGAGAGTTAAGAGTCACGGAGACTTACATCTCAGACCTGCAGAAGTGGCCTGGGGGCGAAGGTTAGGGCACTGTGTTCACCATCCACCGCACGGGCCAGCGTGACACCTGAAAGCCTGGATTGTGAGCCTAGAAGGACCTGGCCGGGCTTGCTGACCGCCCAGGGCCCATCCCCGTTCGAGAGAAGGCCGTGTCCTATTTGCTGCTCCGTGTCTGCTCCCCTTGTCCCGTCCCTTCTTCCCTCTGCTCTGGGCAATGCAGCCACGTTCCCTCTTCTTAGCCCCGTGGCTTGCGTGGCCCCTGGGGCGTGGCTGGACCCGACGAGGACGAAGTCTGCCTCCCTAGCTCCCCACTGCTTTCTGTCCCGGACTCACACACCATAGGGGGAATCACGTGAAATGGGTGGTTTTGACCCGCTCTGACCTCCAGAAATTTGACGTTCTCACAGGTCAGCCTAGATGTAGGCCTTGGATATTTAAAACATCTTGCTGCTCATTGTGGTAGGAAAATAGGCAGAAAGAAACGAGATAGGAACTATTGGGCGCCTAACAGACTCCCTAGAGATGGTGCGGGGTGGTTTTCGCGGCCTGTCTGCCTTTCCCAGGGGCCTTCTTGACAGTGAGCTTTGAGTGTGTCTCCCGAGGTTACCGAGGTTACCGCGTGGCCCGATTTGAATGTCGGACCAGATGGTCCAGCTTAGATGATAGGGGGGGGGGGGGGGATCCGGGACCCGCCTCAGGGATTCCCCAGTGCCTTCCTATCCTCGCCCTCGTATCTCTGCTCACCCTCTGCTCTCCTTCCTGCTGCCTTTCATTCTGCAGCTGCTTCTTGCTCCTGCCCTGCCCCTGACCCCCACGAGAAAGAGTCCTGGCATGGGGGGGAGGGGTCTTGTCTGACTCCACCGTTAGCTCCTGCACCTGTCCTGGAAGCCCCTGGGCCCAGCCCCCGGCCCCCTGCCAGTTCCTCTCTGTGTTGGGTGTTTTGCCCGCAACATTTCTCCTGGCCAGGCTGAGAAGTCCAGAAAAGTTCACTTTCCCTATCTCCATGGTGGGTTTATATCTTAGGGCTCTCTCCTAAGCCATGTGGCCCTAAGCAGCCCCCCAGCTGCTTCTAGTTCCCCTGCTGCTCCCCGGCCCCAGCAGATTCTGTCTTTCAGGCCCGGGTCCCTGCTGGCTCCCTCCGGGATCCTGTGTTGAGGCTGCAGGGTGCTTGGGCTCCCACTCCCTAGCAGAGGGCTGATGACCACCAGCCGACTCTACCTGAACCTGACCCCCGGACTCTCTCTGCATCTCCCCTCGGGTTGCCCCCACCCCGTTCATGCCAACACACCTGGAATCCACTCAGGATCCTCAGGGGGTGTCTGGTCAGAGATCAGAGAGTGCCAGTCAGACCGTGGGGGCCAGGCTGAGCCCAGCTGCTCTGGATAAAACATAGCTGCTGCCTCGGCAAAGCCCCTTCCCAGGGTCTCCCATGGGCCTGGCGGGTGAGAGTGCTGCCGAGTCATCCCTGGGCCCCTGCTGGCCCCCCATGATGTTTGCAGACGTCAGCATCTGCATTCAGCTCCTTTGCCAACAGGGACCCACCCGTCCAAACCACCCAGCGGAGCCCTCTTTTCCACACACCCTCTTTTATAGCGACTGGTTGCTCAATCAACCACTCACATCATTCAATAGAAATGTCTTTTTTTTTTTTAAGATTTTATTTATGTATTTTTGACAGACAGAGAGAGAGAGAGAGCACACATGAGAGCATGAGGAGCTGGGGCAGAGGGAGAAGCAGACTTCTCGCTGAGCAGAGAGCCCAATGCGGGACTTGATCCCAGGACCCTGGGATCATGACCTGAGCCGAAGGGAGACACTTAGCTGACTGAGCCACCCAGGCGCCCTCGATAGAAATGTCTTGAACGCCTACCACCGGTCAGGTACCATTCTAGGCCTTGTAGATGTGCAGTGAATAAGACAGATGAGGTCCCTTCCCCAACGGAGCTCATAGTCTAACAGGGACAAACCAATGATCATCACAGTCGGGTCTGTGGACTAGAGCTGGGCCACAGATCTGTATTACCAGGTTGGGATGAGTTAATACAGAAGTTGAGAGAAGTGTTTAGAAAATTCTATAGCGATTAGACAGAGCAATTTGTTGAGTCTAGTAAAAAAAAAAAAAAAGAAATCCAGCTTCTAAAATAAAATAAAACATCGTTTTTTATTATATTTTATATAGATCTCCGATGGTCTGGAAATTTAGAAAAATCAATCCTCTATGCCAGAAACTTTGAGAAGCCTTGCCCTAAACTACACATCGCAATTCGTGCCATGAAAAACAGGACGGAGAACAATGGGAAAAACTTGGTCTAAGGACGGTGGTATTTGATGTGACCCGAAGCATGGGGAGGAACCAACCAGGCAAAGGGCTGGAGAAGGAGCTTTCCAGACAAAAAAACAGCCCATGAAAAGGCCCTGAGGTGAATGAGAACCTGGAAGACTAAAATAGAAAGGAATCCAGTGGAGGTGGAGGCAGAAGGAGCAAGGGGAGATGGGGAGGGCAGGCAGGGGTGCACGCGCAGAGGCCCCTTCACGCGAGTGCATTCTAAAGGCCGGGGGAAGCTAGTGAAGTGCTCAAAGTGGGCACGCGGCCTTCAGCCCTTCCTACATGCCCCTTTCCAGTAACACATGCAGAGCAGAAGAGGGACAGCTTCGTCCCGGACTCCTTGGGAGGCTTGTGTGTCTGGTCCAGAAGGACATCGTGATAGCGGTGTCTCTACTGACGTCTCGACCTGAGACGGGCATTTTCAGAACAGCCTCCTTGCAAAGGTTTGCAAACCTTTTAAAAGATTATTTATTTATATGAGAGAGAGAGAGAGAGTGAGAGAGAGAAAGAGAGAGCACGAGCAGGGGAGGGGTAGAGGGAGAAGCAGACTCACCGAGGAGCAAGGAGCTCAAGGCGGGACTTGATCCCAGAACTCCAGGATCATAACCAGAGCTGAAGGCAGACGCTTAACCGATTCAGCCACCCAGGAGCCCTAGGTGGGTTTAAAGTTTGAAGCAGCCCATAACCATTTCTCTCTCTCTATTTTTAAAGATTTTATTTATTTGACACACAGAGAGAGAGAGCATAAACAGGGGGAGCAGCAGAGAGAGAGGGAGATGCAGGCTCCCTGCTGAGCAGAGAGCCCCATGTGGGGCTCGATCCCAGGATCCCAGGATCATGACCTGAGCCAAAGGCAGATGCTTAATGGACTGAGCCACTCAGGTGCCCCCACAACCATTTTTCTTACTGTAACATAATTACTTTGTATGTGAAGGGGATTTTCCACATGAGTTTGAAATTTTAAGTTATGCTTCACAGATAAGCCATTTCTACCTCCCATACCTGCTGGGAAGCTCTTAGTTCTGGTTTACGGTTCAATAAGTCTGGACGAATTCCTAAGAAATCATGGCCTTGAAATTTCTTTGAACTTACTTCACTACTCTGAATATGGTCGTGGAAGACCCACCATTGTTTTCCTGAATAATTAAAGTTTAAAATGCATATTAAATAAATAATTTATCAAAAAATGATGTTAATGAGTCAACAGTCATGCTTTGCTGGTGGGAGTGGAAGTGGAGGTTACCATCCTAGCGATTTGGAATAGGTAGTCAGAGCCATCAGAAGTTCTGTACCCCCACCTTTCCATAAATGTTTCCTAGGGATATGACCAGAGATAAAAACAAAGATTTTCATAGAGGGATATTTGTTACAGTGACATTTATAAAAATAAAACTCGGGACCATCCTTAAAGTCCAAATAATAGAGAATTTATGAAATTATGGTGTATCCATATGCCACAATATCATGCAATTGTTAACCACTCATATAATATTAGTTGAAAAATGAGGAGCACAAAGTTACGTTTACAGGGTTTTTGGTTTTTTGCTAAACACACACATTCTTAGAAGGGTTTACATAAGACTAATAAGAATAATTATCCTTGAATCATGCCTTTGGGCTGATTTTAATTCTTTTTCTTTTCTATAGTTTAAAAATTCTCTGTGATGCATGTGTATTACTTTTAAAATAAGTGATACTGATTTAAAAACAATGAAAATATTTAGGGGCGCCTGGGTGGCTCAGTCGTTAAGCGTCTGCCTTCAGCTCAGGTCATGATCCCAGAGTCCTGGGATCGAGCCCCGCATCAGGCTCCTTGCTCAGCAGGAAGCCTGCTTCTCCCGCTGCCATTCCCTCTGCTTGTGTTCCCTCTCTCACTGTGTTTCTCGCTGTCAAATAAATAAAATCTTTAAAAAAAAAATATTTAAAGCATTCGTCACTAGATACCATTCCATATTCATTACTTACATAGATTTAAAATTCTATAACCACGAAATGATCTTACGGACTTTGATCAAGAGTGTTTCTGAGAGAGTCTGTTGATCCATAGACTGTGTGGTTGATGGACTCTTTAGCACCTTTCAATCACATAAGTTATTTGGTTCACGGTATTTTCTGGATGAATCCAACGTGAAAAGTCTGATTTAGCCCAATGCACTAACCACCACTAATCTTATTGGTGACAAGCAGCTTCTGATAAGGATGGGTTGAGAGGTGAGAACGAGGGCAAGTTTGGGGATTTGACTTCACTGAAACCATTTTCTTTGAGGGATTGGATATCTGATCTGATGTCGTTTACTTCAGACCTTTGAACAAATCATTACCCCGGTATTTTGGATGGGAAGGAGTTAAATCGAGAAGCAGTGCTTAATTTAGCATTTGTTTTGGAATCACTTACCTATTGGGTTGCTGACAGCAATAAACATTTTCTAAATACCTCAAGGAATGAAAGTAGATCGTCTTCCCTTAAGAGCAGTGCAGATGAAAGTTGGTTATTTCTCTATGTTCATTCCAATGAATGTTTGAGTAAAAAAAAAAAACAACAACCCCACAAAAACCCCGAAAGCAAAACAAAACAGATGAAAGTGACCTCTTAAATTTGTCTGGCATCTGTCCGAGGTGTGTGGCCCTCTCTAGCTTCCACGATTTCCAAGATGGTCTAGGAGAGGTATTTATTTTGTAAAATAAAGTTCAGAAAGGCAAAGATATCATCCACTTAGGCCAAACATTCAATAACTCCTGCAAATGGATTGTCAATAGGGCCTTGACATACAATCCTTATTCTGGCCAGGAAGGGGGAGAGTTATTCTCAAGGTTAAGTAAAGGTCATCTCTCTCTGCCAACGGCCACTCAGCAGTGATGGAAAAGCACAGGCTGGAGCTAGATGCCTGGAAATTTCCCTTAAGAAACAAATGGCCCCGGTCTGTCTGTTCACTCGGGTCATTTCTGTTAGTTTTCCCATAATTGTACTGGATCGGTAGTCAAGTAAAGGGGCAGATTCGTCACTGATAGAATCTCTGTCCTGGGTTGACAGTGCTTTAATTTGTGGGCCTTTGTGGTCAGAGGCCATTATTTCTAATTGCCTTCTCGTCCTGCAAGAGTTCATCTATCTTTCACACGCACTAAATTTAATCTTCTCGTTCAAGGAGGACCACGAATTTGGTCCAAAGTAGCTTTCAGACCGGTTTCCTTAACTTTAGTAAATTCAAGGGGAAAACAATCCTAGAAGCCTCAAAAATGTGTAAGTGGAATACAAATAATGACGGCCTTCTGGTACTTTAGGGTCGTTGCCCAGATCTCCGCATTGATAATTCTAAATATTTAGGGACTTAAATGATTTGACTCCTTGAAACATGAAGAAAGTTTACATCTCCCTCATTGCACCTTCAAAACTCTTTAATTATCATGCTTCTGACGATTCCACAGGGGAGCCTCTGAACTTCTCCTTCGCTCAACAACTGTATACTTTGCTCCTTGGTGCTACGAACTGGGGACCCAAGATGAATCAGACAAGTTCCCAGGGAGAAAAGTAAAAAGAAAGTGCGCGCGCGTGCGTGTGTGTGTGTGTGTGTGTGTGTAGCGTAGAGGATATTCAGAGAGAGAAGGACACACTCTGGGGTGTTGGAGTGTGGGTGGGAAGCAGTAGGGGCAACTGTGGGCTGAGATCTTATGATTCGAGGGGTTTCATCCACTTTACCTGATTCAGCCCTCAGGATGATCTCAAGGGAGGTGTATCTCTCCAGCACATGAGAAAACTGAGGTTGGACAAGGCCTCCCATACCACGCAGGAGGGGAAGTGAGGACTCACCAAGAGCTCAAACTCTTGCTTTTTTTTTTTTTTTTTAAGATTTCATTTATTTATTTGACAGAAAGGAGAGAGATCACAAGTAGGCAGAGAGTCAGGCAGAGAGAGGAGGGGAAGCAGGCTCCCCGCCGAGCAGAGAGCCCGATGCAGGTCTCGATCCCAGGACCCTGAGACCATGACCCAAGCCGAAGGCAGAGGCTTGAACCACTGAGCCACCCAGGCGCCCCAAGAGCTCAAACTCTTAACCTTTTAGGCTCTCTTCCTGAGGGCAGGGGCAAAACTGGAAAGGACTTCTGGGAGAGAGGTGATCCAGCCCAAGTGGCGGGGGTAGACAGGGTAGACAGAGACAGCAGGGGAGAGAGATAAGAGTCAGTCTGTCTACAAGCATGTTGGTCTCTCTCTCTGTTTCACGAGAGGGATGGCTATCTAACTCAGTCCGAGCACTCCAGGTTTGGGGTATTCAGTGGTACAATATGGCCATCCCGGACACAGGGTTTCCTTCTTTGTGCTATGCCATCCTTAGCACTGGGGGTTTCATCCTCAGACTTGGACACTTTTTCTGCTGTTTCTTGATTTTGATTTTAATAAATTTTAAAAACAATTTTATTTATTTAGTTGACAGAGAGATAGAGAGAGAGAGAGCACGAGTAGACAGAGCAGCAGGCAGAGTGAGAGGGAGAAGCAGGCTTCCCACCAAGCAGGGAGCCCGATGCGGGGCTCGATCCCAGGACCCTGAGATCATGACCTGAGCTGAAGGCAGAGGCTTTAACCCACTGAGCCACCCAGGTGCTCCTCTTGATATGGATTTTAAACCATACTTGATATTGGAGTAGCCTGCATAATGGCCCCCAAAGACATGTCGGGTCCCAGGGCCTGGACTCTGCACACATCACTCCATAAGGAAAAAGAGTTTTTGAAGATGTCGCAAAGTTAAAGATTGTTCTGTTTTGCTCTATAAACACTTTATCAAGAGTGGCAGACCGGGGCGCCTGGGAGACTCAGTGGGTTAAAGCCTCTGCCTGCTCTGCTGAGCAGGGAGCCTGCTTCCCTCTTTCTCTTTGCCTGCCTCTCTGCCTACTTGTGATCTCTCTCTCTGTCGAATAAATAAGATCTTTAAAAAAAAAAAGAGCAGCAGACCAGCCCCGTGGGTGGGCCAGTGGTGGCCAGACACCCAGGACCCAGACGCAAGCTCAGCATAGCCTCTAAGCCTCTCCCTCTGACTCCGATGGGCTGAGCAGGTCGCCCTCACACACCAGGACTTCTTGCTGCACATGATGGAGCAGCTTGTGTCCTTTATGGATTCTGTGGGGACCCGTGGGCACTGTCCCGCAGAACCATCCTGCCCAGCACCCTGGTGACCCTGCACAAGGCTTATATCCAGGACTGTGGTGCAGGGGGCCACATGGCAGGATAGAGGGAGCTCCCTGGGGGCTGTTTTGTAGGGGCACTAATCCCACTCATGAAGACCCCACCCTCACAACCTAATTCCTGTCTCCCAAAGGCCCCACCTCCATATTGGTGGTCAGGGGTTAGGATTGCAACAGAGGAATTTTTGGGGAACATAAACATTCAGTCCACAACACCATGTGACCACCGAGGCAGAGATCGGAATAACATGGTGGAAACCAAGGAATGCCAGCCGCCACCAGCATCTGGACGAGGTGAGGGACGGATTCTCCTGCAGAGCCTCAGGAGGGAGCTCAGCCCTGCCAACCCCTTGATTTCGTTCAGCCCAGGAAAACCACTTTCAGACTCCTGACCTGCAGAACAGCGAGAGAATACATTTCCGTTGATTAAAGCATCTATGTTTAAGGCGACCTGCTATGGCAGCCCCAGGAAACGAGCACGGTGATAACAGGAGTTGGTGGAAAAACACCACATGTTCAGGGCAGCAGTCCCCATGAGGAAAAGTGTGATGGTCATCATGTGATGATGACCATAACCTAAGGGCCTACTGGGTGCCAAACCTGTTTCTCTATATCTTATGAACTGGGTGTTGTTTGACAGATGAAGAAACTGAAGGTCAGAGTGGTCAAGTAGCCTGCCCAGGGTCACGCTGGCAGGAAAGGATAGAGCTGGGATTCAGACTCAGGATTCATTGATGCCAAAGTCCTGGTCTTACCGTGCTTCTTGGAAGTTGGCCATTTTAATTTATATTTATTCACTGTTTGCATAAAATATTGAACCTTATTGGTATTCAAACGTGCAAATTAAAACTGCATGCCATTGCTTTACTTACTATATTGTCCCAGCAAAAGTGGGACAAGGGGGCTTAGGGAGCCACACTGTGGCAGCTTGCTCATTTTTTGCTGCTACAGAAAAACAACAAAAACAGTGTCTTCCTTTCCCACACGAACAAGGGCAGACTGGTAGAGGGTCCAGGTTTCTTTTAGGGGGTGACGTGTGTGTGTCTGGAGGAAGAACAGTGAGTGGAAATTTCTATGCAGATCAAGGAGACTTTGCCTGAGCTTGTGCTTTCCAAGGCCTGCTATCAACCTGTGGTCCACGGCCTATTCCCAGCAGAGTCTTCAAGAGGTCTGTTAAAAGCAGATTCCAGGGCCTTCCAGACTTACTAGAGCTGGGGACCTGCATTTTAATAGCTTCCCAGGTGGTTCTTGACCACTTCAAAGTTGAAAATAGACATCCAAGGCCATTCTGGCAATCAGCAGGGCGAAGACGAACGCTGAACACCGAAGAGAACTGTATTGTTGGGTTAGGTTTGGCTGTGATTGGACAACCCCAAACTTATAGTGGCTGAAACAAGATAAAAGGATAGTTCTCTGTCCAAGTCAAGAAGTAAGCCATCCAGGGCTGGTACAATGTCAGGATTTGGGCTCTTTTTCTTTTCTTTCTTTCCTTCTTTCTTTCTTTCTTTCTTTCTTTCTTTCTTTCTTTCTTTCTTTCTTTCTTTCTTTCTTTCTTTCTTTCTTTCAGAAGGGAGCATAGGAGGGAGAGTGAAAGGGAGAAGCAGACTCCCTGCCAAGCAGAGAGCCTGACATGGGGCTCGATCCCAGGACCCCGAGACCATGACCTGAGCCGAAGGCATACACTTAACCGGCAGAGCCACCAAGGGGCTCTATTGGAATCTTTCAATCCTTGTGCTCTGCTGCTGTATGGCTTTTATTCCTAAGGTCACTACATGGTCTAAGGGGCACCTGGACTTCCAGTCATGAAATCCGCACCCCAGGCAGCAGAAACGAGGAGGGCTGAAGCAGGGCATGCTCCTTCCTTGAAAGACACTTTACAAAAGTGTCCCTCCTCGCCCTTCCATCCAATGTACTGCCCAGAAGACACGGAGGTCACACTGGCTTGCTGTAAGGGAGAGAAAGCTTTATTCCAGGGCCGCGCGTACCTCACTGAAAGTGGGGAACCACTTCAGAGGAAGCTGAGAGACGGAACACTAGAGGAGCCAGAAGCCCCTGCTCAGGGTGGGCGCCCACCCCAGCACTGATGCCTGGGTGTCCCCAGACAGGGACACAGGGACAGAGGTCTGGGAGTTAATGTGCAACACCCAGAGAGGGGGGCCTTGAATAGGGGCAGTCAGTAGGCGGTCTGTGGACAGTGAGCATGAGCCTCATGACCTGAGGCAGTCTTGGGGCAGGGTAAGGGAGGAGGGGGGACGATGGGTCTGCAAAGGGCACAGAGGCAGAGATAACAAACATGATGGATGAAACACTAGGACCGTCTCTCCTGTTCTTGGCTAGCATAAGCATAAGCTGCCCACAGGAGGGTGAAGGAGCCCCCCCGGACCCACCAGTGAAGGATCTGAAATTCTTGTCAACAGTGGACAGTGGGCAATCCCAACATGTTTAGTAAGATTTGGAAAATGGAACATGGTGACATTGCATATACTCCAGAAGTGAGGAGCACTTCATACCCAGCTGTATTATCAGTCATGGCTCTCCAGAGA
This sequence comes from Procyon lotor, assembly GCA_028646535.1. NCBI lineage: Eukaryota > Metazoa > Chordata > Mammalia > Carnivora > Procyonidae > Procyon > Procyon lotor. The sequence goes on from CM053603.1 coordinate 178,776,165, forward strand.
AACAGAACCAATAGCAAAGACAGATACAGAAGAAGAGATTTTATATGGGAGTTGGCTTTTGTGATTATGGGGCCTGGCATGGGCCACCATCTGCCATCCGCCGGGAGCTGGGGAACCAGGAAAGCCTGCTGTATAATTCAGTCCAAATCCGAAGGCCTGAGAACCAGGAGCTCTGATGTCCAATGACAAGACGGATGCCTCAGCTCAAGAAGAGAGAGGGTATTGACCCTTCCTCCACTTTTTCGTTCTATTCCGGGCTTTCAAAGAATTGGATGCTCACCCACACTGGAGAAGCAGATCTTCTTTACCTAGTTGGATTCAAACGCCAACCTCTTCTGCAAACACCCTCACAGACACATTCAGAAATAACGTTTTACCAGTCGTCTGGGCATCCCTTCGCCCAGTCAAGCTGACGCATAAAATTAACCATCACACCAGTACGATGTTAGTCAACTGTAGGGAGTGGGTTAATAGATAGGACCCGTTTGAAGATCAGTCTGACATCATATAGTAAAGGTCTTAGCGATGGTCAAGCCCTTTGACCCTGTAACAATCCCAGTGACAGAAACCTAGCCCAAGGACACAACTTTACAAAGCTTATCCACAAAGATTTCTGTTGTTTGTTTATAACAGGAAAAAACAGGAGATGACCTAAGTGGTCAGTGTAAGGAAAGCATGGTCTTTCTCCTCGTATTTCTGCCTCAGTGATTAGAACAGTTCTGCCTTCTCGGGGAAGGACTAGGGACCCCACTCCTGCACTCTAGCCCACACTCCTTGACATCCATGGGGAGGGTGTAACTCTTCCAGCGGGTGAGAAATGGCCACCCGTGGGTCGTCTGCTATCTGCCAGGACCACGCAGGTAGGTGGCAGCCCACCGCGCACTCTAGCGTGTGCTGGTGGCCATGCCGAATCCCACTCTACAGGCCTGGCCCTCCGAATATCAGATTTAAGGAAGAAAGCTTGGTTTCAGCTTCACTTTTATGCAGCACTTGAACATTTGGCTCTACCAGTAATAAAGTGGACACCGTATTTTAATTCCTGTCTGGTGTCCATCCTTCACGGAATAGTGGTGAGGAAAGTCTGTGCCCACCATAGAGGATGCCCACCCATGGTTCATTGAGAACAGTCCAAAGAGGGGGGTCCTGGAAGCCAGTGCCAGAGGGCAGGAGGGGGCCTCTTGAAATAGCCACAGCAGCTGGGGCGGGCTGACTCACAGCTGCTTTAATACTCGGGGGCCATGTAAACAGGCTTTATAACACAAGTGGGCCGGCCTGGCCAACTCTGGCGTGAATGGAGTGTGACATTTGAGTCACTGGGAGGCTTTGGCAGGCAACGTCTCTGTGACTGTGACCTATCCAAGCAGAGCTAGAACACTGGATTTGCAGAAATAGCCTGAGACAGGTAATGGATTACTGGAGAAAGAGAGTTTTTCTCCTGGACAGTGTGAAAGATATAATTCTTGGTCCACAAATGCATCTGCTCAAGAATGGTAACTTAATTTTCTTTCTTTCTTTTTTTTTTTTTAAAGATTTTTTATTTATTTATTTGACACAGAGAGAGATCACAAGTAGGCAGAGAGGCAGGCAGAGAAAGGGGGAAGCAGGCTCCCTGCTGAGCAGAGAGCCCGATGCGGGGCTCAATCCCAGAACCCTGAGATCATGACCTGAGCCGAAGGCAGAGGCTTTGTGACCCACTGAGCCACCCAGGTGCCCCGATAACTTAATTTTCTATAACACCATCACTTCGAATTCTGTGGCTCTTGGGTTCCTGAGATTTCCATTGTATTTCTGGCACATTGGGTGTTAGATGGTGCTGAGGAATGGAGTGGGACAGAACATTTGGTCCTTGGTCCCAAGTTCACACAGGTGACCACTGAGACACCCACTGCCTCTTTCTGTGTGGCTCCATTCTGATTGAGTGGCTACCTCAAAGTGCTGTTTGTTGAAGAATGAACTTTGGTTGTGTCTAGAGCGATTACAAAAGGTGTGGTAAGTAAATTTCTTTTGAGAGAGAGAGAGAGTGAGTGAGCAGGGGAGATGGGGAGACTCTTAAGCAGGCTCTACACCCAGTGGAGCCCATTGCAGGGCTGCATTTCATGACCCATGAGATCATGACCTGAACTGAAATCCAGAGTCAGATGCTTAACCGACTGAGCCAGCCAGGCTTTCCTGGGGATAAGTCAATTTCTGCCCATTTCGAAGTAGTACGTAGTACCACAGTTAACCCAACCGAGTTTTGCACTGAATGAGGAGAACTTGACAACAGCCACAGCCAGACCTGCACCTTGGGAAGACAAATCAAGAACCCCTTCTGTCCTGCCTCCCCTTCCCCATGTCCCATCAAGTCTCCATGGCGGTGCCAGGCTAGGTGGGAGGCAGTCCCACATTATCGTCCAATGTACGGGTCTGGGACAACTGCGGTAGCACTGGATTTAGTTGGGTTTTCTAAGTTCTGCGGGCCCTAGGCTGGTAATATATTAGTTGTCCCACTGACTCCTTGAAAAAGTAGGACATAGAAGAAACTTGGGGTTGGGTCAGTTTGCTTAAGGAGTACACCTGTTCTGCTAAGACCTAGACATCAGCTTCTAGAGAAAACCCAGGCCCCTGACTGAGATCCTGCTCAAACAGGGAAAGTCAATAAATTAGGGAGGGAAGAATTTTGGATTTGATTTAGGATTTGATTGGATTCAAATTCAAATTGGATTGGATTCAAATCCAAAAAGATTTTGGATTTGATTTCATAATAAAATTCTTGTTGAGAATCTAATTCCTGGAGGGGGGGTTTGTTAAAATGGAAAACTTTATCCTATTGACATTTTGGGGGTATTTTAGTTATTATTTGGGCTTAATGTAAAACACAGGGTCTTTCAAACATTTTTCTTGAATTAGAACATGCAGCAGGGAAATGCGTTATACATCCACGCCCTGTAACTGAAGCACAGTTTTTACAAAATAAAAACCTCTCAGCTGGGGTTCCCATGAAAGCAGAGCCTGCGACAAAGGCTTGTGTGTAGGCAGTTTATTTGGAAAGTGACATTAGGAAGGAGTGGGCAGTGAGGGAGCCAAACTGAGAAGAGCCAAGGCAGGCATGTAGGCCTGCGTTACTGAGGTCACCGTTGCCATGGTGACTGCAGCTCAGTCTCCCAAGACCTCCTCCGAAGCTGAGTGAATTCAGCTCACAATGGCTTTTTTGGGGGATGGATGCCTGCCCCACAGTGAGCTCCAGGGTGTTCTCTGGGTGTTGACCCCCCCCCCGTTCCAGGGTGCACTGCTGAGTGGCACCTGTGTGGACTTGATCAAAAGGGCGTCTGTGGCTGGAGTAAGGGGTCGGAGGGGAAGGATCTGCCGTGGCCACAAGAGGTGTTCAATCACGGTACTAACCCTCACCAAGTGCAGTACCGTATCCTATGCTCGTTCCCTCTCCCACGCACACACACACTCTAGTTGAGGCCCACTGAGCAGTTGTTCTCAAAGTGTGGCCTGGAGACCCTGTTTCAGGGGGTCTGTGAGGTCAAAACCAGTTTTATAAAACCATTAAGATGCCATTTCTCTTTTCCACTCTCATTCTCTCGCAAGCGTGCAGTGGTTTTCCAGAGGCTTTGTGACCTGCAGTATTGGAATGGATTGAATACAGAAGCAGCTAGGAGAACCCAGCTGTATTCCATTACCCCAGACATCTGGAGAGTTTTGCAAAAATGTAAAACAATTCTACTGGGCTCGCTAAATTCGTTTTAGAAAATATAGTTATTTTCATAAGTGTCATTTATTTTTTTAATTTTTATTTTTGATAGAGAGATGACAAGCAGGCAGAGGGAGGGGGGAAACAGGCTCCCCACTGAGCAAAGAGCCCGATGTGGGGCTCGATCCCAGGACCCCAAGATCACGACCCAAGCCGAAGGCAGAGGCTTTAACCCACTGAGCCACCCAGACGCCCCCATAAAGTGTTATTTAAATATATAAAAATGTAATGGGTTTAATATTTACAAACAAATGTTTTTAAAATTCTTATTTTAATTTCTAAATATAATTCACATATATAAAAGCTCTTTGGGAACACTGTGTTAAGGGTGTTCTGAGATTTTAAAAAATGGTGAGAATCACTACACTAAACTGACCAAGACCCTGGAAACAGCTGCAGCCCATAATCTGAGAAACACTGACAATCACTAATGAGCTGTAAGAACAATGTGGTTGGGAAACAGAATGAAAAATTAATAGGAGGCCTAAGATGAGGTGGGGTACTGAAGTTAATTAAGGGTCTTTTCTCACCCATTTCAAAATCTTCTTAGGCCTATCACTGGCCAGAGGGGGATACAGAAGGATGCTGATCTGGGAAGAGGTCTCGCAAAGGTGGAAGGACTGCTCTGATAACTACCCAGTCTTCCAAAGAAACAGCCACTCCCGCTTGACCACAGGTTGTTAAATCCAACGGATTAAGGCAGGCAGTTCTCAATCCTGGCTTCCTGTTAAGTGTCCAGGAATCATTAAAAGCTATCCCTCCTTGGGGCCCACCCACTTCAGACCAACGAATTAAAATTTCTGGGGATGGGACATAGGCACTGTTCTTTACCTTTCTTTTTTTTTTTTTAATTTTTTAATAACATATAATGTATTATTTGCCCCAGGGTACATGTCTGTGAATCGTCAGGCTTAGACATTTCATAGCACTTACCATAGCACATACCCTCCCCAATGTCCACAACCCAGCCACCCTATCCCTACCCCCCTGCCTCCCAGTCACCCTTAGTTCGTTTCGTGAGTCTAGGAATCTCTTATGGTTTATCTCCCTCCCCATCCCCTCCTGTTTCATTTCCCTCCCCTTCCCCAAACTCCCGCCTTGACTCTCAAATTCTTCATATCAGAGAGATCATGTGATAATTGTCTTTCTCTGACTTATTTCGCTTAGTATAATACCCTCCAGTTCCATCCACGTCATTGCAAAAGGCCAGATTTCGTTTCTCTCGATGACTGCATAGTATTCCATTGTATATATATACCACGTCTTCTTTATCCATTCATCTGTTGAT
>CM053603.1:178781691-178821682 GCA_028646535.1 Procyon lotor
CTACAAACTGGGGCCAGGTGCTCCTGAGGAGCACACACACTCTCAGATCCCTCTATCAGACAAGGTCTGCATGGACCTACTTGCCCTGCTTCGATCAGCACTGCCTGTTTAGGATAAAACATGTTTTTCTCAGGCACACTTGCTAAGGAACATATCATATACTTGTGATCTTTATGGGAAAATACACCTGCTGATGGTGCTATATGCAGCATATTCATCAGAATTTATTTCTGCCACACAAACATTTCCTCTGGTAAAACTCTGTATTTATTTCCAAGTTTTTTTTCTTGTCCTGGTATGTGTTACCTACTACAGCTTATTCTTGGTTGCTTTTCTCAATAAAATTGCTAATACCTTGCTCTCCCTCCTCCCCCCCACCAACCCACTGCCAGCACTTCCCTTTAATATACATTTACCTGTGACTGTATGAATGGAGTTGAGTGGAGAGGTACTCATCATGTTTATTCCAAATAAGAGTACGTAACCAATTACTATAGTAATGAGGAGGTAGACAGGCAACGCAACTGCCCAATATCTGTAGAAGAAATTATTAAAGAAAATATTAAACTGCCTAAAGAGTCATCATTCTCAAAAGTCCATCACCGAGTTAATAGGCTTTTTAAATCTGATTTTTTTAAAAAAAATAATACATGTATTTAAAAGACAGTGAAATCATTCTACGAGGCCTGTAATGAAAAGCTGCAATTCTGCATCGTTCCCTATTGTAGCATCATGGAGAAATGGAAACTAAGTCAGTTACCTCTCACCTGTCTGAGATCCATTTCCTTGAATTCTTTTGATACTTATCTGCTATCCCATTATTTGTTCCTGTGGATTTACACCTTAAACACTTTTCTTGTATAGTGTTATCTTAGGAAGATGTTGGGAGGAAACGGAGGTGATGTGTGGGTTCATCCTGCCATCCTGAATTAGAGGTGTAGCAATAATGACCTCTGAAAAGCTTTAAATTTCTATATGGCTATTTATGGATTTTAAAAGGATAAATATTTATGATTTGGGTAGTCTTAAGGAAAAACTGTGATCCTTAAAAACAGTATTAATACATTTTTATTTAAGGAAAACATTAAACTTACTTCTGAGGCCAATAGGTTAATCCTAAGGAATTGAGCCAAGATTCAGGAATAAATGCCCACACAAGATACAGTACTGCAGAGAGGAACAAAAACAAGAAAAAAAGAGAAGTCAGTAAGGCATGCATTTAATTTAACAAGGTTCAGATAAAACCATAAGTTCATGGGGCGCCTGGTGGCTCAGTCAGTTAAGGGTTCAAGTCTTGATTTAGGCTCAGGTCACGATCTCAGGGTTGTGGGACAGAGCCCCCATCAGGTTCTGTGCTCACCACAGAGTCTACTTAAGATTCTCTCTCTCCCTCTGACCCTCCTGCTCATGTGTGCTTTCTTGGTCCCTCTCTAAAATAAATAAATCTTTAAACAACAACAACAACAGCAGCAAACAAAAACCAAAAAGCTCTTTGAAGATTCCCCGATTACCTTAGAAATGAGTTTTCTTTCTTTTCAGTCTCCTAGCTCCCTATTTCTATCATTCTTATAATATTTATGACACTTAACTTAAAATAGTATCTTTGAGGGGTGCCTGGGTGGCTCAGTTGTTAAGCGTCTGCCTTTGGTTCAGGTCATGATCCCAGTGTCCTGGGATCAAGCCCCACATTGGGCTCCTTGCTCGGCAGGGAGTCTGCTTCTCTCTCTCTCCCACTCCCCCTGTTTGTATTCCCTCTCTCACTCTCTGTCAAATAAATAAATACAATCTTAAAAAAAAAAAAAGTAGTATATTTTTATTGCTGCGAAACAGATCTCTACAACTTTACCATCTTGCAAATCTAAAACTCTATGCCCATTAAACAACTCCATTTCCCCCATTAGTCTCTTTTTTAAAACACATCTTAACTCTCACACTGTATTTGAGGCAATTTAAGGGCAGAAATCACGTCTTAGCAATTGTTGTGATCCTTATAACACCTAGCAATTTGCTTTCTATATAGTAGAAACTTATTCAACACTTCATCACCACAGGGTTGAAATGATTATAGACACTGGTTGCTTAAAGGTGAATTTATCTACCCTTGTTCTGATCCACTTCACGATGGGCTTCTACCTCATCTTCCAGAACACAATCATATTTCCCTCAAGCTCAGTCTTTGTGGAACCCTTTATTGTTAATTTGTAAAAACAAGAGCTAACCTCCAAGCACTCACTGTGGGCTACCCACACTTCAAAGCATTTCACATGCATTATTTAACTTAATCCTTAAAACAATCCTATGATATGTATGCCATTTTTATAGAGGAGTAAATGAAATCTTAGAAATGTTACATCCTCTGCCCAAGGTAAGGGGCAGAGACAAATTTCAAACTATATTGATGATGCTGGAGGATTCATATTCTACATCAGGAGCATAAGAAACAGGAGTACCCAAAAGACATGGTCTCTGGCCTTCCCAAGCTTAAAATCTAGGGGAGGGGAATAGAGACAAGGAAATGGATATTTTCATTACACTGTGATAAGCTCGGATACTTAATAAAAGGTGACATAGGAGCACTTAAGAAGAATCTTAGCCCACACTAGTGCTAATGGAGGTGATGTTAACGGTCAGGAAAGATTTCCTGGAGGAAGTGACTAAACTGGGGCCTAAATAATCAGTAGGGTAAGATTAGCCAGATTAAAAATATATATGTCTGGGGGCTGCAGATGAGGAAGGAAGGAAATATGAGAAAATGGTGTTTGCTGCCATGATCCACAGAGTGAGTGTGAGGGATCTGGTGAGGGATTTGGTGTGACTAGATAGTAGGGAGAAGAGGTGGCATGGGACAGGCTTGCAGCCTGCGAAAGCTTTTAAGAGGAATGAAATACAAAGAGCGGGGAAACAATATAAATTCATACATGGAAGTGATTGATGTTAATGAATTCAATGAATGAGCACTTATTGACCATCTACTCTATGCCATGCACTATGTAAAAGTCAAGGCTATACAGAAATACTTATCAATCTTTTGTATTGTTTTAAGGGCTTTGTATGAATGAATGAATGAATGAATCCTCACAACTGTCCTAAAAGGCAGCACAGTTAAGTCAACCCAGTGTCTGGGTTCAAATTCCAGCTCTATCAGTTACTGGCTGTATGACCTTGGGCACATTCCTAAAACCTCATCATCTGTAAAATGAGGATAGAAATAACAATACCTACCTCACAGGGCTGTCTTGCACATCATAAACATTCAATGAACATTATCACCACCCTTTTACAGATGAAGAATCTGAAGGTTCAAGAGCTTGGGCAGATGGTGCCAGGTGACAGAGCTAGTCCCTGGAGGAGTCAGGATTTGAACTCAAGTCAAAACTTCTTTACTCCTTACAGTACCCTTGCCAACAGCATGGATGACTGTACCAATACAGGGTATTGAAACACTACCCCTCCCTTGCCTCCCTAGTTCTCACAAAATCCCAAAAATTGGACGGGGCACCCAATTTTCTCCCTCTTGTTTTCCTTCGTAATTCTCATATCCTTTAGAGATGTAGGGCCTACCGTGTGACCCTGGGCACATTAGTGTCTCAGTGAGCATCAGTTTCCTTATCAGAAAAATAGGATCTTAAAAAAAAATAAATAAACTAAGCCAGATCTAAGACTCTAAAGTGCACATGGCTTCTCTAGCCTAATTCTCTTGGCTTCCTGCCTCCCAGAGGCTGCACCTGCACCAACTTACTCACTCTAAACCCTTCACTCAAAACCTTCCCACATCTTCCTTCTTATTGTCTTCCTTCTCACTGGTGGGGAGAATGCTAAACCCTGTTTCCTAGTCTGATTTCATGTTTCTCTACTGGGTTCCCATGGCTCTTCTCAAACTGTTAATTGTAGATTCCCTTGCCTGTCTTGTCCAGAAGACTATGACCACAGGGACCAAGTTTTACACACTTTGCAATCCTGTCTGGTGCTGTATAAATATTTGTTGAGATTACTTAGACTACTGTCAGGCATATAAAATACCAAACAAAAGTTCCCTTTAGGTTTTCTCAAAAAGAAACATAAGTAGGGGCACCTGGGTGGCTCAGTGGGTTAAAGCCTCTGCCTTCAGCTCAAGTCATGATCTCAGGGTCCACAGCAAGAAGCCTGCTTCCCCTTCTCTCTCTGCCTGCCTCTCTGCCTACTTGTGATCTGTCAAATAAATAAATAAAATCTTAAAAAAAAAAAAAAGAGAGATATAAGTAGAAAGAATCACAGCTCACATGTGCACATTCTAAAAACAAATGCAATAGTTTCCTTGTTCTTGAACACCAGAAAAGAGGCCCTGGCCATCCATCAGGAAAGTACTTACTGAAGCCAAATTGGGAACTTAAGAAAAGAACAAAGCCATAAATTGCTCTTTCTGGCAATGGCGACGGTGAATTTTCCACCATTTTCCCTGTGGCTTTAGACAATCTGTGGGAAACAAACACAATCATCGTCGGTGATTTACTCTCCTTCATCACTGGTCTGTTGCAGCCTTATCGCTTTGCTGTGGGCACAGCCTCTGCAGTTTTTTTCCTAGCCTAAATCACTGCACACCGCCACCCAGCGCACACACCACCCACACACACCGCTTGTAAGCGCGCAGGAGCCCCCAGACCTCGCGTGCGCGCGCACACGAGCGCACACACCAGAGCGCGTGCACCCCTGCAGCGGAGGAGAGTGGAGAGTAGGGAAAGGACGGACGCAGCTCCTACCCTGCAGGCTCGCTTCCCTGCGGAAAGGGCTTGGCAGGGCCGGGCTCGCGACACTCGCAACACCTCCCCAGGCCTGGGCCAAAGCGCCCGGGACCAAGCCCTGCCCTCTCGGGGGAACTTCAATTTCTTATTCAAGGGTTGCAGGGGGGGGGGGGGGCTCGACCTTGGGTCCTTGACGAGCCCACTCAGGCCTCTCCCGACAGCTCGGCTACTTCAGCGCCGAGTCCCTTGCAAACGCCTTCCGGAAAGCCTTCGTGGAGGGACGAGAGAGGGAAAAACTAAAGGAAAGGCCGGGTCGCTTCAGGACCCCCCTCCTCTCCCCAAGCGCAGGCGCAGGCGCAGGCGCACCGCGACCCTTGCCGGCCTAGAGCGCGCGAGGACCGGGGGGCCCCCCGAATCGCTCCGCTCGCCGCCGCGGAAGGGGGTGGGGCCGCACGACTGCGCATGTGCGCTGCCCACGTGACGGGCTTTGCCGCCTGCGCCGCTGCCCGCTCTCGCCCGCCCGCTGGCTGACGTGGAGGGCCGGAGGCGGCGGCGTCGGCGGCGGCCCGCGTCCGAGGCTCGGGGGCGGCGGGCCCCGGTGAGTGCACATCTGGCGCGCGGCGGGGCTCCTGGATGTATCACCTTATCGCGCTGCTGCCGAGATGCCCGGGGAGAGGGGCCCTCCACACCCCCTCCGTGGGTGTGTGGTGAGTGTGGGTGTGTGCGCGTCGCCCCGCGTTGCTCGCTGTGGTGCCCTCGGTGTGTCTGCGTGGGTTGGGGTGCGGGTGTGCTGGGGGTGTAGCCGCCTTTGTCGGCCCCAGTGGGTGTGTCCTTTTTGTCTTACGGGCCCCTTCAGACCCCTTGGGCCCCTCGGGGCGTCTCTGCGAGGGTGGGAGTAGCCTCTTTGTGTGCGCATCCCCCTGCCGCCTGCGCACTCTCGTTTGGAGGGTGACAGCCCTGACAGACGAGGGGTCCCTTGGTTGAGGGGTGCGGGCACGCGCCTTTGTGTCCATTCCCGGTTTCTTTGTGTCGCTCCCTCTCTTGGCGACGGCGTGGGCGCCTCTGGCCCGTGTGGGTGGCCCCCCGTTGTGTCACCGTCCCTCCCCGGGGGGCGCGCGTCCCCCGCTCGCGTGGGCGCGCCTTCTGCAGTCGTGACCCCATCCTGGAGCATCTCCCGCCCGGGTGCGCGTCCTTTCGTGTCCCCTGCGCGCATGCCGCGCCTGGGTCCTGTCGAGTGTATGATATTCCTTGCGCGCGTTTTCGTTCGCGAGTGTTCGTGAACGTTCGTGCGCGCCCCGTTCTCTGTTTTGTGTGCTTTAACGTCTGCGCCACCTGTTTTCTTGAGCATGGCGGTCGAGTCCGGGGGCGGCTTCCCTCTCAGGAGGCGACCGGGGGTGGGAAAATCAACCCAGCGCTCCCCCCCCCTCCTCGCGGGAGCATCCTCCCTCCCGCGACGCGGGTGGGAAGAGGGAGACGGAGGCGGGTCTGACGAGCTGCTGCGTAGTGTTGACGATGTCAGGTGTGGCCTGCGGAGCCAGCCTATTCTGGGGAAGGACTGAGGGGGGAGCCAAGGCCCAAAAATTGAGCCAAGGCGTAGGTGAATTTTGGCTGGTACCAGCGCAGAGTGCCTTTTCCAGAACAGCCGCAGGCGCCCAAAGCCCTTCCATTGCAGACTCCTTCCAAGGTATACGTACACGCCAACTGGGCAAATACGTTCTAGCTGTGCCGGGGCGTTCTTGATAGTACTTAACGGTTCGTATAGTGTTATATCGCGTTCTCATAAGTTACCTCGTGATTCTGCCCAACATCCTGGCGAGGGGACTCAAGGTAGACATTGTACAGATTTTTACTCCTCCCTTGACAGCAGTTTTCTCATAGTTACAGCTCTAGTTAGGACATTTTTTATTGCAAGAAATTTGCGTTTTATCCTAAGGGAAATGGGATTTATTACAAGCATACACAGGGAAGGAAACTTCAAACCGATTAAAGAGCCACCTCCTACGCTGCTTCTTGCTCAAAGGTTCGTGCTCTGCGCTCTAAGGCTGTGTTTTGGTGTGTCTTTCTGTTCATTTGTTCAATTTTCTTACCTTTGCCTTATTTCCCTTTTTCTTTTTAATTTCTGAAGTATTTCACATATAAAATACACAGGGGGAGCCAACCAACCCATTACTCAGGTTGACAACTGTAATTATTTTGCCAAATTTACTTCAAATCCTTTTTTATTTTAAGAAATAAAATTGCAGATGTTGGAGGCGCTCCGAGTTCCTGCCCCTCCTTCCCTAGAGGTAGCCACCGTGTTCAGATTTGTGTATATCTTTCCCTTGCATATTTTATAGTTCACAGTGAATCATAAACAGTAAGTGGTGGTATGTGTTTTAAATCTCAATGGTTTTAAATGATATGTGTCTTTTTGCAACTTGCATTTTTTTGATCAGTATCACATTTTGAGATTTATATACAAATAAATTGGATAATTATCTTTGGTTCATTCATTTTAATTGCTGGTATAGAATTCAAATGTATGAATATACCATAATTCATTTCCCAATCGATGGACTTCAAAGTTGTTTCTGGTTTTTGATTCTAAAAACAGTCCTGCAATAAACATCTTTGTCTCCTTGTTGTGCACACATTTGGAAGTTTCTTAAGGAAATATACCTAGTAGTAGAGTTGCTGGGTAGTAGGATATGTGCATCTTCAACTTAACTGAATATCAAGAAGCTCACAAAGTGGTTGTACTAATTTTCACTCTCACTGGTATTGAGTGAGGACACCCATTTCCTCACATCGATGCTAATACTTTGTTACTAGACGTACACTTTTTGCCTTCTCTTTACTGACCAGCTTCCTTGTAACTTTAGCTTACAGCTAAATTTGCTTGTAGCCGCCTTGGCTTCTCTTCTGGCCCTGTGTCAGATGGGTTCATCTCTCACAGCTAACTGGCTCAGTCTTTATCTCATGTGGTCCTCATAAGATTAATTCCAGTAAAAATTTATTTTGCACCTGTGATTAATGTAAAGCTAGTAATTTCCATGGTATGTTTATGTACCTCTTTAGTGGCAGTTGAGGTGATTTAATTTTTAAAATATAATGAATGGTTTTGAAAAATCTTTTTTCCTCTTCAATGTAATATTTGATACAATCAAAATATATGTAACAAAATAAAATAAAATAATGTAACATATATGCAGGTTGTGAAGCAAAACCATACAATGAATACCAACCAATACACCACTCAATCCAAGAATCAAAGTGACCAATATTGTATTTGCTAATCTCCAGAGTGATGATCCTGAATTGTCTGTGTCATTCCTTGCTTTTAAAAAATAATTTTGTCAGATACATGTATATCCCTCAACAATGTATTGTATGGTTTCTTTGTCTTTGAGTTTTTTTTTTTAAAAGGAATTCTGGATACAGTTTTCTGAGACTTGCTTATTTCACTCAATGTTGTTTCTAAGAGCCACTGATATTGAGTATAGATGTCATTAATTTTCACTGGTGTGTAATATTCCACAGGGAATATAACACAGTATATGCATTCTTTGATGGACATTTGGCTGTTTCTAGGTTTTCTATTATGAAGATTCTTGTACATATCTTCTGGTACACAGTTGCAAAAATTTCTCTAATTTTCATGCTAGGGTTTATGATCCCCAGAGGGAGTACTTGGGCAGGAGTGATATTAATGAATCAATTTCTAGTTCGTTAAATTCCTTGTGTACTCTTTCTTAAAATTAGTAATGCCTGGGGTTGTGATAGAGGCCTCCTGTTGGACTTACTTTCCACTTTACCTTTCCGTAGCACTTACACCTTAGATAAGGAAGGCATACTACTTGCCCACGTGGAATATTATTTTTTTTCCCCCCACGTGGAATATTATTAAGGCGTTGTCCCAAGCAGAAAAACTCCATGGAAGACAGTTAATTTAAAACCCAGTATATGTGTGTGTGTGTGTATATATATATATATATATATACACACACACACACACACATATATATGCAGAGTGGTGTTATTTATATACACACACACACACACACACGTAGTGTTAAGAGAAAGCCGTTTCAAATCCAGGTACTTCCCATCTCGAGAGCTGCATTTGCAATACAATTTCACATTTTATGATTATCAGTGTATGCAGTTATTTTTGATAAATTCTGTGCTATAATATAACAGTTTAAACCAATGATATGTCAATTTTACCTTTAAGTGACAAGAAATTCATCATTTGGAATTATTTAAACTTGGTCTGAACACTTTTAGATGTCATCTTAGTGTGAAAATGATTTAAAACATTTTTAGTGGTTTGTGAGTAAAAAATGGTTGGAATACTACTGTGGTGAGCTATTTGCTAGAAGTCAAATTGCTGGGTTATGAGGTATGAATGTTCAACTTTGCCAAATTGTTTTCTGAAGTGGTTGTACAACCTTGTACTTTGGCCAGCAGTTTTGTCTTGTCAATTTTTATGTATTTTGATAAGCAGTGTATAAGAGTTATAGTTCATCCGTATCTACTCCATTACTTACTATCATCAGATTTCTTAATATTTGCTAATCAAATGGGTATGAAATGATGTATCTTGTGATTTTAATTTGCATTTCTTTGTTAATGAGTTTGAGCATCTTCTCATGTTTATGAACTGTTTCCCTTTTGTGAAATACCTGGTCGTATCTTTTACCCATTTTTCTCTTGGGTTGTCTTTTAATACTAATAAACTGGTAACACTGATCCTCTGTTGATTATAAGCATTGTAAATATCTTCTTCAAATTCATGGCTTGTCTTTTTACTCTTTATGGTGTGTTTTGGTGAACAGAAGTTCTTAATTTTAATGTAATCTAATTGGAAACTTTTACCTGGCCTTGGGATTATAAAGACGTTCTCCTGGGTTTCTTTTTAGAGGTTTTAAAGTGATGTCTTTCACATTTAAATTTATGGTTCATCTGGTACTGATTTTTGTGTAAAGTGTGAGGCAGTGAACCACATTCATTTTTCCCTCCTTGTGGCTACAGCTGTCCTCATACCAGGAATTGACCCTCTGTTCACCAGCATGGGTTTGTTTCTGACTCCCCTTTCTGTGCCACTTGTTTGCTTGACTATCTCTGTTACACCACACTGTCATAATTATTAATTCTATAGCTTTACCAGAAATCTTGCTATTTGGGGCAGGAGTCTTGAGTCTCAGCTGTTCTTGGACCTTTGTTCTTGTTTTAAGAATCACCTTGTCATGTGACATGAAAAACTGGGAATTAATTGGAATTATTGAATCAATTTGAGGGAGAATTGAAATCTGAGATTTTGAGCCTTCCTGTCTGAGAACATGGTATGTATTTCCATTTATTTAGGTTTTTAATGTAGTTTTGTAATTTTCTCCATACAGATCTAACAGTTTTAAAATATTGATTCTGATGTTTCTAGTAGTTTTGTTGCTTTTATAAGTGGTGTTATTTTTTAAGGTTCTATTTTCTGACTTTATTGTTAGCAAATAGAAATTTAATGGATTTTTATATTAACCTTTAGCCATCACTTGATAAACTTATTATTTCTAATATAGTTTCTATTATTCTTTTGAGTTTTCTCTATGAATAATTATATCATTACAAATACTGATTCTGGTTTTTCCTTTCAATTATTTTCCCTTTAATTTTTTTTTTCTGGTCTTAATATGGTGGCATACTTTTACATCTGTGTTCAATGGAAGTGATTATGGTTGTTCTTTAGAAGTGATTATAGTGGGCATATATGTCTCATTCCTGATTTTAGAAAAGGAATATTTCCCCATTAAAAGTCTTTGTTTTAAGTTTTTGTAGACACTCTTTATTAAGTTAGGGAAGTCTTTGCAATTTTGACACATGCTTTTCTGCATGGGATGGAAAAATTTAGAATATTTGGGGTTTTTCTTTTTTAATCTGTTAAATGTAATGAGTTTCAATTTATATGTTTTAAAATTCTTAATTCTCTTCTGTATTCTTCACTGAGAAAAACCCAAATTGATCTTAGTGAATTGTCTTTTCATGAACTATTGGCCTGAGTTTGCTAATATTTTTTTTTTTTAGGATTTTTGTGTGTGTTTGTGAGTGAAATCACCCATCATTTTTCTTCAGACTATCTTGTTTGATTTTGGCATTAAGTTTACACTGGCCTTAAAGAGGATAGCTTTTTTTTCCCCCTGTTCCCTGGGACAGTTTGGAATTTACCTCTGTGATCAATTTGGATCTAATATTTTCTTTGTAGATGGATTGTAAATAGTTAATAATTTAGTATATGTGCTGCCGAAGCGAGCACAATAGTTAATAATTTAGTAGTGATTAACAGTTGAGTAGTAATAGCGCTTCAGATTTTCTATTACTTTTAATCGATTTTGGTAAGTTTAAGAAATCTATCACCAAAAATTTTAAGTTGATTAGCATCAGGTTCATGGTATTTTTAATTCCCTTTTTAATTTCTGCTTTATCTGTAGTTAATGTTCCCTTTCTCATTTCGAATATTATTTGTATGTAGCTTCTCTTTTTTCTTGATTAATCTTGCCAGAAGTTTGTCTAATTTACTAATCTTGGCAAGCGATTAATTTTTGGCCTAATTAGTTCTTTCTATTACATTTTTGTGTTTTAGTTCGTTGATTCTTTTTCTTTTATTTACTTACTTATTCTGTCTTTGGACTTATCCATCATTTTTCTAACTTAAATTGCATGCTTAACCTATTGATTTTCAGCCATTGTTATTTCCTAGTATGTTAGGCTGTGAACTTGCTCAAAATTTATTTTCAATTTACCTAACATTGTTTACTTTATAGTGTTTTCATTAACTTTCAAATCTAAGTACTTTTTAATTTTTCATTTTGATTTCTTTTACTTATGTTTTAAATTTTTCTTTGAAATATGTTTAATTTTCAAAAGTTTCTACATTAACATTTTTCTTTGTTATTTCTAAATTGTGTTATCAGAGGATGTAGTATGTATTTTATCTTTTTTTTTTTTTTAAGATTTTATTTATTTATTTGACAGAGAGATAGAGTGCACAAGTAGGCAGAGCAGCAGGCAGAGGCAGAAGGAGAAGCAGACTCCCTGCCAAGCAGGGAGCCTGATGTGGGACTCAATCCCAGGACCCTGGGATCATGACTGAGCTGAAGGCAGCTGCCCAACTGACTGAGCCACCCAGGCACCCCTGTATTTTATCTTTTAAAAAATATTTGCTTCCCCTGGACTTAGGGCCTTGTACATAGTGAATTATAACTTTTCAGTATGTACTTGTGACAAGTATGTATTTTCTGTTATGTATTTGTTAGCTCAAGCTTGTCAATTGTGTTTAGACTGTCACCATTAATTTTTGTTTCGCTTGTCATTAATTGAGAGAGATGTGTTGCAATCTCCCACTACCACCTTCTAACTGACTGACTGTAGTTCTGACAGGTTTTTTGGATGTATTTTGAGACTTTGATTTAGGTATGTGGAAGTTTAACATTATTTTCCTTGTGGATTGAACCTTTTCTATTATGCTGTCATCCTTACTATACCTAATTTTGATTTCTGTGTTAGTATCTACATAATGTATTCCACCTTTTTTTGGGTGGTAATTTACCTGGAATATCCTTTGCCCTTATTTTACTGTCACTTTTTTTTATGTCCTTAAATTTTAGGTGTCTGTTGTAAAGAATATATTATTGGATTTTTCTTTTAATCTAGTCAGGCAGTTTATGTGTTTTAATTGATTTTTTTTTTAGAAGTTCAAGTCTCTTGGTAGTCAGCTCAGTTTTTATCTAAAATTATTTTTGGGGGTGCCTGAGTGGCTTAGTTGGTTAAGCACCTGACTTAGGCTCAGGTCATGGTCTCAGGGTTCTGGGATGAAGCCCTGTGTTAGGCTCCATGCTTCGTGAGGAGTCTGCTCCTTTCTGCCCTGCCTTTGCTTGTATGTGCACGCGTTCTCTCTCAAAGTCTTTTGAAAAAATAAAAGAATAATTATTTTCATTTTATCCTTGTTCTTGAGAGATAGTCTTGATGGATGTATAGTTCTAGGTTGATATTTTCTGTCCACATGGTAAAGATATTCTACATGCAAAGCCTCCTGCCAGTTTTATTTTTCCTACTTTGAAGAAAATACTCTTTTTCTTTTGGTTACATTGGATTTTCTATCTTTGGTGCTATGACAAATGCTATATCATTTCCCTTCTAAGTCTGATGGACTTTTTATTCTCTTTCAAATACACATGTTTCTTGATTCTGAACCTTGTAATAAATATTATCTTTGATTTTATCTATTTTCTCCTTTTGGAAATTTAATTGGATGTATATGTATTGGACTGTTTCCAGGTCAATTGCTTTTCATCTTTCAAAGTTTTCATTATCTTGTTTCTTTACCAGAATTTACAAATGCTGGGTAATTTCATCAGGCACATCTTGTAGTTCATCAATTTCTCCTCATCTGTGCTTAATCTTCTCTTAAGTCCATCCATTTTTTTTTCCTTTTTTAACAGTTGTATTTTTTATTTCTCAAAGTTCCACTTCTTTTTTTAGACACATTAAGTCTTTCTTTTATAGTCTTATGTTGCTTGCTCATTTTTCTGAATCTGTGGGTATTCTGTAAACTGTATCTGGCAGTCCCAATGTCTGATGTCTTTAGGGGTCTAAATTTATGGCTTGTTCTTTCTGTTATCTGCCTCATGGTGGGTTGTCACCTCCTTTGCTTAATGATCTTTGGTTATGAACTGTTATTTGATCTTTCCCTTTGGGATCTTGAGAGTTTGATTTGGGGGTGCTTTTCTTCTGATAGGATTTGTATCTGCTTCCTTTGGGAGCTGGAGAGTTTATATTACATGGCTAGGTTTATTCACTTTGCTTCTGGCCCAGGGCTCAGCGTCCATTATTGCTCTTGGCATTATTACTTATAGCTCCTGTCAGTTTTAGTTTTTAGCTAGAAGTTTATTCCTTTTGGGGGGAAAGGGTGGCTTTAAATGCTCCCTATTCCGTTGAGCTCAGCAAAATAAAAAAATTTTTAAAATCTAGGATCTACTTTGTTTTGCAATGAGAGTCTCCCATTAGTTTAGAAGTCCTTTACATTAATGTTTAATTTTAGCAGTATGTTTACTAAAACTGGTTCCACAAAATGTAAGACTTCTTGTGATAATCAAACTTTCTGTTAAAACAAGTTTACGTCTAAGTTAGAAGTTGAGTTACTCTCAAGAAAAAATATTGAATAACAGCAGTATAGGTGGCAAGTGGATTTTGCAAAGTTTTGTTCTTGGGGAGTGTGAATAAAAATTTTGAGAAATACTGAGCTAGGGAATCAAGGTGAGTAGGGCACAGTGTATCCTGTGAGCTTACAAAGATAAACGCGTGATGACCAGTTTGAGAACTGCTGTCAAAAAGATATGAATGGGATGCTATGGTCTTACAGAGACGAGGTGTAGAAAGAAACTTGGTAGTTGTGAGAAGATCAAGAAATGCTTCCCAGAGTGGAGTATTAAGGACTGGTAGGCATTAGGTGGTTGCAGAATAAGGTTTGTGTATTAATCAGAAGCAGTCAAGTATGAATGGCTTCTAAGTTGCATGTTGTGGAGTGACGGGAACAGGATTACAAAAGACCTTCTGTGCTATGGTAGGGAGTTTGTACTTTATTCTGAAGATAAAGGGAAGCTCTTGAATGATTTTAAGCACTGAAATGTTATAATCAGTTTTAGAGAGTGCCAAGGTTGAAGGCAGGTGACCAGCTAAGGAGGCTGGTTGTTAAGTTAGTTCAAAGGAGAAAAGATGAAGTGACAATTAAGGCAGTATCACTGGCATGAAGAGGTATGTGTGTGCTAATTTTAGATTTCTTAAATAGTTAGAAAGGATGGGACTTTGTGGTCAATTGGATAGGAATGTTGAAAGAGACTAGGGAGTCTAGATTGACTTCCAGATTACTGGTTTGGTTAACCAGGTGACACGTAGAGCAATTGACTGATAACATACAAAAAGAGGAAAGAACCTGGTTTTATTTGTTTTTGAGGAAAAAGATAAGTTCATTTTTGAACTTAATGAATTTGAGAGGTTTGTGGTACATCTTGTTTAAGATCAGTAGCGATTGATCCAATAACCATAGAGATGCAATGCAGCCTGGAGAAATTAGAGACTCTTCAGCATTTGGGTGTTTCAGCTATTGTTTGCTACAGTGCAGTATGAGATATTTAAAGTGGCACATAGATTTTTTAATAAGAATTTAATGTGTATGAAAAATATAAGTTGTGCATCAAACCTATGATGTCATGAATATTATCACATAGGCCAAGTGAGCCTAATAAAAGAGAAATACTAAGTAAATAAAAAATACATGTGATATGTGGAAATGGCAAAAATCATGGTGAAGCCGTGCAAATAATGGAAGTTCAGAAAGTACTCTTTTAAGCCGTGGGTGTGGTGGATAAGGTCACCAAGGAGAGAGTAAGCCTAAAAAGAAAAAGTTGACATTTGGGTGGCGGGGAATGGAGAAGAAGAGCCCATGGAGACTGAGGAAAAGCAGCCAGAAGAATAGGAGGAGGACCAGGAGAAGATGGTCTTTGGAATCCAAATGAAGAGTTCTGAGGAGGAGGAAGTGGTCAACAGCGTCAAGTAAGTTGTAAGCTGAAAAGTGCTCTTTGGACTTAGCAATTAAGGTAGACCATTTAGCTGGAAGCATCCAAACAATGGATTTTAAAAAATACTCATACTAATGTTAATGGTAGCTGATATTATAGCATTTCATATATGCCATGTACTATTCTAAGCACCACAAATGTGTTAACTGGTTAATCAGGTGGGTAGTATTGCTATTGCATTTGATACACGAGGAACGGAAGTCCAGAGAGGTAAAGTAACTTGCCCCAAATCATACACTCTGGAAATGGGGGAGCCAGGATTCAATCCTAGGCAGTCTGGTTTCAGAGTCCACGCTCTTAATTAACCCCTGTCCCAGTCACCTCTCTGGTTAAAACAAAATAGAAAATAAAAATTACACTAATGTCTATAATTACAGTGTAGTTGGTGTAGGGTATGCTATCAGTGAGGTCTGCCAGGCTGACAGTGACCAGCATGATGTCACAGTGGTTCAGTCTGCTGGGTGTGAACACATTAACTGGATTGTAATCGATGCCATGATGGTGATGTGTGGGCTATGACAGAGTTTTTGGCTCTTGCTGTGTATATATACAAAAAATGTTTGTGAGGCAAATGAGTTTAAAAGTGTATCTCTTTCCAAGATAGCATGTGTCCCATTTTACATTCCACACTTTGGGTCCTAAAATGTCTATTTTTTCACTTTTGGAGTTAAATTCTCTAACCTCTGGAAACAGTGTTCATCCAGAACAGCTCACATTCCAGACATGATAGATAACCAGCTTGTTGGCGAAGGTCACAAATGAATGACCTTATTGTAAGCAGTTTCCCTTGAGTGACAATGGTAGAAACCCAGCTGCAGAAAGCTGAAAGTGAATGAGAATGGAGGAAATGGGAGAGAAGGGAGGAAGAATCATGATGAGGATGAAGAATGTCTGTGGTAGGAGATAGAGGACACAAGAGCCATATGACTCTTGGCTGTGGTCAAAGGAGCTAATCAGAGCTAAAGATTTAAAAATTGGTTTAGACCTGCACTGTGATCTGAGGTGTATCCTTCCTTGGGAAGGAAGAGCATAGGTGTCAGAGGTGGTGAAGATCATTTTAATCAAGTAGATCAACAGCAAGGCTGGGATCTTGAAGGGATTGTCTACATAGGCCTTGATGTGAGTGGGATGGTGAGGGTTTGGAGGAGAGTGGAGGAGAGAGAGAGAACTAATGGCCAGTGTTCTTAAACAGGACAAAAAGCAAGAACTAAGTAGGTGGCAGTGACAAGGAAAGGTAGATACAGTGAAATAGAGTGAGAGACTGGAATCAGAGGACCTACGTTTGAATCCTTCCTGGCTTGTTGACTTTGAGCCAATTACTTAGTTTTATTCAGAATGCTTCCCATCTATACACTACAGGTGATGATGATTGGACCTGAGAATTGCTGTGAGGATGAGCGAGATAATGCATGTAAAAATGCTTGGTATGATGTGTGACAAATAGTATGAATAGTTAGGTAGGAGGATTGTTATTGTTCTTCACTTCTTATACTATGAGGTTTTCATACAGCAAATTGGACATAATAAGAATAAAATAGATTTGTATTTTGAGGACCGATGGTGGTCTTGCTTAGGAAAAAAGAAACTTAGTTTGTCCTAACAATAGCCAGGTAATAGTGAAGTGGAAAAGTCTAAGAAATGGTGTTAATGGTGGTGTTGATGATGATAGGAAAAGAAGGCCATTAATTGGGCAAGAGTTAGAAGTACTACCATGCTGCATTTGTTAGTGATGTTTATGTTTTGTAGCTATTCTCTGATGGTGATAAATTTTTATTATTAAACTTTCTTCTAGAAAAAAGTCTTAGAAACTCCAGCCCTAATTTCCCTTTTCCCCCATTGAAATAATTCTATTTAAAACATAGATAATATGTTTGGTAACGTGAGGGAGTTTTGCCCACATTTGCAATCTTATCAGTGCTCTGTGTTGTAGTTGTGAGAGCGCCAGATGCAGCGACTCTTAGGAGGATGGAAGCCTGGTTGTGGCTGTGGAGAGTTAGGAGATTGACAAGCTTGCCCTGTACCACTGCAGCTCTGCCCCTTTGCCCAAGACAGAAACATACATGGATGGATGGATAGAGGAAAATAAGCAGCCAAAGAAACCATTTTCTCAGTGGAGTCAGGATTTACTTCTGGCCAGTAGGTTGAGAATAGGGCGGAGATTGTGTGTGGTGAAATGGCATGTTTCATAGGATGCAGTAAAAGCAGGTGGGGTAAAAGGGCAGCAATGGAAAGATGTCTTTTTGTTCATCCAGCAAACAATTATATGAGGGCTTTACCATGTGCTGGGCACATACAAAAGTGAAGAAGAAGCCCTTAAATATCTTTCATCTAAAGGAGACGTAAACAGATAAGTTCAGAGTAGAGACGGTAACCATGTGAGTCTAAGGGGAAAAAAAAAAAGATTAAACTGGTATTTGAAGAGAGTTGGGGAAAAAATAGCAGACTGAGGATGAGAATCTTCCAGACTCAGTGTTCTTACTGATTATTTTGGGGAGGCCTAAGTTTGAAGGATTTTTCTAATATACCCCAGAAGCCAGGAAAACTGCTTCTCATATTACCTTAAATGATTTAATTACTGATTTGGGTTTGTGTTGTTTTCTTAGGGTGGTACAGCATGGACGATTTTGCCCTGGGAGATTTCACTGTAGCAGATGATGCCTTGTTAGAAGATTGCCCTTATATGGATGATTTTGTCTTTGCTCCTGAATTTATGTCCAATGATTATGTTCGTGTGACTCAACTTTACTGTGATGGGGTGGTAAGATTTGTTGCTTTTTTGTTTTAACGTTGTGTCTTCTTAACAGTTTATTATTTTATTGAGATATAATTGACATATGACATTGTATTAGTTTCTGGTGTACAGCATAATGACTTGAAATGTTTATGTGTTGTGAACCTATCACCATAGTAAGTCTAGTTAAAACTACATCCATCACCATTCATAGTTACAGATCTTTTTTTATTATGCTGAAGACTTAATGTCTACATTTTAAAGGTTTTTTGATTCAGAGCTATGGGAGTAAAGATATTTTTGTGGGACAAAAGTGTTTACAGGGAGTTACAAATGCAATTTCAGAAGGGAAGGTAAACAGTGTCTCAACAATAAGAATGTGCAGTACCAGAGAATGAGTGATGGGGAAAGATGGTTTTCTGATGGAGATTAGAATAGCTCTCAAGAGACAGCTGTAGATGCAGACTTGGGGGAAACACTATTAAAAAAAAAAGCCTAAAAGGCTCACCAGCTGAAGATATTTAAGTCAGAGTATATAAGTAAATGTGCACTGAAAAATTTGTTACTTTAGTACTGATAATCCTTACATTAAAAATTGAAAACTGTACTTTCACATTTCACCAGATACAAATGAAAAGAATTTTTTTTCTGTTTAGGGTATGCAGTATAAAGATTTTACCCAAAGTGAGAGAAACTTAGGTGAGTAAATTGGTATTTTAATTTATTGGGAGACTGTTATGGGAGGTTCATTCATTCACATCAACATAACAGTCCTACATATCTTTCATTTTTTTACTTTTTGATCTATGTATTTTTAACTGAAATGTAGTTGACATGCAATACGATATTAGTCTCAAGTGTACAATATAGCGATTGGACATTTATATATATTATGCAGTGCTTACCATAAATGTAGTCATTATATGTTACTATACAAAGTTGTTACAGTGTTACTGACTGACCATATGTTACCATATTACTGACCATATGCTGTATGAACTTTACATCTCTGTGACTTATTTATTTTATAAGTGGAAGTTATACCTTTTAGTCCCCTTCTTCTGTTTTGCTCATTCTTTTCTTTCTTACCTTTCCACATCTGTTGTAGCTATTTCTCTATTAAGAGTGTTGATTTATTCCAAAATGAGGCAAAAAATATTAATTTAAAACTTTCTTTTAATAAAGAATTTGACATCTGCAATATGTGGTGTAGTAAACCAGTTTCTGTCCTGCAAGATTACTGTGATGCCATTAAAATATACATCTTTTGGCCACTTCTGTTTCAACGTCAGCACAGTTCTATAATATCACGGTTGCACCCCTGTGTGGAGGCCACGTAAGTTATACATATCATTCATTTTGTGTAGACAGTGATAAGCATGTTGCCCATTATTGAAGAATGCCAAGTGCAGGGGAAGGCTTGTCTTACTCTTGTGCGTACTGTTCAACTTCACTCTTATGTAATAAGATGGGAAAAGTTAATGTTTTGGATTTGGATATGAATGACTAAACATGGTGACATTATGATGAATAAACCTCTGAGGAACATTAGATGGTAGATTTGAAACTGAGGGAAAATTAATATGCTTGTTTATAAATAGTAGCATTGTAGTACAGAAGAGAGAAAAAGGTACAATATTTTGTCCACTCAGTAAACAACTTATGGTTACCTAGAGTGAAGTTAGAGAATTTAATTTTTTTTTTTAAAGATTTTATTTATTTGACAGAGAGAGAGATCACAAGCAGGCAGAGAGGCAGGCAGAAAGAGAGGGGGAAGCAGGCTCCCCGCCGAGCAGAGAGCTCGATGCGGGGCTCGACCCCAGGACCCTGAGATCATGACCTGAGCTGAAGGCAGAGGCTTAACCCACTGAGCCACCCAGGCGCCCCAAGAATTTAATTTTTTCAAGTAGTTTAAATTGAGGTGTAACATATAGTAAAGCGTAAAGCTCAACGAATTTTCATAAATGAGAACCTAATCTTTTTAAAAATGAATTTGTATTTAAGCAATTCTCATGCTTCTGAGATCAGTTTGAAGAAATTACAACATCTGGAATTGATGGAAGATATTGTGGATTTGGCAAAGAAAGTTGTGGTAAGTGGTGGAATGTGTATTTCCCCCGTGTCTAAAAAATATATGGTGTCAGGCCCATGTTACTTATTTATAGTGGTTAACAGTAATGGTTTCAGTTTGACTTAACCTGAGATGATTCTCCTATCCATGAGTTTGTGCTTTGTATTTGAGAGATTAGGTAGATGGCGGTCTTCCTGCTTCTGCCATGAATGATGAGATCCAGGACCGTTCCTCATCATTAAAGGATAGAAAATGGAATTTGTCACAAATGAAAGAAACTCCTGGTTCACAGGAACTTCTGTCACTGAAAGCGATGGGTTCTTTATTGTAAAATCATGCCACTGTCAGCAGTACCACAACAAATATTTATTCTTTGGGGTAGACTTTTATTATATACTATTTGAGGTAGTGCCCTGTATTATACTGAGGGTTTTTTTCCCTTGAAAGCCATTTGATCATTTTTCTTATTTCAGTTGGTTATGGAGTTATGGGGCCAAGTGTTTATTTCCTGCTGATAATCCTTTGCTATTTCTTATATCAGCCAATGTAGTTTCATAAAAAATCTTGGTGTAATGAACTTCAAAGTCCATACATCTAAAAGTCATACTAAGCCATTTTATTATTAGAAGCCAGTGTAAGATTACTTCTGAATTCTTGTCTTAGGGTTCTAAGGAGGTAAATTGGGCAGAAAAATGCTTGTGGGAAGTGGACTCTGTATACACATAGCAGTGTTCCTGAAATGCAGGACTTTTTTGGCCCCTGAAAATTTCAAGTATATCTGATTGAATATGGTTCATGTTTTGTTGTTTTGTTTTGCAGAATGATTCATTCTTTATTGGAGGCTTATTGAGAATTGGTTATAAAATAGAAAATGTAAGTGTTAAACACGGGAAGCCAGCACAGCCCCTGCTGATAAATGGCAGGTGTCTTACTGCTTGCTCATTGCTCCATGAATTAGGTTCTCAAGTTAGTGTTTTACATGTAGTATTTGCTACTATTGATTTCTGTATTTTGTTTAAGCAGTCTCCTTATTTTAGGGGTTTACATCATTTCCTCCTCCCCATATATGTAGTATAATTTTGGGCTGCTTTTATACATTGATTCTTTTTTATTTTTTAGATTATTTTTTTGGCATATATTCTCCCAGATGAAATTATTAGGTCCCTAGTGTGAACATTTTTGATATGTAATTACTAGATAATCTCCAGATAAAATGATAAGCCAATTTTTAATGCTACTGGTAAAATAAACATCTACCTGTTTCCCTTAAACCTAATGTGAGCATCGATAACTCTTCTACTTCTGAAGTCATTTCAGACTAGACATACAAATAGCATTCCTGTCAACTCCTTACTCTTCATGAAGATCTTTGCACTGAGTGCTTATTTGCACAGTTGCACTCTCCTCCTGTTTATCTCCTTACTCTTCTGTTTGCCATAGACCATTTAAAATACCCGGTCTCTTTCAGGAACCTTAATCTGTACCTTTAAACCTGTGGTAAGGATGGAAGTCCTAGTTTAGATGAGATCTGAGACTTCTCATTCACTTTCTATTATTGCATCCTCCTGCTACCCAGGACAGCTGCTGGCCAAGTTGTAAACCTCAACTTCTAGGTTTGTAGTAATTGAAGCAGCATCCTGGGCTCTGAGGATAGCCTGAGGTTACTTGAAGATGTAACAAATGTGAGTCCATGGTATCTATTAACTTACATGTTGGGGTCCAGCTATTCTAGGTTGCATGAGTAATGAAAATACAAAATTGTGTACAATACTGTATGTTAAATTTATGGTACTATATGTACATTTAAAATGAATACCCAAATCACATTCTTCATCTTTTTGATACAGAAAATCTTGGCAATGGAAGAAGCTTTGAATTGGGTGAAATATACAGGCGATGTAACAATTCTACCTAAATTAGGAGCAATTGACAATTGTTGGCCTATGTTAAGTATTTTCTTTACTGAATGTAAGTATAAATGCTTTAAATTGTTACCTGACTCAGTTTTTAAAGGCATTATTTAGGAAAATGGAATGTGTGGTTATGTGATTTCTTATTTATCTTAGAATTTTAAAAAATGTTTTCTCTTAAAATCCTTTTCTATTGTGAAGAGTAGAAGCCTGAATAAGAGAGCTGTAACCTCATAGTTAGCTTTGTTCTGTATTTCCTACCTTAATGATTTCTGTGACATCATACTTCTAAAAATCCCACTGAGAGAATGCCATAAATTATATATATAATAACCCAAAAAAAGAATCCCCTGCTGGGGCCTCATGTATTCTCCTTCAAAAGAGAATTAAGTAACAGGGCTAAGATTATAATTTTCATTTTCCTGATGACCCTGTTATTCTTTTTTGTATAACGAAATTGCCTCCTGTATTTTTTTTAACTTTATGAAATAGGTTTCTCTAAAGCATTTGCGTGTTAGCAATGTTTTTATAGTATAGCTGTAGGAATTTTGAAGCAGGAAATATTTCACTCTTTAGTTGATGACTGGTAATTTGCCATCATCACTTGAGAAGAGGTTCAATTTTATACTGTTGATCTAAGTGGTAGACAGAAATTAAGCTTTAATTGGGCTTAAATAGATTTCCTGGGCTGTTATTACATTGATAGAGGTGGTTCTCCTTGTTCTGGAGGTCTGTAATTAAAGGGAAGATTTTATGGTAGAAGTAGAGGACCAATATCATGTATTGGGCATCCATGTAGGGCTGATTCTCACATTATCTCTCTCTCTTTCTCTCTGTTCTCTTCTTTACAATAGCCCTGTAAGGTAGCTCCTATTGTCCCTATTGTAGAAATAAGGAAACTAAGACTTTGGGAGGTTAAGTGATACTTCTGCAGTCTCTTGAGTAGTGGAACCTAGATGAGAAGTTAAGTCTCCCTGATTTCAAAGCCCAGGTTTTTATCCTGTAATCTTAGATCTGTCCCTTATTACCTTATTTGGTGAACTTCCAAATTTTTTCCTTAAATTTAGATTTTAGATACTTTTTTGATCTTGGAAATTAATGTGTTTGGCTAGAGGCTTAACTATAGTTTTGTTGGGATAAAAGTATTAACACTTAAATCTGTAGAACAGCTAAAAATACAGAAAATGAGGTTTGATGTACTTTTAACATAAATTTTGGTTATTACCTATTGCGTTTTAATTAGCTTATTAAATTTTTAAAAGAATAGTATTTCAAATAACATCTTAACATTTCATTCATGAGAGTCAAAATGTTGAAATAAGATTCTTAAAATTCTTTGTCTCATTAAATATGTTTTAGAGAGTTTTCCAGGTTTTTATTTTCAGACATTTTTGTTGAACATTGTTCCAGGTACACCATAGGTGCTCAGTAATGTTTGTTGAGCTAACTTGAGTAATTATGAGGCCTCTTTGGAATATTATGACTGAGGATTTGCTTTAGCTACAATTAGAACTAATGTAATAATAAGTGCTTTTTTTAATGTTAGAAATGAAACAGATTAGATTCATGAGTAATGAATCTAATGTGTTCTAAAACATTTTATCAGTTCACTTTAAGTTATTATTTGATACATGTAAAATATTACAAGAAACATGTTATTAGAAAGTGTAATCATTAATTGACCTTATGGACTGACCTACATAATCTAAGTTTTAGAACTTTAACAAAACCAATTTGCTTTTTTTTTTTTTAAACAAATGTTCTCTCACTCTCTCCTAAAAATAAAATTTAGACAAGTATCACATAACTAAAGTTGTAACAGAAAACTGCAATTTGCTTGAAGAATTTAAAACTCAAAATTGTGCGGAATGTATAGAGGTGAGAATAAATATTTACTTGTAAGTATATTTTAAAATTTATCTGTTGGAACTTTTATTAACATTTAGAAAGTTCAATAAAACTGCTGTTTGTCAGCACATAAGGAACTATTGTAAAATTTAGTAACATGTTTGAGGGAAAATTTTAATAAATTTCGATTGGAATATTTACTTTTTTGAAAGAGGAAGACAACATCTTGTTCAGAAACAACATTCTTGATCAGAATTTTAAAATTTTACATTTGTATTTTAAATATATATATGTTATTAAAGTAAATTTGTAGACTATTGAATAGTAAACATTTAAATATATGTATTTTAAAAGTTAATTGAAAATTGAAATTTGATTTTTAAACTAAAAGGTTTTTAATTAGTTGAGGAAATGTAATTTTCTTTGGTAACAACTTTATTGAGATATAATTCATATGCCATAGAATTCACTCAAAGGAAATTTTTTTTTTCAAAAATTTTATTTCTGGGGCACCTGGGTGGATCTCTCAGTTAAGTGTCTGCCTTCTGCTCAGGTCGTGATCCCAGAGTCCCGGGATCGAGCCCCGCATTAGGCTTCCCGTTCAGTGGGGAGTCTGCTTCTCCCTCTGCCCCCCACCATCTCTCATGCTCTCTCAAATAAATAAATAAAATCTTTAAAAAAAATTTTTATTTCTGAGTAATCTCTACTCCCAATGGCAGAGCTCAGACTTATAGCAGGAGTCACATTCTCTACCAACAGAGCCAGCCAGGTGCCCTAGAAAATACGATTTTAACTAAATTTTTAAAGAAGGATTTAGGAAAATATTTAATGTTGTGTTTAATTCACTTACTAAAGCCATCTATAGGATCCAGTTTATTTTAATCTGTTTATTTTGAAAATTTGAGTATTTGTTTTTTTTTTGTTTTTTTTTTAATTTTATTTATTTATTTGACCGAAAGATCACAAATAGGCAGAGAGGCAGGCAGAGAGAGAGGGGGAAGCAGGCTCCCCGCTGAGCAGAGAGCCTGATGTGGGGCTTGATCCCAGGACCCCGAGATCATGACCTGAGCCGAAGGCAGAGCTTTAACCCACTGAGCCACCCAGGCGCCCTGAAAATTTGAGTATTTGAAGTGAAAAGTTTCCATTATATCTATAACATCTTTGATTTCATTCTTACTAATTTTGCTGCCTCAATTTTTGGCAATTAATATATTCAACATTGTCTATATGCTACCAGTTTATATATATATATATATTTTTAAGCACTCAAGATTTTTGAATAATATCACATTTTCTTTTTAAAGATTTTATTTATTTGATGGAGAGAAACACAGTTGGAGAGGGAACACAAGTAGAGGGAATGGTAGCAGGAGAAGCAGGCTCCCTGCGGAGCAAAGAGCCCGATGTGGGGCTCGATCCCAGGATTCTGGGATCATGACCTGAGCCGAAGGCAAACGCTTAACGACTGAGCCACCCAGTCGCCCCAATATCACATTTTCTAACTTAAAATTTTACCTTACATCTGTTTTTTCCCCTGCTATATGGCAGGCTCAGCAGGTATTTTTAAAAGTGAGCCTGCCAAATACTATACACAAGGGGATAAATTGTTAGTCATTATTCATAATGTAGTGGTTTTGTTTATTTTTTAATACTCTTTTAACAAAGTTAGCATTGAATCATCAGAAACAGATTTTTAAAAATAAATATACCAAAATATTAGGTATTGGGTTCTCATTTTCTACATAATAATCCCCTAGCTTATTTCTGTTACCGGAGGTTAAAAGCCCAGAACCATTTTTCCTAGATATTGAGGTTCTTGATTGTCTTTGCTTTTAATTGATGGGTCTTCTTTTACCTTGGTTTCTCAGCAAGGAGAGCTAATGAAAATGAAAGGAAATGAAGAGTTTTCGAAAGAAAGATTTGATATAGCTATTATCTATTACACCAGAGCCATTGAATATAGGTAAGAGCAAAATAGAACAATGAGATCCTTTTTGTGGCAGATCAAGTTGGAATGCTAGTCAGGAGAAATAAAAGCAAGGCAAGGAATTGAAGAGAGTATTCTCAACTTGCTATGTAGAATAGATTTTCTCACCCTTAGGAATTAAAAGTATTATAAACATTTGGGGGCACGTGCTCCTGAATGTTTATAGCAGCAATGTCCACAATAGCCAAACTATGGAAAGAACCTAGATGACCATCAATAGATGAATGGATAAAGAAGATGTGGTATATATATATACAATGGAATACTATGCAGCCATCAAGAGAAACGAAATCTTGCCATTTGCAATGATGTGGATGAAACTAGAGGGTATTATGCTAAGCGAAATAAGTCAATCAGAAAGACAATTACCGTATGATCTCTCTCATATGAAGAATTTGAGAGGCAGGGCTGGGGGTCGTGGGCGGTAGGGGAGGGAAATGAAGCAAGATGGGATCAGGAAGGAGACAAACCATAAGAGACTCCTAAACTCACAAAGCAAATGGAGGGTGGCTGGGGTATGTTAGTAAATTAAAAAAAAACCACACACACACACACACACACAAAAGGAATTAGAAGTGTTAGGGGTGGCCTGGGTAGGTGAACTTAACTGAATAGTAAAATTCAAGCAAGTCAGGTGGAATTGTGAATATTACTTCTACCCTGCCCCATTTTCCAGTATAGGGGGAACCTATACTTCGCAACCTATACTGGCTTTCCAGTATAGGTCACCTATTTTTTCTTGTTTTCATTTTGCCTTCAGCTAATACCTTCCAAATTACTAGCTAATCAAAAAGGGTTAGTTACTAATACTTAAGATATTACCCATTCAGGAATTTTGCTTTCTAAGAGGGAACTTTTAAAGGGTAATAGTTGGAGTTGTTGAGAGAGTGTGTGTTCTCTATACCTCATCTTCTGATTGCTCAGCTGCTAGAATTTTAGCATTCCTGCATTTGTGCCTTGTACTTGGTTCCTACTGATATCTTAGCTGGGGCATCTAATACTGTAACAGTCTTTGGGGAATGTGCTGTAGACAGCTACTCTCTTTCCTACCTTGCCTATCTCTGTGGGGAATGAGTGAATCAAGGTAGCACACCACATCTAGAAGGCTGCTGCTCTGTTCTGAGGAAAGAAACATTAAATGAGAAAAGACAAAATTTGAAATGAAGCTATTTAAATTGTTGAAATTTACAGACTTTGTCAGAGTTCTTTGCCAAAGTGGTATAGTCCTGACTTACATAAGTATAATTCTGTCCTTTGTACTTAAACCATACTTGTGATCTGCTAGCTTTTTAATATGTCTTATTTGATCCTCACAATATTCCTATGAGCTAGGCAGAAAAAGTAGAACATTTTGAATACAGTGAAGTGTAGGTTGATTTGAACAAAGTTACTCTGGAAGGAAGTAAAGGAACTAGGACTTAGCCAGTTAGGTCTTCAAATCCTATATTCTTTCTGCTCTACCACACAGATACAAAGTTTTTGAAAAGTTTTTCATGCCTTATTTTTTCTGTGTGCTTTTTATTTGTTTGGTATATAATTTATTTTACTGACTAAACATTATTTCTTTTAAAGACCTGAAAATCATCTTCTTTATGGTAACCGAGCTCTTTGTTTTCTTCGCACTGGACAATTCAGGTAAGTTGGTCATAGTACCCCAGTCACTGAGCTTTTATGCTAAATACCCATTTTTGAGAATTTCTGTTTTACAGGTATACAAGAAAATCCTTCAGTATTTTTTTGTCAGATATAGTTAAATGGTTAAAGGGGCTCTGTAGTGTTTATACATAACAACAATGATAGCAGCAGCTGTTCTGATTGGATAACATATGTTATATGCTGTTTTAAGTATTTTACATCGTTCCTTAGTTCTCACAGCACACTTAATAGCAAATGTTATTCTCCACATTTACATTTGGGTAGACTCATACTTACTCATAAGTAGTGATGTCAACATTTGAATACAGATCTTATCTGATGATGTTGAAGTCTGTGTTTATAGTACTTGTGTTATCTTCTTTTGCTCTCTTAATTATTCTGTATAATTCTGGAAGAATTTTTGCTGTTTTCTATATCTTAGTATAAAAAAATTAAGTAGATCTCATTTGTAAGTGAAAGAAAAGAAATTTAGTGGTTTAACCGTCAGAGTGAAATAATCATTCTTAATTAATTCTTAATTTCTTAATTCTTAGTTTCTTATGTTGCATTTAGTTTTTATTAGTTGAAAAAGATTGTTAAAAGTGCACCATGATTTTGTTGTTCCTCAGTTTAAAATTTTTAGGATGTAAATTACAAACATTAATATTGAGCAGTATATGCTGTTACATTTAATTATGTCCTGCCTTACTGTAAGAAGGGCTTAGAGTGGCTTCAGGAATAAATCTGCTTGGTAGAAGAATATTAAAAACACAACAAAACAAACTAAAAAACCAATTTAGAGCTGGGGATCATCAGAATAAAGCTATATAGGGATAAGGTCCTGCACAGTTACTAGTTACAATTCATATTTGTATTTGACCTTTCTGTTGCTTAAAATAAAAGGAGAAAACCTGACAAGTTACATGATTCTCACTGTCCATGAAGAAAGAGGACAGAAGTTGCTCAGGTGAAGCGGTTTTCCTGATGTTAAGTTCTGGAAGAAATTCCTTGTATGGTTTACAAGTAACATGAACTGAGAGATGGGAGTAGAGAAGAACCTCAGCAACATTCCTGTTCAAAGCAGAAAACTCCCTGAAAGTGCGGTCTTGGGTTTCACAAATAAATTTTTTTGTGGAGTTTTCTGATGAAAGCAGAGTCTGAAACTAGTGGTTTTTAGTTGAAGTACTTACGGTTGGGATGCGGGAGGGTGGGAGTGGGGAAGAGAGTATAAATGTAGCTTTTAAAAATAACATTTGTTTTTCTTTTATTGTAAACAGAACACATTCTCATGGTAGAAAATTTGGAAAATACAAGAGTTTAAAAAGAAGAAAATAAAAATCACCAGTAATCCAACCACCTCGGAGAATACCGCTGTATTAACGTTATGCAGCTTTTAGATGGCTTAAGCCGTGGATAAAGCGAGGCTATCTAGACTAGAGCAATGGATGGGCTGGACACAGTCTTCCATCAATACCACTGTCCTCAACTGGTTCTGACAAGAAATGAGCTGCAAATGTCCTTAGGTTATTGCATCTGGCTAGGTCCAGAATTGCAGATTTCCTATGCTGTTTGATGGTGAATCTGTGCTTTCAAGATGAATAGGTTGGCAACTTGGCTAGCCTCTTGTGAAAATCGAAACCTTGATTGGGCGAAAGGTCATCCACTCTGCATAGGGGAGCTCCGAGAGCGGAGAGGCAAGCCGGGGGGGTTTCTGCTCTCTTTCATGAGTGTTTGAATGCTAGACACTCAAGGAGGATCCTCTTAAAACTGCGCTGCAAAGGAGGTGCATCAAAGTAGAATTACAGAAGCCAGGTAGCCTGGTGAGGCAAAGTTCAAGAGCAGGGTTGTGCGTCAATCCTTGTACCTCCTTCCTGATAGTCTAGCTTGTGGTTCAATACCATCGAAGTTTTCACTAGAGGCAGGTCAGCAACATTTCCTTCTCAGGCAATCACCGATATGTATTGGATGTCAATGTAATGTCAGAAACATTGTACTACACAGTTTTCTTGGTGTTTCCCACCTTCTCACACGTTGTTTATATGACTTATTCAATAACATAGGGGTACTATTTTCTGAGTTTACAGTACATCTCACTCCTGATGAAGCGAGTAGATAATGTGACTTCAGAAAGGAACATGTTGCCAGTGATTCACTTGTACCATTAAAACAGAAAAACCCACGTCCTTTAGCTGAGTTACCACAGTTGAGATGTTTTAAAGCTCTCACATCTGAGGTTTGGTAGATCTGTCATGAGAATCTGGCTGAGCAGCTGTGGGACATCTGGGGGTAAAGCATCCAACCTCCCTGGCACTGTTCTGAGCACTTTATGCATACAAGTTCAAAAAAGTCCTGTACAACCCTGTGTGGTGGGTGCTGCTGTCTCTTTATAGCTGAGCAAACAGGAATGGGAGGTCAAGCAAAGTATCCTCAGAAACTAGATGGGTGTGATGAAGCCAGAATTTGAACCCAGGCAGCCTGGATGCAGAGTTTTTACTCTTAATCCCGATGGAAAGGGGTTGGTAGAATCAAAGGGCAATGTGAAAGCTGAAAAAAAATTAAAAATAAATGGTTCAAATAGTCAATAAACATGAGTATCCTTATAGGACATGCAGATTACAAACTTTGAGTCTCTTTTTCATGTCCATCAGATTGGCAAAAATTTTAAAAACCTCATTAATACCAAGTGTTTGAAAGGATGTGGAACAAAAGAAACTTGCATACTCGGCTGGAGAAAGTGTAAATTGGTGCAATCACTTTGGACAGCAGTTTGGCAAGGTGAAGATGTGCATACTCTGCAGCCCACTTCTAGGCTCCTATCCTCCAAACTCAAATGTGTGCCCAAGAAGATACGTACAAGTCTTCACGATAGCATTGTTTGTAAGAGTAAAGAAATGGAAACAACTTAAATGTCCATCTGTGGGAGAATGGATAAATAAATGATGGTATATTCATACAATGGAATTTTATGCAGCAGTTAAAATGATGACATTGTTGAGTGAAAAAGCAAGTTGCAGAATGATTTGTATGGTATGATGTGTTTTATATAATGTCAAAATATGCAAAGTGACAAACATATAGTTAATTCATAGTATGTATTAAAAATGTTTTATAAATGTATGGGCCTGTTAAACACCGGCGGAGTGGCTATCTCTGGGGAGGAAAGGAGGAAAAAGGATTGGAGATGAGAAAGTGGTACACAGCGGTTGTCAACTATAACAGTTCTGTGAGAAGATCTGAAGTAAATATGGCAAAATGTTAAGATCTTGCTAAGCTGGTACATGGGTGTTGACTATATTAATGTTATTGTCTGTACTTTTATGTATACTTGAAATATGTGACAAAAATATTAATAGTAAAAAATGCACATAAGATGAAAAAAAGCAGTGTTCACTAAAATATCAAGGATAAAATAAGTGAAAGTAATCTCGAAAGAAGAGAAGTATAAACGTTTTAAGACTAATGGTGGGGAGCCCAAGGCGAGATATGTGTGGGGAAATTGCTTCATTAAGAAATGGTCAAAGTGCTGGTGTTGGTTTTAATGCCAGATAGTCACAGTTTGTGTACCACCTTTGGATGAATGTGGGTGAGGCCAAGAGCCTGTCTGAACTCCTACCATTCATTAGACGTGTGCACCTCTAGGTCTGCGAATATCGCACTTGGGAAATCTATGGAATGGGGCCGGGCGGTGGGGGGGTTGTGTGGAAATACGGTATTGTCTGCCACAGCTTCTGCCGAATCCTTTAGGCTCAGGACTGTGTGCAATGCATCCCAAATGCCCATCATGGCTGAGATGTCCTTTTATTCAGGACTTCCAGAAGTTCATTTTACAACTTGGCAGTTATATATAGGGAATTTTAGAACGATAGTTTTAATTGAAGTAATCATATTTTTAAAGGAGAATCTAAAAAAAGTAATTAAGCGTATCTATGGCTTCTGTAGTTACAGTACTTATGCGAGGTATGTCTTTAGGCTGTGCCTTTTTACTGTTTTATTATTTTTTCTGGTACTCCTATGTGGAAATTTGAATTCTTTGATGGGATGTGATAAACTGTGTAAGGGGAAATGTAACTGGAAAAAAGGAGCGCTTAACCTTGGATTTTTTTTTAATTTACTTTGGGAAATTATGGAATTTTAAACTTTGCATTTACTTTGACCTTCATAATACCCATCATAATAGATCCAACTTATGATTAATAGCAGGCAGATATCCTTTAAATGACTTCTGGTTTTTGGTTTCATTTTGTGTTTTTCTGAATTTCTCTGGGGCTGGAGGTATAAATCAAATCAATTGTACATTTCTGCGAGAATTTCAAAAGCTATAGTGTGGGCTTGCCTGGCTGGCTTAGTCAGGAGAGCATGTGTGACTCTTGATTTTGGGGTCATGAGTTGAGTCCCACATTGGGCGTGGAACATACTTAAAAAAAAATCCTAGTATGTGTGAGGAGCTTCAGTGTGAGTGTTTTATGTATTTCCATAATATCTTAGGCCTATATAAGCACTTAATATGTTGAACCAAATGAAGTTGCCATTTTTATAATCCAGAATGTAGGCAGTTTCATTTGATTCAGTGTAATGTGTATATATATGTATGGGTGTGTGTGTGTGTGTGTGTGTGTGTATTTTTTTTTAACATGGGTGGGAACATACTATATACATACTGTTGTACTTCTTGGTTTTTTTGAAAAAATACTTACATCTTGGAGCTTGTTGCATATTAGTATATATAGAGATATACCCTTATTTATGTTCATGGCTCCATAGTCTTTTACTCAATGGATTACTCCTGCTTTGGTTAGTTTGTGTTAGAATATAAATTATTTCCAGTTTAAAAAAATCACGTACAGCTTTGTAATTATTATCCTTTTAGTTGTGTTCTACACTCAAGTGCAAGTATATCTGTAGATAAATTCCTGATTGCTTTTACTTGGATGGAAGAGCTTATGCAACTTTTAAAAAAGATTTTATTTTTTAAATTTACTTGATAGAGAGCGCACAGGTAGGCAGAGGGAGAGAAGAAGCAGGTTCCCCACTGAGCAGGAATCCTAATGCAGGGCTAGATTCCAGGACCCTAGGATCATGAACTGAGCAGAAGGCAGACGCCTAACTGCCCAACTGCCCCAGAGTTTATGTAATCTTAATTCCAGACATTAACTTTTGATTTAAATGTATGTGTTTATTCAGTTGATGGTTATTAGTCACTGCATATTTGGCAGCAACTGACCATTACATCTGAATTCTGCTTTTGTTGCTTCATTGTAAGATCTAGGAACTTGGGGAGTAGCATTATTCTTTCTTGGTTGGTCTGGTCAGGCCCTGGAAGTGATGATTTATAATAGGGAAGAAAAAAGTTATAACCCTTTTATGGCTTGTGAAGTTCTCACATATATTGTGGTTTGAGAGAATCAATAAATGGCATCTTTTCTTCCAAAGTCCAGAATCAGTTAAGAAATAGAAATGGAAGACAAGGCAAATGGTTGTCTAGTCTTGCCTCCAATGCTGACACAGTTTTTGGAAAGTAGGGCCTTATCCGAACCATCTGATAGCCAAGTGACTTGTTAGTTCCCCCATGGTCACAGACAGAACTGGCAGTGGGGACCTTTGTGAACTCTAAGCTTGGAGGAAAAGGGAATCGTATTATGATGGTGTTCAGTATAAGATTCCACAGGGTGAGAAAAAGAAGAGGCTAAACCATGTATAATTAGTGCCCCCTTCACCATTATTTATCCTCGGGAAAAGCTAGTGGAGGGGGGAAGGAGAGAGCTCAAAAATGATTAATCTAGCATATCCACATGGAATGGATATTCCATTGGAATAGAGGAGGGAGAAATATGTTTTCGCTCCTAATGTATTTTAGGGCAAAATGTGCCTTATCGTATATGAAGAAATAGGTGAGAGGGCTGGAGAAGTAACACTCCCCCGTGTAATATGTATTCTGTTGGGGCATCTAGGCTAGAATATTCTTTCTTACACTCTGTTCAATACTCTCACCATTTTCACATAGTCTTCAAGAGTAAGCAACCTTTTGCATCTCTTGAGTCTTCTGTTTTCATAAATGTATTGTGTAGATGTATTGCTATTGCTAAAGTCATACCCGCTTTCAAGTATGTACACCTCAGCTACACTAGGTTGGATGAGCAGTCACAGCATGTAATTCATTATGCCCACTTTGTTTTAGTAGGAGGATGTGGTCATATGCTAGTAAATGTGAAAATACGTTATAGTTATAAACACATATATATGTGTGTGTGTGTGTATACATATACACACACTAATATGTATGATATTTATAATGTATGTGATGGTAACAATATAGTACTTGGTTATAGTATTTATTATAGTAACAACATTCAGCATTGACTCAGTAAGTATGATTAGAATTCTGCTTCTAGCTATGTCAGAAATGAGCAAAACCAGACAGTTCCTGTGTTCTAGACGGTGGGCCAGCAGTGGGAGGGAGGATGTTGCATTCATGGAAATAATAGTCTACTGGATGGCCTGAATACAGAGAAGGGGAGTGGTGGTCAGGGACTAGACCAAAGAGGGTCTTTTAAGCCTAAAAACTGTGGCCTTGAAGAGCTATCAAGAAATAAGTAAAGGATTTTAAGTTGAGGTGAGAAGCCATGGTTAGTACTGTAGAAAGAGCAACTTAGTTGTAGTGAGGAGAATGGGTTTGGAGGGAATGCAGCATGAATTGGGTTAGGACATTGTTGCAGTACTCTAGGCTAGAGGTGATGGTAGCTTAGAGCAGGGTAATGGTAGTGGAAATGGAGAAGTGGAAGGGTTTAAGCTATTTTGGAGGTAAAGTGAACAGAGATTGCTTATGGTTTAGTGTTTGGAACTATTATGAACTTTCTACCTTCAGTTGCTTCATGTATTATAGGCTCACTCCCTAACTCTGGGATCAGTGGAAGAGATAGGTTTGTAGGAAGTAGAACTTGACTTCACTCTTGGACATCCTGAGTTGAGGTGTCCTTAAAGGATCCCAGTTGGAATGTCACATCGGCAATGAATTATGTGGGTCTGGGACTCCAAGGATGTATTTGGGCAAGAGACGCATTCTTGGGATAGTTAACCTAGATGATCTGAAGTTGCAAATGTGGATGAGATTGCTTGGGGAGGTGAGTCTCAGCTTTTACTGCACCCTGGAATCGACTTGGGGAGAAATAATCACAACCCAGAGATTTTGATTTAATTAATTGGGCATTGGGCTTCTAGCACCCCCCCAGATGGTACTCATGTGTAGCCAAGGTTGAGAACCCCTGGTGTAGAGAAAGGATGAGTTGAAAACTAGGATTGAGCCTTGAGGGACACAAATAGTGGCCAATTAAGGAAAGATAAAATAGCGTGGGAGACGGTTAAGAGGTAGCCAGAGAGGTAAGCGGAAAACCGGAAGTGTGACATCATGGAAGGAAGAAAAAGAGTGACCAGTAGTGCCTATTGTTGCTGAGTAGCCAAATGGAATTTAGATTGAGCAATATGGACATCTTTTAGTTGCCACAGGGAGAGCTGTGTATGGGAAGCTTATAGATCCTGGATTGGAGTGGGTTGAGATGAGAGGAAGTGGAAGTAGTACAGGTAGTTGTTAAAAGCATTTGCAGAGGGAACCAGTGGAGAGACGAGGTGTGCCATTGTATTAGGATGTGTTTGGTTGCCCGTAACAGAAAACCCTGTTTAAATGGTGAAGAAAACTTAATCTCATTAAAGAAATCCAAAAGAAGGTGGCTGTAAGGTTGTGTATTTAGTGCCTCAACAATGTTATCAAAGACCTAGGATTTTTCTAGTCCCTCCACGTGACTTGGACTTCAGGCTGCCTCCACTGGCTACTGTAATCCACATATTAAACTGGACACTACAGTCTCCAGCAAAAGAATCACTCTTGTAAATTTAAAAAAAAATACATATACTGGAAAGTATATAATTCATAAGAATATAGGTTGAACTTTCAGAATCCTCACACAAGTAATTGGTAACTAGATCACAACCCCAGTACCTCCGAAATTCCTCCTCCTAGTCCACCTACCTTTTTCCCCAGGTTAACTGTTAACTCATTTTCCAACGCAGTGGGTTAGTTTTGCCTGTTTTTGTGCATTGTAAACAGTCATGGTATGTGCTCTTTTATGTTTGGCATTCAGTGTTGTTTTTCAAGATCCATATTGTTGCATGGAGTTGTACAGTGTTCATCTATTGCATGAATATACCACATTTTATCCATTCTAATGTTGATGGACATTTGGGTAGTTTCTAGTATTTGGCTTTTACAGATAGTATCATTGTGAACATATGTATTCATTTCTG
Organism: Procyon lotor; assembly: GCA_028646535.1. Lineage (NCBI taxonomy): Eukaryota > Metazoa > Chordata > Mammalia > Carnivora > Procyonidae > Procyon > Procyon lotor. The sequence continues at coordinate 178,817,494 of CM053603.1, forward strand.
TTGAGAATCTAATTAAGGAGTGGAGTTGCTGGGACAAGGGTATGCTTATATTCAGCTTTCATATGTAATTTCCTATGTGGTTGTATCATTTTGCACTCCTGCCAGCAGCATATGAGAGTTTCAGTTCCACGTCCTCACTAACACTTATTTTTTGTCATTTCATTTAGACATTCTGATGGGTATGTAGTGATACAGTGCTGTGATTTTAATTTGCATTTCCTTAAGTTGATTAAGAATATTTAAGTTGAGTATCTTTTCATATGCTTGTTGACCACTTGGATATTCTCTTTTGTGAAGTGCCTGTTTAGATCTTTCCTGTTTTTTTTTTTTTTTTTTTTTTTTTTGTTGTTAGTTTTTTTTTTTTTCCTTTTGAGTCAAATGTCTTATTCATTAGGTTTTTAAAAAAATGTTTTTGGATTTGAGTCTTTGGTCAAATATATGCATTACAAATAGCTTCCCACACTCTGTGGCTTGCCTTTTCACTCTTCTTTTTTTTTTTTTTAAACAAATGGATGATGCTAACTTTAACATAGTACGGTTTATCAGTTTTTTCCTTTATGAAAAGCACTTTTTGGGTTCTGTTTATAGTCTCTGCCTTCTCTAACATCAGCAAAATATTCTGTTTCTTTTAAAAGCTTGATTGTTTAACTTTGCATTTAGTGAGAGGTAGGTTCAAGATGGGTATGAATGTCTAATTGACTCATCACTCTTTCTTAAGAATATGTTTTCTCCATGCACTGCAGTGGTCATTTTTGTCATATAGATCAGGTGACTGTATGTATACATCTGCTTCTAATTTGTTTATTCTAATCTGTTGGTCAGGTCATCTGTCTTTAGAAACACCTTTTTTTTTTTTTTTAAAGATTTTATTTATTTATTGGACAGAGAGAGAGATCACAGGTAGGCAGAGAGGCAGGCAGAGAGGTAGGGGGAAGCAGGTTCCCTGCCAAGCAGAGAGCCCGATGTGGGGCTCGATCCCAGGACCCTGAGATCATGACCTGAGCCGAAGGCAGAGGCTTTAACCCACTGAGCCACCCAGGCGCGCCCCTAGAAACACTTTTTTTTTAAACTATATTTAGTCTTAGTAGGTACTGCTGTCTGGTAGTGTAAATTACCTAGTTTTGTTCTTCCTTGTAATCTCTTTTTAAGAATGTTGAGTCCTCTAAGCTCTCATTGGTCAGCACTAGGTCATATGACTACCCCCAAATCAGTCTGTAGAAAGGAGAGTGAGATTGCCACTATTGGCTTAAACTAATTAGAATTAATCATCCTCATTTTACATATGGGAAAGCAGGCTAGAGCAGTTAATAACTTCCAAACAGTCCTGAGGAGAGTTAGTGATTATATTGAACTTAACTCTCATCTGTGTCTCAGCTTTTATGCTCTGTCCACTGCGGTTTAGCTAATGTGTGAAAGATCTGGGAGTTATCTTTTTGAAGATCAGAAGTCTTGCCGACATGCAAAAGTAGTGCAGAAAAACTATGTAGATAACAAGTTAGACATAGATAAGATGTAGATATGTGTAGGACATACTCCAGAAATATGAAAAGTAGTTATTCCTGGGTAGTTGTGATTGTGACTCTGGGTGACTTTCCTTTTACTTTTCTGTATTTTCCAAATTTCCTATAATGGACATATATGGATTTTTAAAAATTAAATTATTTTTAACTAGGTTATTTCTGGAAAATTCAAGAAGTACAAAAATAGATATACATTTTATAATGCCTTTATGAAAAAAATAAAAGTGAATATTTCTTGTTTTTCTTTTTAGAAATGCACTTGGTGATGGAAAGAGAGCCATTATCCTGAAGAGCAATTGGACAAAGGTAGGTTGCTTTTATCTTTACATTGGGCAGGTAATGCCATATAACTTTGTGAAAAGTCTGTGTACAGGATGTAAATTTATATGTAGAAATGCTGGGTAAAATTATACCAAGCTCAAGAATGTGAGAGGGGAATCTTCAGTTCTATAATTAGAAAGGAGACTTAACACAGCAGTGAGAGGCCATGTGTGTCTGAGCAGGACAAGTAGCACATAGAAATGTTGAGAAGCTGGAGGGTATCTTAGTGACTGAGATGTCAGCATCTACACATTCTTCATGGGTTAAAGACCTTACTGTGAAAAATAAAACTTAGGAGAGGAGTTATAGGAGACTATCTTTACAACCTTGAGGTGAGAAAGGATTTATTAAATAACATACAGTACACAAATCAGTGTTGGGTGGGTGCATAAATTTGACTTTTTCAAACTGAAAAGCTTCTGTATGTCAGAAGGCACCATGAATGAAATCATAAACCTGGGAGGAGATAATTTGTCATATAGATAACATTTATAACTTACAGGATTTATATCCAGAAAGAGCTATGGTAAATAAACCCAGTAGAAAATGGTCAAGTGAGTAAACTTGCGTTTCACAGAAGAGAAATCCTGAATGGGCAATAGAAATAACCTGTGCTCTATTTCCCATCACTTAAAATTGTACAGTTAGAAAAATAAGCCAAGAGAACAGAATAGAGAGTCTCCAAACAGACCTACACGTACATAACAATGTGATATCGTTTAGGTCCTTTAGATTGGCAAAAATTAAAGAGACCTGTAGTCCCAAGTGTTGGTGAATGTGTCTACCAACAGGAACCTTCCATAAACCAGTGGGTGAGAATTGGTTGCAACCAATTGGGAGAGCGCTATGATGTGCATATGCTGTAATTATTTGATTCTAAGTGTGTGTACTCCACAGACATTCTTGCAATATGTACGCATGGTGAGATGTGCGAAGTGGTCATCACAGTGGTATTTTAATGGCATAGAACTGCAGATACGTACATTTCTATTGATAAAGCAGGGATGGATATGACATTTTCACTTGATCAGAGTTGTTCCTCTGATCTGATCTGTCCCTCTTCCCTAAACATCCATTGTGTCTCTGACCTCACTCCTACCACTCTCTGCCTTGTTCACTCTGTGTTGACCTGTTGGCCTCCGAAACTGTTCTTTATATATGCCAGGCCCACTTCCTGTTTGTACTTGTTCTTCCCTCTGCCTAGAATTTGAGCTAGAGCATGCTCCCCAGAGCATGAGCTAGCTCCCTTATTTCCTTTCATGTTTTATTGAAAGTTTTCTCAGTGAAAACTTGTTGGCCACAGTACTAAAATGCCAAGGCTACCCCTGCCTAGACATTTGCTACCCTTTTTCCCAGCTCTATCTTTTTCCTGTTGTCATTTAACATTATTGAACATACTGTGTGTATTGTTACTGTGTGTCCTCCCATACAATGTGAGATCCATGAGGATGGACTTTTTTGTTTGGTTGGTTCACTATTGAATCTGGACTGCCTGACAAGCTGCTTGGCACATAGCAAGCGCTTCCTAGTAAATATTTGTTGACTTAGTGAACGAACGAACTAAATATTAGATTGCAGTTGGAATAAGTTAACTGGTTGATCAGCATTTATAGATAAAAAAAAATAGTATTGAATGAAAAAAAGCAGTAAAACATAGTATAGGCCCGAAAGATACCTATCAAACTTATGATAATGTTTGTTTCTGGGCAGTTAGAGGAAGAAACATTAGAGAGAGTACAAAGAAGATTTTAGTCATATCTATATGGTTTTATTTCTTTTAGTAAAAAAGGATCTAAGGCAAATGTAGCAAAATGTTAGTAATTAATTCTGGGTGTTTGTGATATTAATCACTGTATTTTCCTAAATCACAAAAATACCTGACTTTTTTTTAAGTTAGAGCTTCAAATAAGACACAGAAAGATACATGTTTTAGACTTCATTCCTGGCTTTACATAATTTGTTTTTATTATGAGAGTGAGTATTAGAGAATTTTAGAGTCCTCCAAATTATGATTCATGTGGCTGAGAAGTGTATTATTACTCAGGAGTCCAGGGATTGTGAAATTCCCCAGGTGGACTCTTGCATCCAGATTTTGGAGTCTGTTTTTAAATACCTAATTTTACAGATGAAGAGACTGAGTCCCAGAAAGGTAAAGTGACTTTTGCAAATAAAACACAAAACTGGATTTAGAATCCAGCATTGAATGTGCTTCTGTTTGAGAGTGATCAATTTGTTGCTGTTTTTACTAGGAGTCATTGTTGTGCTTGGTTTAGAATCTTAGTTGATGGCATTTGTCATGTGCTCCATAAATACTTATTCTGTGGGTAATAGAATTCTTTTGGGGGGGG
>CM053603.1:178822182-178839009 GCA_028646535.1 Procyon lotor
AAGAATATGTTTAGTTCTTTTTTTTTTTTTTTTAAAGATTTTATTTATTTGACAGAGAGAAACACAGCGAGAGAGGGAACACAAGCAGAGGGAATGGTAGCGGGAGAAGCAGGCCTCCTGCCGAGCAGAGGGCCCGATGCGGGGCTCGATCCCAAGATGCTGGGATCATGACCTGGGCCGAAGGCAGACGCTTAACGACTGAGCCACCCAGGCGCCCCAAATATGTTTAGTTTTTAAAGGAAGTGCCAAACTTCCAAAATGGCTGTACCATTTTGCATTCCCACCAGCCACAAGTGAGAGTTCCTGCTGCTCATATCCTCCTTGGCATTTGGGATTGTCCCTTGTGGTCATTGCAGTTGTTTTAATGGCATATGTCCTGAATTTTGGGCTTCCTACTAGGTGTATAGTAGTATCTTGTTTTAACTTGCATTTTCCCAAGACATATGATGTGGAACATCTTTTCGTATGCTCATTTGCCACCGTGTACCTTCCTTGATGAGGTGTCTGTTAAGATCTTTTTAAAAGCGTTGTTTTCTTATGGTTGAATTTTAAGAATTCTTTTATATTTTGGATAACAGACCTTATCAGGTGTGTCTGCTAAATATTTTCTTCTTGATTGCAGTCTGTCTTATTTTCTTGAGAGCAACTTTCAGAGAGAAGTTTTTAATTTTAAAGTTCAGCTTATTATTTCTTTCATGGATCATGACTTTGGAATGGTATCTAAAAGTCATTGTCATTTTTTGCATTTTACACATTTAGGTCTGTGATTCATTTTTAGTTAATTTTTGTGGAGAGTATAAGGTCTAGATTCTTTTTTTTTTTTTTTTTTGCATGTAGATGCCCCAGCATCATTGTTGCTAAGGCTTTATTCATTGTATTACCTTTGTTATCAAATATCTGTTGACTATATATGTGGGTTCATTCACTTTATTTAATTGGGATGTTTTGTGATGATTGCAGAAATATTTGTATAGATGCAAAACATAAGTCCTAGTAAGTATTAAAAAAATGTAACTATACCTGGGTCATTTTTTCATTTTATTCTATTGGAAAGAAGTGCTCATTAAAAGGTAGCTCAGACTTCAGAAGCAAATGTGAACTCTGCAAGGTGTATTCTGTACTTCTACTTTAGATTAACTATGAGCCTAAGTCTGCTGAATCACACCTTTAGGATATAAGCCTGTATAAGAAGGTTCTCTGTAGATTTCTGTGAGGGTGGGCTATTGTTGTGCCTTCTTTCCAGATAGAGAAGACAGGTACAATGACAACTGCCCTACATGTGCTTTCAGGCTTAAGAGAGGATGTCATTGTACCCCAAAGAGTGGAGATTTTTATGGTATTGTTAGTAGACTTTTGTTGACATTTCTCTGTGCATTGCCTTTGATATTGTTATAGAGTATACAAACCAGTAGCCTCACAGATGTCCACAAGAACCTTTTAATATTGAGGAGTGTATTAGGGAGGACTCTTTTGTTTGTGAATGACAAAACCTAACTCAGATTTGGCCCAAGTGGTTGGCTCATGTAATTTAAAAGTCTAGGCATTACCTTCAGGCATGACTGGATCCAGATCTATACACATTTTTCTTCCTGTTCTCAGTTTTTCTTTCCTGTTTATTAGCTTTATTTTCCGTCTCTCTTCTCCCTTTTCATTTTGTGTTTCTTTTTAGGTGGATTCTATTGCTGTATTGAGTCCACTGATTTTTTTCTTCTGCAATGTCTAATCTGCCCCAATTTTCATCTGATGTATTTTCTCACCTTAAATGCTATAACTTCCATCTTTAGAATGTCAGTTTGAGTATTCTTTATGTATTTCACATCTTTTTTTAAAATTTTTTTATGTATTTCACATAATACATAATACGTTGTTCAGTCTTTTAACTTCTTGAAGATAGGGAATATGTTTATAACAACTGTTCTAATGTTCTTGTCTACTAATTCTATCATCTGTGTCATTTCTGAGTGTTTTCAATTGACTCATTTTTCTCTTCTTATGGATCATATTTTCCTCCTTTGCATACCTAGTAATTTTTATTGACTATAAGACATTGTTACTGATATTTGTGTGTATCTAAATATTTTGAGCTTCTTTTTGGAATGCAGTAAAGTTACTTGGAAGCAGTGTAAATCTTTGGAGTCTTGTTTTAAGCTTTGATAGGTGGGACCATAGTGGTATTTGGTCAAGGGATATCTTTTTATTCACAACTGAAACAAAATGCTTCTGGACACTCTGCCTGTTGCTCCATGAATTATGATGTTTTTCACTCTGGCTGATAGAAGCAGGAATTATTCCTGGCCCTGTGTGAGTGCTGTCTGTTGTTTCCTTATTAGTCTTTCTAGTGGCTCTTTCCCTGGTTTGGGTTTCGGGTAGCTGTCCCACATGCATATACTGATCAGTACTCACCTCAAGACTCAACTCGGGGGGACTATGTAAGGATCTTTGGATTTCTCTGTGGAGCAGCCTCCTCTTGGTCTTCTGCCCTGTGAACTTGTGCTGCCTTGGCTCTCCTGGACTCCTGTCTCTGTCTTCTGAACTTAGACTGCCAGTGTCCCTGCCTGGGTTCCTTTTCCCTGTACCATAGCTTAGAAATTCCATTCAGTAAGCTGGAGCAGTCATAGGGCTTATGTTGTGTTTTTCAGGGGTCACTCTATTTTGTTGCCTGATAATTCAATCAGTGTCTTGCAAACTTTCATTTCATGTGTCCTTGTTTATTTGTTTTTGGGCAAGTGTATAAATCCAAATCCTTATTAACTCCATCTTGACCACAAGTGGTAATTAGATTGTGGGCTCTTCTGGTTTCATTTTGAAAAAAACTTTTACCATGTAGTGGGAATCCCAAATCAATATTCCTTTTTTTTTTTTTTTTTTTTTTTAAAAATTTTATTTATTTGACAGAGAGAAACACAGCGAGAGAGGGAACACAAGCAGAGGGAATGGTCGCGGGAGAAGCAGGCTTCCCGCAGAGCAGAGAGTCCGATGCGGGGCTCGATCCCAGGTCCCTGGGATCTGACCTGGGCCGAAGGCAGACGCCCAACGACTGAGCCACCCAGGCGCCCCCCAAATCAATATTCTTAATTGTTAATTCTAGTGGCAAGAGAACTTCTTTTAGTATCTATAGAGTATACCTAAGGGGTGCCTCAGACTGATGCTGATTGAGACATTTGTTCACCAGTGAATTGATGCTATGACTGGAAAATGGTGCATTTCGATTGATCAGCCCCTGGGTCTTACGCTTCTCCCCATTCATTTTTGAGATGGAACACTAGTACCAGTTCTGCCCTTGCTATGTGGGGTAGGGACATTGTGGCACCAAAAGGAGGGGATGCTAGGCTGATGAACAATAGGGAATTTCTGTAAATGTGAAAAAGAATGAGGTAATGTCAAAGAAAAGTAAAGCTTTGTATTGTAATTGGTTTCAGAAAACTCTGAGATACCTTTTAATTTGAGCTTCATTCAAATAACCTCAGCAATGAGATCTGAATAAATTCATTTTTCAACCAATAGACATTATACTAGGTTGTGTAGAGTTTGGGAAAAGATAAGGAAGGTGGGAGGTTGGGGGGCTGGAAGATGGGGATGACAAAGAAAAAGTGTTTTCTACAAATTTAGCAAATATGATTTATAATCTATCATATATCTTATGCTATGATTTTTTTTTTAAATGTGTAGTCACCTAAATTTTAAGGTTGCAATAGTCCTGGGTGATGGGATGTTGGTCTTGTAGCATATCTGAGAGGTCTGTCTTCATATGCCTTTTGAGGAAAAGCAAAGTTTAAGCAAATGCAATCTGAATTGGAATCTCTGATCTGAGTTCTAAATAGTCTGGCTAAAAAAATGCTTCACAACTCACAGATTGGGTTGGTACACAAGAGCAGGATTATATATGCACCGAATATGCATAAACAAAGGTCCCGATGGTTGTTTCTGGCTTTTTTTTTTTTTTTTTTTTTAGTGAAAAGCTCATCTTTCTTAGAAAGGTCACTTATTTCTGATTTAGTAGTTTCTCTTAGAATGAGAATGTCCTTTGTAAAATCTGTAGTAAGGAGGAAAAAACTCTGGACCCAGAGTCATAAAGTCAGGATTCTTTGGTTTGCCTCTAAATAAGTATGACTTTAGGCCAATTTCTACCCTCTTTCACGGGTAAGTCATTTCACAAGTGGAGATACTGTGCCTACAATGGGAGTTCAGTTTGTGAGTAGCTAGAAGAGGGGGTGGTTGAGCTAACCCCAGGTTTGGTAATATTAGCTTTCTAGATTAAAATGTTCATTCTTGAGATAGATTTCCCCAAAAACATAAATGGGACCAGCCAGGACGTGGTTCTGTAGCATACGAAATGAAACAAAAAAAAAACCCTGATCATTGGAATTGAGTAAATCAGTGTTTTTCAGACCTTTTCTTAAAGCTAAGAACTACATTTAGAGATAAAATAATTAAAAGCTGAGTAAGAGCAAGATGAATGGAAGATCCAGCCTGCATGGGCCCCTTATCTGACCATGCTCTTCAGAGGGATTGAAAACGACTATATTAGCTGATTGTTCCTTTCAGCTCTAAAATTTCTTTGATTTTTAAAATGTAGGGAATGGAATGATTTAGAGACTATTATTGCCTTAAAATATTTTGAAAGAAATTAATTACTTATTTTTAATGTTTTTTTGTACTTTGTTTGGCATAAAATAATATATTTCCTTCTTTACTAGTAAAATATAATAAAGGTTGAATTATTTTCTTTGGGGTACAGAAATCTCTTAAGCAAAAATACTGATCTCTAGTTAAAATTATTATAAATACTATTCATTCATAACTTTAGCTTATTTAGGTAATTTTATTTCCTGAGAAGTATTAACATTTTAAAAATTTTTTCATTGATAGGATCCTAATTAACATTTTAAGTAATTAGTTTTCAAGCAAAATATTTTTCCTTATCTATTTTCTTTAACTTAAGCATATTTTTGAGAAAAAAATTAAATTTATCTTTTGGAACAGGGTCATTATCGTTATTGTGCTGCTCTTTCTATGCTGGGGGAATATGACTGGGCCCTGCAAGCAAACATAAAAGCTCAAAAACTCTGTAAAAATGACCCTGAGGGAATCAAGGATCTAATTCAGCAGCATGTAAAGTTACAAAAACAAATAGAAGACCTGCAAGGTATTTCACCTAAGATTCTTTGGTTACAGTTGAATTCCCTTTAAAACTTTTGAAGGTGGGTTTCTTGGATTAATGGAGGACCATAAATCAACTCTCAGGTGATTTGTGCTTATTTTGTTACGTTATCTTGGTCAAGTCACTGAAGTTTTCCATTTCTGTCTGTGTAGAAGTATGTTAGTGTTATATTCCACTAGGTAATTATAAATGATTTGTATTTTTTATTTGAAACAACAAATTATTATTTATTCTTCTGTAGTAAAATATGCCACCTTGAGATTTTGGATAAAGTGAATACTTTTGAAACAAAATTATTTACAATTTTTTCCTCCATTATGGTTATTTTTTTTAAAGTAAAAGACCCTTCAAGTAGAATTGTTTGATGTTTTTGCACAAAGTCTGTGGCTCATTCTATAGCATGCGGAACATTTTTGCATATATACATCTCTATGTGGGTACGTACACATATATCATAAATCAGGTGTGTGGGCTAGGAATTCAGGATTTTCATTCTCTTGTTTTCTCTCCTAAATATTTTGCTTTCTCTGATGCCTGAAATTCCCTTACTCTATACTTTCAGTGTATAGGCCTTTCCTATTTTTTCTTCTTTGGGTATTTAGTGTCTTAGGAAGCTGAGCTGAGATGTATGGATGGATAATAACATCCAACATAACATGATTATAAGATTGTGAGCTCCTTGAAGACAGGTACCATCTCTGATTCAGATTTATATACTCCTCTATTTAGTCAATGATTACATGTAATGGGATGTCAAATAAGGCTCTGTAACATTTTGCTGAAGCCATCCTAAAACTCAAAACATCTGAAAATACAAAATTATTAAGATTTATTTTTCAGTTCTATAAATTTGATGTTCTTACTGTCAGCTTAAGGGGTATTTGAAAATTTCTTCAAAGTATGTGTTGCCAATCCACTGATTACTATGCATGTGTGTGATTGATTCTTATAGGTCGAACACCAACTAGAAATCCAATTAAAGCCTTTTATGAAAGCAGGTGAGTTAATACCAATTAGATCAGTAGCTGTTACTTGGGATGGCTTTGCCCTCTAAGTTTAAGAATCACTGTATCTAATGCTTTGTGGCTAATAACAACCACAGTAAAGTTGGGGAGGGAAGGAAAAGGGGTTTGTGTCTCAGATCAGTGACCTGTGAATTGTTAGATTTGTTTTGCGGACTCTTTAACTGAACCATTTGTATGTGTATTTATGGGAGATGAGTAGCCTAAGCCTTGGGAAAAGATGGGTGAAGGGTTAAGTGGGTGTCATTGTGCTTGGGTGGGAGCAGTTTTTATAGTGAGGGTCCCGGCAGCAGAGAGCAGGGACACAGTCTGTACCTTTAATCTTTAGCCTTTGTCCTGGAAACATTTGCCACCAGCCTCCCAGTATCTTGTTAAAGACTAGGACACTTTCTGTCAGAAATAGACAACAGACAGATCCGAGTGTACTCACAACAAAACAAATAGCAGCCAGGATTCTACATTTATTACTTGGCATTAAAAATAGATATTTTTAATTAATTAGTTAATTAAATATATATATATATATATTTTTTTTTCCCCCACATGCCTTAGATGCCTAAGGTATTGAAGCTGTTAAATTTAAAACAGGGAGAATTACTTATTTTAATATTGGAAACCAGAATACATTATTGAACTTTTCTTAATCTATTTTGAGTTTTTACTATGAAATTTAAAGCAATATTTGTGTATAAAGCCCAATTTCAGAGGTAGATTCTTTTTTAAAACAGTATTACTCTGCTTTCAAGGAAAAAAGGTAGTATTTGCTGGAACTGATTTATTTGAAGGATAACTTTTTAAAAATGCATGCTAATCAATAGAAATAAAATTATTATTTCTTATATTCCCCCTCAGGGCCTACATACCCAGTTTATCAGCACCTGCATTTAGTACTTCACTTAACTTTGTGGAAACCGAAAAAGATTCCAGAAAATCTAACCACGAAATGGCAAACGGTGGTAATCAGAATCTAAAGGTAGGTTCAGTTAAAAACTAAAATTAAAATGATTTCAAGTATTGATAGTCTTATGTTTTTATGGTAGTATTCTGGTGAGAATAGAAATTAAATATTTTGGTGATATGAGTCCCTTTTTGCCTCTAATATGAAGGCAATGATTCTTATCTTCTTTCCTTTTTTTTTTTTAAAGACTTTATTTATTTATTTGACAGAGATATCACAAGTAGGCAGAGAGGCAGGCAGAGACGGGGGGAAGCAGGCTTCCTGCAGAGCAGAGAGCTTGATGTGGGGCTCGATCCCAGGACCCTGAGATCATGATCTGGGCCAAAGGCAGAGGCTTTAACCCACTGAGCCACCCAGGCGCCCCAATTCTTTTCTTTTTAATAATTATTCCAACTATCTCCTTCAACTATGGAGAGAATATTTTAGTATCACAGAGTTTCTTTTGAAATCACATTTTGTGTGTTTTCAAAATATTTTTTTCTAAATTTCGTTTTACTACTTGGATAGTTCTCTTAGTATGCTTTTGCTGCTTTCAAGGTCTCTCAGTCAAACAGCCACTTGGGAATGAGTGACAGTGGGGTCTAGTGGCTATGTCACCCCACTCCTTACAGTGCTTTCAATTTTTCTTCTCCCTTTTCCCTTTTGCAATCAGCTTGGCTACCTGGCACCACATGAGCCTGCCCACCTGACTTGTATTATGTTGGGCCTGGGAGGCATGCCCTTCCCATCTCTGCCCAAGACATTTCTGCATCCTCTGTTGCTCCTCCCAACAGACTCCCTGCTGTGCTCACTAGCACCCAGTCCTCATGGTTTCTGAGGGCACCTCTAGGCCTTTTAGCTTGGCTCTGTGATTAGTATCCCAAATGACCTGAATCTGAGTTTTCCTCTAAATAGTAGTATACTAAAAACTTGGCATTATCACCAAGTCCACGTTAATATTTCTTTCTAGGATTTGCGAGGAAAAAAGGAAATGGTGTTTTGGAGTATGTAGCTAGCAGGCATTTAAGGGAGCTTTTCCAACTTCACTGTGTAGTCCTTTTATTGTTAATAAAAATTTCAGAGGCTGTATTCAGTTAGGGAGAGGAGCATAAGGCAAGATGCATTAATATTTATTCACTATACTTACTGAACAATAGACCTGTCAGGCATCATGCTAAGTGTTGGAAATAGAGTTATCATTAGAGAATTTGTCATATTAGAATCTCTTATCACTATTTACAATTTTGTTTATTCATTTAGGCCTAATTGCCAGATGGTTATTTTAGGCACTTGGATAAATTCTGTTCTATTCTGTTTTATTATTTAGTTATTGAATTCTTTATGGCTTTATTTTTTTGAAAATCTCACGAATTTTGTTTTTGTCGGTAGGTGGTAGATGAAACTTTGAAGGTAGATGATTGTGACTGTCATCCTGAATTTGTACCACCATCAAGTAAGTTTTTTCCTGATATAAGTTGTTGCTGAATTAATACAGCATTCCTAATGCTCCAGCTCCAACATTTGCATGAGCCTTGCATATATTTGCTATTACTTTTCTTTTACTTCATAATGCTTCTGCGTTAAGAAAATACTGAATACTTATTTGAAATCAATGCTCATTCTTTACATATTATTTAATAAATTTCATTTTGGAAAATTCAAGTAAATGAAATAGAAAGGAAGGACAAAAACTCTTCTTGGTCTGCTACCTAATTTCCACGAGGCCAGTGTTTTTCAACTTTAATTTCATTAAAGCCCCTTGCTCAGGAGGCTATTTAGACATATTTTTCCCTGTTTAACCCTTTAATACAGATGCTTTTAAACTATTTATGTCCTGCACATACATCTGTGCTTTATATATTAAGAATTTAGATTTTTTTCTCATTTCCTAAAACTAACTTTCACCCATTTTGGGGTGATGTTCAGAATGGATGCTTCGGGCTGATATTAGTTTAACTGGTACACGCTTAGTGCATATGTTTATTTCTGTATCTAGTAAATACACAGACACACAGCAGGACTTCATTTACTTGGCATCATTGGGGAATAAGGGGTCCAGAGGAGCGAACATTCATCTTCCATTTATTTCTCAATCTCCCTTTACTTGACCAGATTTCTGTTGAAAATCATTCTAAAGTAGATTATATGCTTCCCTGCCTTTTAAAACAGAGCTTAAAAAAATACAGATTTTTTTGGTGACTCAAGGTTGCTGTTAGATGCAAATTTTTTGTCTGAAACTTTCAGAGGTTATTGGGGTGAGATTGCTGACCTGATTGGTGATCTATTGATCTCTTTTTCTTGTTTGTTGGTTGTTTTCTTTTCAGTGTTTCTGCTTCTGGCAGCCATTTCTGTCTCTTCCTTCCCGCAGTTCTGTCTCTTCTTAGGCTTCACTGCCACATATCCAGCTATTTACCACTGGCCCTTCCCATCTGGTTAACACATTAGAAAATTATAAAGAGGGAAACTCAGGTGATTGATTGTCTTACCTGAGTAAGTCTAATAGCACAAGAAAAATCTTTGAGGATAAAACTTCTCTTTTGGAAAACATCTTTTATTGATATTTCTTAGGCTGTTATCAGGTAGCACATTTAAGTAAATACTTTTTTTTTTTTTTAAAGATTTTATTTATTTGACAGAGAGAGACACAGTGAGAGAGGGAACATAAGCAGGCGGAGTGGGAGCGGGAGAAGCACGGGGAGTGGGAGAGGGAGAAGCAGGCTTCCCGCCAAGCAGGGAGCCTGATGTGGAGCTTGATCCCAGGACCCTGGGATCATGACCTGAGCTGAAGGCAGATGCTTAACAACTGAGCCACCAGGGTACCCCTTAAGTAAATACTTTAAATACCATCCACACTTCAGCATCTATATTCAGGCAAAGAAATTGAGGTCTTAGAATTAGGGCTGTGTAGTTTTGCCTGAAATCAGAAGGAATCAAATTAGAACTCTCCTGCCTTTCTGGAAGTCTCTTTTGTGTTCTGAGGCAATCCAAACTAGCTTGATTCTGATGCCATCCTTAATACATAGGTTCTGACTTGCCTCTGCTGTCCCTTCCCAAAGCTTCCATCAAAAAGATCCTGTCCCTATTGCTGTGGTTTCTTCTACTTAACTTTGTTCATGGCCCTCCCCACTCCAAAGTACGCAGTGGTCCCTGCGACTTGCCAGTGGGACAAAGGCTGGGCTCACAGAGCTGGAGTATCAGAAGCAAAGGCCCCGTGAGCACTCACTCCAGCTGGCCTTCACTTCCCCTTTCTAACCTTCTCCTCTTACCCAGCTCACCAGATCACACAGATTTATTACCTAATGTTTATTTCTTTTTTTAAAATTTTATTTATTTATTTGACAGCGAGGAGAGTGACCACAAGTAGGCAGAGAGGCAGGCAGAGAGAGAGGGGGAAGCAGGCTCCCTGCCCAGCAGAGAGCCTGATGCTGGGCTTGATCCCAGAACCCTGGGATCATGACCTGAGCCAAAGTCAGAGGCTTTAACCCACTGAGCCACCCAGGTGCCCCTACTTAATTTTTCCATAAAGTCATTGTCATTCTTGGGTTTGGCCTGTCCCATCCATTTCCTAATTGTTTGTTTCTTTCTCTGTTAAGATTTTTATTTAGAGAGAGAGGGAGTATGAGCAGGGAAAGGGGCAGAGGGAAAGGGACAAGCAGACCCCTCGCCCACTGTGGGGCTCCATCCCAGAACCCTGAAATTATGACCTTAGCCAAAGTCAGATGCTTATTAACTGACTGAGCCACCCAGATGCCCCAAGTCCTACTTGTTTCTTAAAGCTAAATACAAATGCTCCATCCCCACTAAGGTTTTTCCTGGCCACTCGACCTTAAGTGATTTCCACCTCTGTGAGATACAAGAGCAGTTAATATGGAATTAATGTATTAGTAACAACACACTGTCTTCTCTTCTTCCTAAAGGTGATTGTTGTGTAATTACTGGTGACTGTCTTTTCTTCCCATTTAATTATGAAAAACCTGAGAACAGGAACTGTGGCCTGTATCTCTCTATATCTACTTTAGGCCTAAATAATAATATTGTAATTAATGTTCACAATACTTTTATTGTATTTATTTTTAAATACATTTAAATAGACAATATTTTATTGTCTATGCATACACAGACAAACATCACTGTAGCTGGTTTTTCACTTGTTTGTACTAAGTTATACTCACATAAAATATTGCTTCCTTTGCTGCTTATTCCAATCCACATATTTTTAATTAATTTATTTTCAGGCTTGTTGATTTTTTGAACAGATTTCAGGAACAAATACTTTGTGTTCACAGGTCAGCCTCCAAAATACAAAGGAAAACAAAAATCTCGAAACAATGAATTGGAGAAGTTCAGGTATGTTTTTTTATCTGTGTGATTCTTTTCTCCCCTTTCAAATATTCAAAGGCATATCTTTAGGAGAGTGTTGTTTTTAGCTAAAGGATTATTAATCCTGGGTGTTAGTAAATGTCTGGAAAGCATGTAATATGAGATATGTCAGTGTTAATTTTTTTTTTTAAGATTTTATTTTTTATTTGACAGAGAGATCACAAGTAGGCAGAGAGGCAGGCAGAGAGAAGGGGAAGCAGGCTCCCCGCTGAGCAGAGAGCCCGATGCGGGGCTCCATCCCAGGACTCTGAGATCATGACCTGAGCTGAAGGCAGAGATTTTAACCCACTGAGCCACCCAGGCGCCCCATCAGTGTTAATTCTTAAAAATCCAAAAATACATGCTTATACAAAATGAAAATATTCAAAGAAGTGTAAAGTGAATTATGTCTTCTCCCTGCCCACCTTTTTCACCTTTCCCACAGTTGCTTCTCTGGTGGCTTCCTATAGGAACTCTCTGTTAACAAGCTCTTGGCCATATGGAAGCAGGCATGGGTATGTGGGTATTTAAGGGCCCTTCTGAGTAGTTCTCATTAAAGAAACATATTCACTAATGAAGCGACCACTTATAAAGTTAGTTCTAACAACACCCCCCCACCAAAATTAACAGTAGGACCTCTTGCCACCTATCTTTATAATTAACCCCTCCATTGCCTACCAGATATGTATTGATTGCAAAGTCAAATTGTAAACCTTACAGTGAATATAGAAGTTCATGAGGTCAAGGAAAGTGATGCTGGAGACCCTGCAAAACCATTTCTGCCACAGTTAGACCAGCTGTCAGCTTTCTTTTCTTCACACGAGACTGATTCCTGGTTAGGTGCCTCAGGGAGAAGGATTTTAATATCAAAGCACTAAGAGAAATTAGTAAAGCTCCATCTTCAAAAAATGACTATTTTTTGATGTTGCTACAAAAAATTAAATCAAGGGCTTAGATACTATGTTGTTCTGTTAGTCTGTAGAAAAATCCTGAGCTTCTCCTTCCTCTGTTAGCCCTCAAACCAGAAACATAAAGGATCATTCTTTGAATACATACTTATAATTTTAAACTGTTCTGCTAAAGAAAAAATTATTTTCTCGTGTTTTGTTTTTGTTTTCAAGTTGAGGTCTTCTTATTTTATTATGTCTACTTTATGAGGTTATGTAATGATTAAGTGGCATAACCGCACGACACACACAGAGCCCTGGAACTGGAAAATGCTCAGTACACTTGAACTATCATTATTGTTACCACTATCATTTTCATTGTTGTTAGGACCATTCTGGCCCATAGCTTGCTTTTTTATCCCTTTCAAGTATCTTGCATATCTTCGTATACCAGATCATGGAGATCAACATCTTTCATTTTCATGGTTACAGGTATATTTGAAGGAGAGATTTCTAGAGTGGAATTGCTCTGTCAAAGAGGATGTGTGATTTTAACTTTGCTAGATACTGTCACATTGTCCTCCCAGAAAATGAGCACTTTTCACACTCTTACTGAGCTGTGGGAGAGTGTGTTATAATAAAAAACATATGTATATATATTTGGTCTTTGTCCTCAGTTCTTGTCATAGAGCACTTAAAACCCTTGGAATTCTCAAAGTGATAAGAGTATTTTTGTTCTTCATAATGTGCTTCTTTCTACCTTACTTATATTAATGAGATGACTCAAGGCTAGTCCCCCACCTTCAAGATTAGGGTGGTTGGTCACCAGAAAGACTAACCATGTGATTGGAGGGTTGGAACTCTCAGCCCCACCCCCTGATCTTCAAGAAGGGGAAGGAGGATGGAAGTTGAGTTCAATCACCAATGACTAGTAATGATTATTCATGCTTAAGTAATGAAACCCTGATAGAAGAAACCTCTAAATCACAGGGGCTGGAGAGCTTCTTGGTTGCTAAATACCTGGAGATACTGGGAAGGTGGTGTACTCTGGGGCACCATGAAAGCTTTGCAGCACTCTCCTCTATGCCTTCCTGTGCATCTCTTCCCTTGGGCTATTGGGAATTATGTCCTATAATAAGCCAGTAACAATAAGTAGAGCATTTTCCTGAGTTTGGTGAGTCATTCTAAGGAATTATTGAACCTGAGGGAGGGTCACAGGAACCTCTGAGTTTGTAGTCCACCAGGCAGTAGTGTCAGCAGCCTGAGCATCTCATTGTGGCTGATGGTAGGGGTAAGGGCATTATGTCTGAAGTGGGGTCAGCCTTGTGTGACTGAGCCTTTAACCTGTGGGGCTTGTGTTAATTCCAGAGTTGGTGTCAAAATGGAATTGAGTTGTTGGACACTTAGTGTTAGAGAATTGATGTGGAAAATGGCAACTGTTTGATGTCAGAAACCACCTCCTAGCATACCCGAATCTGCTCACCAGCATTGGGAGTCAGACTTTCTGAAACAATTGTATCTTACCAGATTTTCATATGAGATGGAACATCTTTGCAATGTTTACTGGCCACATTTCTTGTTTCAAGGCCTGTTTTATGACTACATTTATAATAACTTTTGAAGATCAGCGTAAATCCCCCCAATTTCTTTTTTTTTCTTTAAGTTGTTCTTCCATACCATCTTTATGGTCAATTCATATAGTTCTCTCCATCTCTAATTTTATGGGGATTTTATTGAGATTTCATTGTATTTAGAGAGTAATTTGGGGAGAATCAGCTTCTTGGTAATATTTCAGTGTAGGAAACTTGTGACTCTCCATTTATTCAGTGTTTAAAATGACCTTCATGTGGAGATGAGAAGTACAGCAAAAGGAATATAGTCAATAATTTTGTAATAATGTTGTATGGTGACTACACTTACTATGGTGAGCTTCGTGTAATGTATAACATTATGGAGTAACTGTGGTGTATGCCTAAAACTAATATACTTCAACTATACTTCAGTTTTTAAAAAATGGCCTTCAGTAAATATATTCTTTAAGCAAGATTGTTTTATTTTAAAATAACCCAACACTTTTCTCTATTAGTTCTAGTTCACAAGGGAGTTTACCAGTAGATTTGAAGAACATCTTGGAAAAACAGTTTTCTAAATCTTCCAGAGCTGCGCACCAGGTAAAGGAAAAGGCTTATTTCTAATGAAAAAAGCAAAGTCTTTGAACAAAACATTTTCATATAAATTAAGTCTAATCATGTATATCTCTCAGATTTATTTTTTAGAATTTAAGTTATGGACATATTTTATATATGACTGCTAAGAAACCAAATTATCACTAATTTAGATATTAACTTGATAATCACTTTAACCAGAAATTCAATGCTTGTTACTGCAGAATTGTTTGCTTCCCAAAGATTTAAAGATTTAGGGATTCTTTGCTTTCCAAAGTTTTAACTTTTAAGAAATACTTTAAGGGGCACCTGGCTGGCTCACTGGGTAGAGCATGTGACTCTTGATCTTTGGGTTAGGAGTTCAAGACTTATGTTGCGTGTATAGCTTACTTAAAAATTAAAAAAAAGAAGATTTAAATTATTTTAAAAGGTTCAAGCACTTAGAGTTTTATTACACTTACCTTAAAGCTATTAAAGAGCAAACTTTTTATTCTTTGAATGATTAAGCAGTAAGCAGATAACTTTGTATATAAAATTCTTTCTGTGGTATTTAGGAGGTAATGAAAAAGTAGGGGTGCCTGGGTGGCTCAGTGGGTTAGAGCCTCTGCCTTCGGCTCAGGTCATGATCTCAGGGTTCTGGGATCGAGCCCCACATCGGGCTCCATGCTCAGCAGGGAGCCTGCCTCCCCCCACCTCTGCCTGCCTCTCTGCCTACTTGTGATCTCTCTCTCGTGCATGTGCTGTCAAATAAATAAAATCTTTAAGAAAAAGAAAAAGTATACATTAAGGGGGAAAAGATGAATAGGCAGAGCACAGAGTATTTTTAGGGCAGTGAAAATTCTCTATAATATTAGAATACTAGAAAAAAAAATATTATAATACTAGATAGATACCCTTATACATTTATCTAAACCTGTACAATTTATGGCACTTAAGAGTGTATCTTATGTTTAACTATAGACTTTGGGTGATTAGGGTGTATCCATGTAGTTCATCTTTGGTAAGAAATATACTATTCTGGGTTAAAGAAGATGTACATACACACACACACACACACACACACACACACACACACATACACACAGTGGAGTATATTCAGCCATAAATTGAATAAACTATTGCCATCCTTAACAACATGGATGGACCTAGGGAATATTTCGCTAAGTGAAATAAGTTAGAGAAAGATAAATACCATGTGATTTCATTTATATGTGGGATCTGAAAACAACAACAACAAAAAAATGAGCAAACAAAAACAGCATATCTCATAAATACAGAGAACACACTTGTGGTTGCCAGTGTGGAGGGAGAGGGAGAGAATGATAAAAGTATTTTGGAGAAAAAAGAACAAAAACTTTTAAGTTAATAAAGCATTTACCCCTGGAGTTAGAAAAAAAGAAAAACAGGAAATAAATCCAAAGAAAGTAGAAGGAAGGAAATAATAAAGATCAAAGTAGAAAATAATGAACTGGAAACAAACGTATAAGGAGGAATCCACAGAGCTAATAGTTGATTCTTTGCCAGTATAAATAAAATTTACACACTGGTGTTGCAACTAATAAAGAAAGAAAGAAAGAAAAGAAAATGGAAGGGAAAGGGAAGGAAAGAAAATAAAACATCAAAAACAATTTCAAGAGTGAACAAACAAGGGGTGCCTGGGTGGCTCTGTTGGTTGAGTGACTACCTTTGGCTCAGGTCATGATCCTGGAGTCCTGGGATCGAGCCCCACATCAGGCTCCCAGCTCCATGGGGAGTCTGCTTCTCCCTCTGACTTTCTCCCCTCTTAGGCTCGCTCTTACTCTCTCTCTCAAATAAAAAAACCCAAATTTCTTTAAAAAAAAAAGTAAAGAATGAACAAGCAAGGATGCATTACTATAGGTCCTTGAGTATTACAAATACATCAGAATACTATTATAAACAACATCAAACCAAGAAATTTGAAAAAAAAAATGTATGAAATGGACAAATTCCTAGAAAAATCCATCTTTAAAAACTGATTCAAGGAGAAATCGAAACCTTGATAAAATCCAGAATTTACAGAACCGTGGTTGGTCACTATTCTAGTCATTGAACGCTTATAAACTATGTAGTAGTAAGTGAAAGATTGTCTTTTGTGGGTGAACATGATTCATAGAAGTCTGCTTTGACAATTCTTTATGTAAACAGTTTTATTGCTTCTAAAATACAATATTGGATTTAAACTTCACTCCAAAAATGTCTGTTAGCATATGGAATACAATACTTGTTTTAATATAGGGATCATTTTAAAATTCAGTTAACTATTTTAGGTATATAT
>CM053603.1:178839509-178879965 GCA_028646535.1 Procyon lotor
CATATCAGATAAAGAGCTAGTATCCAAAATCTATAAAGAACTTACAAAACTCAACACCCAAAGAATAAATAATCCGATCAAGAAATGGGCAGAAGACATGAACAGACATTTCTGCAAAGAGGACAACCAGATGGCCAACAGACACATGAAAAAGTGCTCAACATCACTCAGCATCAGGGAAATACAAATCAAAACCACAGTGAGATACCACCTCACACCAGTCAGAATGGCTAAAATTAACAAGTCAGGAAACGACTGATGTTGGTGAGGATGCGGAGAAAGGGGAACCCTCCTACACTGTTGGGAATGCAAGCTGGTGCAGTCACTCTGGAAACAGAATGGAGATTCCTCAAAAAGTTGAAAATAGAACTACACTACGACCCAGCAATCGCACTACTGGGTATTTACCATAAAGATACAAATGCAGTGATCCGAAGGGGCGTGTGCACCCGAATGTTTATAGCAGCAATGTCCACAATAGCCAAATTGTGGAAAGAACCTAGATATCCATCAACAGATGAATGGATAAAGAAGATGTGGTATATGTATACACACACACACACACACACACACACACAATGGAATACTGTGCATCCATCAAGAGAAACTAAATCTTGCCATTTGTAACGACATGGATGGAACTAGAGGGTAGAAGAATTTGAGAGGCAGGGCGGGGGGGCTCGTCGGGGGTAGGGGGGAAAATGAAACAAGATGGGATCGGGAGGAAGACAAACCACAAGAGACTCTCAATCTCACGAAACAAACTGAGGGTTACTGGGAGGTAAGGGGGTAGGGATAGGGTGGCTGGGTTATGGACATTGGCGAGGGTATGTGCTATGGCGAGTGCTGTGAAATGTGTAAGCCTGACGATTCACAGACCTGTACCCCTGGGCAAATAATACATTGTATGTTAATTTAAAAGCTAACAATAAATAAAAAATTTCTAAATGCTATCTTTTCAATCTGGAAAAGTGGGCAAGGCATAGAACCTGTAGTATAAAATGAACTGCCCTTTCTTGTCATGAGTAGCAGCAAGAATGTTGGAAATAAGGTGTTAAAGCAGGACCTTTCAGTTTTCACTGGAAAAGTGCTGTGTAGAGAAGGAAGTATATAACACACGAAGGGCCGCTTTGGGTATTTATTTACATATTATATGATCAGTTATAAAATATAGCTGCCCTATAATGAACTTTGCATCTTAAGTTTTTGACTAAACACATATAGCTCTGGATTACTTAATAGAATTTTTTTTTCAGGATTTTGCCAATATAATGAAAATGCTGAGAAGCTTAATCCAGGATGGTTACACGGCTTTGTTGGAGCAGCGCTGCCGCAGTGCTGCGCAGGCCTTCACAGAGTTGCTCAATGGTTTAGATCCTCAAAAAATAAAGGTAAAATTGCCATCTTTCAATTTGTTTCTCAGTGCAGATGCATTTTGGGTGCATGTAGACGACAACCAAGGCTTTAACTTCATTGTATTAACGTACCTTAGACCTATCTGAGATTAGCGGAATCTGCTTCAGGTTGTGAGAAGCAAGTAAGACTCTGATTCAGTCTTTATGGTTGCACTCAATCTATGACCCAGGTTTAGACTCTCTCCTTGCTCTCTACTTGGTGTTCATTAGAGTGCTTGACAGTTTCTACAGAAGTACTGGATCAGGGTTTTGGACTTGCTTTAGTCACATCTTTTCATCTAGAAAGAATTAGCTAGGTAAATAGTTTATGCAGGATTGTAAGCAAATGTCTTAATCTGTCATAGTACCCACTTACACGCAAAAGAATGTGACAACTCAGCTCTTCTAATTTGCTGTGAACCACCCCTTCAAGGAATTCTTGAGACAGTGTTCTGTGTTTTAAATACTTGATTTTAGTAGAACTGCATATCTTTATAAAATACGTTTTCTAATTCTGTTTGGCCTTTGTCCCAGTCGTAGTGACTAGAGAGATTTCATTACACTTTTTTTTTTCTGTTGTGGCTAACAGATTGGTATGATGCAGGTTGGGCAAAATTCAGATTTTTAACTAGAGTACTTTTATTGACAGCAATTGAACCTGGCCATGATTAACTATGTCTTAGTAGTCTACGGACTTGCAATTTCTCTCCTTGGAATAGGACAGCCTGAGGTAAGATTTGTAACAGAGATAATAAACGGTTAAAATATACCATTAATTTCAGAAGATTTGTAAAAAAATAATTTTATCTCTGGCTTATTTCTTTCCTGATAATTTCTTATTAAATACCTATTTAATTTGTGTTGTTTTTATTGAAGAGAAAATGTGATCCAGTTAGAAAAAAGCTATGCCAGACAACCAGTAGGAATTTATTTGTATAAAAAGTAAATGTGTGCTCGCTTCGGCAGCACATATACATTTACTAAAAAGTAAATCTGTATCATCACAAATTTAAGAGAACACACTAAGTGGAAGAGACAAGTTGGAGAACATAACAAACAGAGATAACCACTTATGTACAAATTGGAAAACACATGGAAAAAAAGCATATATTGTTTATGATAATTATCTCTGCCTCTTGTAAAGGTGAAAAAAAACATAGGCTAGCCTAATTTAAGATAATGGTTATATTTAGTGATGGAAAGAAGGAATGGGCCTGGGGAAATTAAGTAAGGAGAGTTCAACTTTGTGTTGAGATCTCTTAGTTCTGGGTGGTAGTATTTGATACTTTATTATCTTCTGGAGTGCAGGCTTCCCAGAACCATATGCAATCAGTGTATAGGTGTGAGCATACATGGGTTTCCATTGCTCATGGTCCTTCAGTGCTCTCCTGGAAGGTGTGCTTATCTACACTACACTGCACAGCATTATACAATTGACCCTTGAACAACACTGGCTTGACTTGCATGGGTTCACTTACACAGGGATTTAATACATATATTTTTAAATGTATTTTCTCTTTCTTATGATTTGTTTCCTATTTACTTTATTAAAAGGTTACAGTATATAATACATATACAAAATTTGTGTTAATCTGCTCTTTATATTATTGATAAGGCTTCTAGTCAAGTAGGCTCTAAGTAGTAAAGTTTTGGGGGAATCAAAAGTTATACCTGTATTTTCCATTGCATGAGGCACCCCTACTCCATGCATTGTTCATGTGTAAGCTATAATTTGCTTTTGCTTTTCAGTTTTCAATAAAAGTTAAAATTGTTCTAGAATTACCTTAGATGTAATATATCCTTTCTGCCACCTTGGCCTCCAAACTTCCTTGGCTAAATGAAGGCTTAACCCTAACTGCCACCTGATAAGAATCAACCATCTTCTAGGTTCCATTCTCAAAGTGGTTTATAGTGTCTGAGGTTTATTTTCCTTGTTACATGCTTCTTTCCTTGTTCTTGATGTGACAGATAAATGTCTTCCATTAAGGCCTAATTCTGTTTTCTAGTTGATTGTTGGAGACAGGACTTCATGATCTCAATTCTTCTATTCTTGGCAGAGTGATAATAAATATCTTAATCATGTTTTGCTTTATCGAAATTGAAGAAATAGTTTGTTTCATTTGTGATTTACTTTGAAATAGTGAGACTGATTAAAACAACAGGTATGATAGAACTTGGACATTTAAAAGAATATCATCGTTCAGAGTAAACCCCAGCATAAGCAGTATATTTGTTCCAGTACAGCTGTTGCTTAAAACATTTTTGGAATGCCTCCTTTTGAACTGACCTCAAAGCTTCTTATAAACTCCCATTTTGTACTGACGTTTCCTTCTTCACCCACAATGGGGTTACCAGGATTGCCTTGAGCTATTTCTTCTAGACTTTTTCCAAAACAGAATTCAGTCAAAGCACAGAAGTTTCTACTATTGAGAATATTCAAAAGAATGTACTCTAAGTTTTGTAAAGCTTTTGCTAAAGCACTGTTTTTAAAACAACATTTATCTTTCTTATGCCACACAACATCATGGGTAACATTATTGGAGTGCCTATATCCCAAGAGAGCAGCACTTGTAAGGATATATGTCATGGTGTGTTTGCATCTGGTCAGTCTTTTTACTATGAATTCACACTTTTTAGTGTTAGCCAGCACATATCAGCCCCTCTGTGTATTAGTAAATGCTCATTTGGTTTGTTGTCTGATGTGTTCCACACCAATTTTGATTCTCAAGCCAGATCACTCTGTTTGTGTCTCTGTATATCCTGTGGTCAACATTTTATATTTGCTAAGAAAATAAAATGCAGAGGTTTAATTTTGCCATAGAAAAGAATCAACCTTCAGTTAAAATCTGTTCCAGTGTCTCTTTTGTAGTTTAAGTGATCATTGTTTTTATTGCTACTGAAGGAATTATCTGAAGCTGAAAACCAGTTTAAGAGGATGATTGAACACTACCCCAATGAGGGACTTGATTGCTTGGCCTACTGTGGAATTGGAAAAGTATATTTGAAAAAGAACAGGTTAGTAGAAACTATGCTTTTTTACACTCAGGGTGGATAACTCAGTTGAAGTCTATTGTGGAGGTCCCTTTTCTGCAATTATATTGTTATCTTCTCTGTGGCAAACTATTATCATATTTGCTTGGAGTACCAACATTTCTGTATCAATATTAATTTTTTTTTTAAGATTTTTTGTTTATTTGACAGAGAGAGATCACAGTAGGTAGAGAGGCAGGCAGAGAGAGAGGAGGAAGCAGGCTCCCTGCTGAGCAGAGAGCCCAATGTGGGGCTTGATCCCAGGACCCTGAGATCATGACCTGAGCCAAAGGCAGAGGCTTTAACCCACTGAGCCACTCACACATCCCAATATTAATTATTAAAATATGACCAATCAGTTCAGCTCTTAGTGCTTCCTTATTTTGAATCTCATAAGGAAGTCAGGAACAAGATGATTTGACACAAAGGATTTTGCGTTTTTTCTGTTAGTATATGTCACTTATAAGTAGTGACTGAATTGATATAAATTAATGCTTTATAAGTCTGGTTGTATAATTTTTTTGGTTACCAAAATACCTGTTTCCCCCCACCAAAATCTGTATGAAAATGGTTTTAATATGAGATGGATGTCTGTCCAAAGACATAATGAGTTAGAAATAAACATCTCTTCTCAGAACTTCTTCTGTAGTTGGAATCACTACTCAAAGTTTAGTATGTAGTTGTTCTGCAAATGTTTCATGTCTTCCCAAATTGCTTTATGACCTTTTGGGGATAAGATTATGCATTAAGCTTTAAAAAAATAACCTCCCCTGTTCACTGCTTGCTTGGGCAGCACATAGACTAAAATTGGAATAATACAGAGATGATTAGCATGGCCCCTGTGCAAGGATGACACACAAATTTGTGAAGCATTCGGTATTTTTAGCACGATAAAACTATCATTAACTGTAACAACAATAACAAAAAGAAAAGCAAAAAAATCTCCCTGTTTCTGCACTTAACACGCAGTGTATTGGTAGGTATGTTAGATTACCTTATATAGAAATAATTGTTGACTGAATATCATTCATAGCTTTTAATCTTGAATTTTCATTTGTCCTTTTAGGGAAAATTTTTTTAAGGTTTTTGTTTTTAAGTAATCTATCCACCCACCCAATCTGGAGCTCAAACTCACAACCTTGAGATCAAGAGTTACATTCTTTTCTGACTGAATCAGCCAAGTGCTCCTATGGGAAATTCTATCAGACCTTTGGGACTCTTGGGAACCCAGTCTTGGAATGTGCCTAGAACCTCCTTGATAGATTTTTTTAGAGATTAAAGAAAGTTCTTTTACTTTCTAAAGTTGCTGTGTGACCAGGCGGAATTATATTAAGAATCAGGCAGAGGGAAGGATAGTGAGGATTTAGCAATCATCTGTATAGTAACAGCAAATGAAATTAATTTCAAAGTTTGGCATAACTTATTTAAGATATAGATGTAGTGCATAAGGTATAACTAAATAAGATATAGATGTTTTTACTGCAGTGGTCACATGTAATTTTTCATAAGATCTAGGAATATATCATAAGTGTATAACATCATGGGAATTAACATCATGGGAATTTGCCATTTGGAAATGGCAAAGAAGTCTTTGCCATTTTGAAAAGCATTTACATTTTAACTTCAAAATAATATGGTGTGGGGTTCGGTGTCTGATATGTTGGTTTTTGCTGTTGTAATATGCAGTTTCTGGTAAAGTCCTGCTGTGAGCTGTCCTGTTGATGGTGGTCTAGCTTTTCTACAGGTGAATTTTTCTTACCCATAGGCAAAAAAAGTTCTTAAATTGGAAAGTCATTTCAAGATTGGAGAAAGCAGAAAACCTTTCTTCTCTAGTCTGAGAGAATAATAAAGACTTGGTTATCTTTATAATCCAGTGTATTAATACTCTTTTATTGAATGGACTGTGAGAATCTATTGACATTTTTTTAAAAACATGAATCAGAACTAAAACTTTTCATGTAGTTAAAACAATTTACATATACATTTGTTTTTTTAAAATACTGCTTTATGGTTGAAGAAATATGTCCAGCATACACAATCTCTTTAGATTTTTTCAGAAGAGTGGTTTTTACTAAATAGATATCCTAATAGAGTTGAGTTTAAAAAAAGAATTTATTGGGGCACCTGGGTGGCTCAGTCATTAAGTGTCTGCCTTCAGCTCAGGTCATTATCCCAGGGTTCTGGGATCGAGCCCCTCATCAGGCTCCCTGCTCGGCAGGAAGCCTGCTTCTCCTGCTACCATTCCCTCTGCTTGTGTTCCCTCTCTCGCTGTGTTTCTCTCTGTCAAATAAATAAAATCTTAAAGAAAAAAAAAAGAATTATGATTAATTAGTTGAAGTGAAGGGTTGTCGTTTCTCTGTAGGAATCTAATTAGCTTAGTAAATGAAATAAAAATGGAACAACCGAATTACTCGGTTTTCTGTTTTAATTGTTGTAAACTTTTTTTTTTAAAGATTTTATTTATTTATTTGACAGGGAGAGAGAGTGCAAACATAAGCAAGGGGAAGCTGCAAAGGGAGAGGGAGAAGCAGGCTCTCCACTGAGCAGGGAGCCCGACTCAGGGCTTGATTCCAGGACCCAGGGCTCATGACCTGAGCTGAAAGCAGACACTTAACCACTGAGCCACCCAGGCGCCCCAATAAATTACAACTTTAAAAGGACTAGTATGCACCTACCATAATAAAGCCAGTGTCCAGGCAGATTTGTTGTTTAATTTATATTACTTTTTTTTTTTTTAAGATTTTATTTTTATTTATTTATTTTTTTAAAGGTTTTATTTACTTGACACAGAGATAGAAATCACAAGTAGGCAGAGAGAGAAGGGGAAGCAGGCTCCCCGCTGAACAGAGAGCCCGATGTGGGGCTCGATCCCAGGACCCTGAGATCATGACCTGAGCCGAAGGCAGAGGCTTTAACCCACTGAGCCACCCAGGCGCCCCTAATTTATGTTACTTTTATAGCAAACAAGGAATAATGCCTTCTTTTTTTTTAGTGTTTATTATAATTCTAGTTAGTTAATATACAATGTTTTATTAATTTCAGGTGTTTTTCAACACCTGATTCAACACCATAGTGATTCAACATCCCTTGTTTTTTTAAAGAAAATATAGGTTCTATTGAATATTTCTGAATAGTGATTTATCAAGCATATCTTACTAGTAGACTTGAAATTTCTGTAACTTTTGTGGGGAATAAAAATTCTTATCACTGCTTTAATACCTACTTTCTTTATAATTATGACTTCAGATTTCTAGAAGCTCTCAATCATTTTGAGAAAGCAAGAACCTTGATTTGTCGTCTTCCTGGAGTGCTAACTTGGCCTACAAGTAATGTGGTTATTGAAGAGACTCAGCCAGGGAAAATAAAGGTAACCATTTATTTCTTCAGAGAGCTTCTTATTAATTAGAAAAGCCCATCTGCACTGATTGACTCAGGTATCAGAAGACAAATAGGGGCACTATGTCCTCAGCATCCCCACACGTTTCCCCTTTAAAGACTAGTGAGAATCACTAACATTTGTTAAATATGTCCTGTGTGCCAGTCACACAGCTTCCATTTATCATACCTTTAAATCTTTATAGCAATCCTACAACATGAGTACTATGATGATTCTCATTTTACTGAAGAGGAAGATTAAGTTGGGGATGTTAAGTGATGAGGTCAAGGTTAAACAGCTAGGAAGTAGTGGAGGTGGGACTTGCAGCTAGGCATTCTGAGTTCAGGGCATTCATTATTAAGTAGTGTGACTTACTGCTTGTACTTAGAGAAAGGTATAGCATTGTTGTTTCATCATAATGACTTTAATTATTAAGATGGCATTTGAGGCCTTGGAAAATATAAATTTGTTCTCATATCCAGAGACCTAGGACGCTTTGCTAGTTCTAGAAAGACTAAATTATGTGGGGCTTGACCAGAGTAGGCCTTTACTTGTGGGGAACACTGGCATGTATACAGAACTTGCTTTTGGCTAAAGCTTTTAAAATAAGCACAAGAGTCAACTCTTAAAACTCAATAATAAAAGGACAATTAAATAATTAAAAGTGGCCATTATATTGGAATTAAAAAAAAAAAATGAAAAAGTAGCCAAAGGATCTGAATAGACCTCTGTCTGTCAAGAATTTCTGCGAATAGCCAATAAACCTGTGAAAGATGTTCAGCAACATTAGCTATCAGAGAAATGCAAATTAAAACCATAATGAGATACGTCTTCACACACGAGGATGGCTAAACTCCAGGAGGCAGACAAAAGTGTCCATACGTGTCTCTGGATATGTCTCTGCATCAGAAGCCCCACATGTTGCTGGTGGACACATGAAATGGTCTGGCAGCTCCTCAATAAAGATAGTTACCATATGACCCAGCAGTTCATTCCTAGACTTATACAGAGAAAGGAGAACATACGTTCTCACAAAAATGTGTACGTGAATGTTTATGCAACACTATTCATAATAGTTAAAAAGTGGGAACAGCTCATGTGTCCAGCTGATGAGTGGTTTAATAACACCATTCATAAGCCATTCATAAAACCATACGTACAGTGGCTTCTCTATACAATTGAATATTATTTGCCCATAAAGAGTAATGTACTGAAAAGTACTACAGCGTAGGTGAACCTTGAAAACATGCTAAGTAAAAGAAGCCAGACATAAAAGGCCGTACATTATATGATTGTATTTACCTAAAATTCCCAGAATAGGTGGATCTGTATTTAGAGACAAAGTAGATTGATGGTTGTCAGGGGCTTGGGGATTGGGAGGAAATGAGGGACTGCTAATGGGGATGGAGTTTTTTGTTGGGTGATAAAACTGTTTAAATTTAGACTGAGTCTGTGGTTGGACATCCCTGTGAATATACTGAACACCACTGAACTATATACGTTTTAAATGTGTGGATTGTGTGATAATGTGAATTAAATCTCAACAAAACTTTAAAAAAAAAAAATCACTGGCTGTTCTCTTTTTAGTGGATTGTGGTGGAGACAGGAATTCTTGAGAACAAAAAGCCAGCACTGGAAGCATGGCACAAGTGTCTTGGGTTTAGTGGCAGTGGGATAATTCTTCAGGAAGTGCACAGGATGAATGAGGATGGTAGGATCCCAGGTGAAGTGACACTGGGAAGGAGGAGAAGGGTAGATTCCTAAGGGTTTTTCTACCTCTTCTAACTCCCTCTGTGAGTACCTAAAGGACATTTCTAAGAGCAATACCTTATAAAATGAGTCTTGATGATAGCATGGGATAAGACTTTGATTCTGACTCTAAAATTCCGAAATTTTTTGTTCAGTCTTTTTTTTCTGACTTTATCTCTGGATATGTCTCTGTATCAGGGTTTTTGTTGTTGAGAGAGAGAGAGAGCATGAGTGCATGTGAGGGAGAGACAGCACAGAGGCTGACGCAGGGCTTGATCTCACAACCCTGAGATCATGACCCAAGCCAAAAACAAGAGTCAGACGCTTAACCAGCTGAATCTCCTAGGTGCCTCATGTATCAGCCTCCTTGTGAAAAGAAAAACTAAGGGGCGCCTGAGTGGCTCAGTTGGCTGAGGGTCTGCCTTTGGCTCAGCTCATGATCCCCGAGTCCTGGGATCAAGCCCTGCATTGGGTTTCCTGCTCGGTGGGGAGTCTGCTTCTCCCTCTCCTACTGGCTTGTGCTCTCACTATCTCTGTCACTCTCTCAAATAAGTAAATAATATCTTTAAAAAGAAAAACTTTAAAAGTTATATGTAGTTTCTTCACTAAAAAACATTTTGTCATTCATATGATGAAAGTATTTTGATGGCAAGATGTTATTGAAATCATAAGCATTTTTATTGACAAATTAGTGCTGTAATACTGTTTCTGTTTTTGTTTTAGATGCTATTAGAGAAATTCATTGAAGAATGTAGGTTCCCTCCAGTGCCAGATGCCATTTGTTGCTATCAGAAGTGCCGTGGGTATTCCAAAATCCAGATATATATAACTGATCCAGACTTCAAGGTACATAATGAATGTACAGTAGGACAGTAATCAACAGAATTGTCCCTTAAAATGGATTCAGAACAAATTCTGTAATTGGAGGTATCCAAGTTCTCTGCTGTCGGCAGTTTGATGTCCTTACTTCTGCCCTATCCCCTGGTCTTCTGTAGATCTGCATCATCTCATTTGGGGACCCAGTGCCACTAAATAAACACGGAGTGCAGGGATAGTAACCTAAGAAGGCAGGCTCGCTAATTCTATTTCCCTTTTCTAGCCACTGTTCATATAACCTGCCTATTTCTTAGCACAGGAAAGAAAATAAGATTGTTACTTCTGATTGGTTGCAATTTTAGCTTCTTGTAAAATTTGAGTCCAGGAATCCAAAGGCTATTGTAACCACTGAATTAGCTCCCGGAAACCTAAGTCTGAACCAGGGCTGGCACTTAACTGAGTTCCTGGGCCTTACTTTATTCAAGAAGATTGGAACTGTCTACTCTCCCTGGTTAGTAGATCAGATGAATAATGTTTATAAATTATTTGATTTTACAAAGGATAATATACCTGTACGCTGTGGATATGGATATGTCAGTCAAGTTCTCTGTCTCTAGCACTAGGCATAGGGGTATAGAAGAATTATACTTCTCCAGGAGAGAATGTGATATCTAGTTATGTTTGCCAGGTGAATGCAGACAACTCTTTTTACTTAATATGTGTGTTGTGATTGTGAAAGAGAGTGTGTATGTGTAAATTTAAACATCTTTAAATTGTGTTAAACATTGTTTTAAACCTCTAGGGTTTTATACGAATTAGCTGCTGCCAGTACTGTAAAATAGAATTTCACATGAACTGTTGGAAGAAGTTGAAAACAACAACTTTTAATGATAAAATTGACAAGGTAAGTTCACAATTAGTCTGGATTTTGTAGTATGCTTAATTTATGTTTTTTTTTTCCCTGAGACCCTTCAGGAAAAGTTTTTGGTGAATATAAGTTCTTTTCTGTGCATTCTAAACATAACTAAAAGTTTTAAATTAAAACTTTAATGATAAAGTAGAAAATCAGTTTTTGTGTTTATTTTATACTGGCATAAGGGCGATAACCATAGAGGCCTTTAATAAAATGTTTAACCAGTTTTTGTATTGGGAATTTATCAAAAATAAAAGTTTAAATGTCTGATGTTAATATTCTGATGTAGCATTAGAGTCTCAAATTTTTTTTTTTTAAAGATCTTATTTATAGATGTGACAGAGAGAGATCACAAGTAGGCAGAGAGGCAGGCAGAGAGAGAAGGGGAAGCAGGCTCCCTGCTGAACAGAGAGCCCGATGCGGGGCTCGATCCCAGGACCCTGAGATCATGACCTGAGCCGAAGGCAGAGGCTTTAACCCACTGAGCCACCCAGGCACCCCAAGAATCCCAAGTTTTTTATTTTCTACCAATTTGATGGGATAATTTGTACTAAGAAATAACTTAAATTTGGTACTGCCACTACTCATTGTGCTTTTTCTTAATTAGCAAGATAATGTTGATTACCATTAGCTACATAAACTTTGAGAGAAGGCACAATTTTGTAATCTTATTTGCATTCATTTCTTTCTGATTCCTGTAAGTTCTGGACTTTAAAAAAAGAAAAAGCTATTTTTTAATGTTTTTTAATTAATTATTTATTTTTATTATTATGTTCAACTGGCCAGTGTATAGTATATCATTAGTTAAGAAGACCATTTTCTACACTGCTTAGCCTCATGTAAGCCCCTATTCTTGTTGGAGAGAAGAGTAAGGTGCTTGTGCTAGGTGTTTGTTAGCAAGAGGAATTATTCAAGTTTGGTAGAAATAAATTCTCCCATTTTATGCATTTTCACGTAGTTAACTAAAGATACAATGATATAACCAAATAATTGTTGCCATTGAGTCATTTTTGCTCTGTCTTTGTCTGACATTAACTCAGTTTCTCTAGTTACACATGTACCCTTAGTGGTCTTAACCATTGCTGTGAGTTAAAACGCTCCCTGTAAATTAGCCACCTTGCACTAGGATATACTGAAGTAATACATAACCCAAGTATATCTTGATTTATAATAAGAAAAGTTCATCTCTTGCTTGTGTTGATTGTCCTAGAGTTCTGCAGCTGTGGGCCAGCAGCACTTGTCTGTGTTGTTGTGTTCTTTGTTTCTGAATTGAGGTTGAAGAGTGACCAGAACATGTTCCTGTAGCAGAGGGTAAAGAGTGATGACCGGTCCATTCAGTGTTTCTTAAAGCTTTTGCCGTGGATATAGTGTACATTATGTCAGTTCACTCTGCATTGACCAAAGCAAGTCACGTGGTCAGCCCTATAGCTGGAAGTATATTCCTTCTACAAGGGAGGCTCTGAAGGTCAGAAGACAAGGGGCAGGGACTTTCAGTGCCTCCCTAAAGGAGGTTTCAGATACATCTTGACTGTTCTTATGGTTAAAATTGTGTACATGTATAGATTTATTCTGAGATATAGCACTTGTTTGTTTGTTTGTTTTTTTTTTTAATCAAATAGGATTTTCTACAAGGAATTTGTCTTACCCCTGACTGTGAAGGAATCATTTCTAAGATTATCATTTTCAGCAGTGGTGGTCAAGTTAAATGTGAAGTAAGTGTCTAACAGAGGGAAATAATACCAAATTGTTAACCAAAATGTTTATAATTTTTAAAATAGGATTTAAATTTGGGGGAATTGTACAATTTGGATCTTGTGTTTTCCAGGAGAAATGTTCCTTAATTTAAGAAAATACAAGAAATATTAGGATGTCAGAATGTATCTTTGCATTGAAGGATTCTCACATTCTTTTATTTCCTAAAAGAGGATACTTTTTTACATTTTAAATGTTTTTGTGATTTTTTTTCTTTTCGATAATTTTGTTTTCTTAATCCTCAGTAAGCTTTTGAGTATTAATGAGGGTGTAGTTCTTAGGGAGGGGGGATGGTGTTTTGAAGGCTTACCTTTCACTTCACTATACGGGAGCATTAGGAATGGGTTGTTCCAATGGTATTTGTAGTTTATTTGTTCTGGTTACTCTTAATTTCTTTCTTTTTTTTTTTTTGTGAGCTTCCTAAAGTAAAGCGTATCTATTCTTTTGTTCCTCTTTTCAATAAATTGTTTTGCTGAAATGTTCTGGGCTTTTGTCTGGGTCAGAACATCATCCCTGGTGTCTATCAAATCGAGCATTAACTGTATGTGCTTCTGAACTTACTTATGGTTTTGTTTTATGTCATGAGAGTATGAGACAAATTTTGGTTGTCTTTGTTTTATTTAAAGTTTGAACACAAGGTCATAAAAGAAAAGGTTCCTCCAAGACCTATTCTGAAACAGAAATGTTCTAGGTAAGGTTTTTAACTATCAATCAGTAGTTTAATAATGTCTATTAGAATATAATTCTATTAAATGCAGATTTCTAAGTTATGCTATTCTTTAAATTAGCTGTATACACATATTCAAATAAGTGGTGTTAAAATGAATTCTATGGACATTTCAAACTTAAAGAGAACTAGCCTATGGTTAAATACTAAAAGCTTGAATAAGAAACATTATTTGGTGGTTGAATTTTTAAGTAAAATTATGACATTTGATGCTGTGAAATGACATGTTGATTAATGGCTTTGGCACTCAGATAAAATTTACATACTTAGCTCTCAGTTGTTTAAACTTTAATCCCAAAAGCATTTTTCTTTTTTCTCTCTCTTCAGCAAACATTTTTGAACCAATGACTATTTCTCATCTTGAGAAACTCAGTATACTGTCAAAAATATTCACTTCTATATATTATTGTTTAGACCAATCAATTCCAGTCCTTTTTTTTTTTTTTTTTTCCTTCTTTTTGGTCTTGCTTCTTGTCCTCCATTCCAAGAAGTGATTTTTTTCATCATTTGTGACCAAGAAAAAAACAAAAGATGAACAGAATTATTTTTTGAGAGAATTCATTATAAACCTTATCAGCCAAATTCCAGTATTGTGGGCCATTATTGTGATGTGAAAATAATATTTTACTGTGAGATCTTTCTTTGAAACAAGTGTACATATGTATTATCTTGCAGGGTAATTCATACTATTTTTATTTACGCTAAGTAGTAACATAATACATGGAAATAACATTTATACAATGTGTACATGTCACCCTTAATTATAAGTTACTCAGTCATTGACTTCTTGCTTTCATGAAATAAGTACCTGAATTTTAATTGAACATGTGTCAACAAGTTTTTGATATTAAAGAGCAGATGCAGTCCAAGTTTTATATTAAAAGGGAAACTTCTAGCTTACTACTTGGAGGATGGTTTCTATAACAGGCAAATAGTTGATTGAGTTTATAACAAAGGTGGATTATCACTAATTGTAAATGCTTATCAGCCTAGAGAAGCTAAGACTGAAAGAAGACAAAAAATTGAAGAGAAAGATCCAAAAAAAAGAAGCAAAAAAATTAGCACAAGAAAGAATGGAAGAAGACTTAAGAGAAAGTAATCCACCCAAAACTGAAGAGCAGAAAGGTATGCTGAAGTCAAAGGCATGATGAAAGCAATATCTTCTTGCTTAAAAGTAGAAACCCAAATACCCATCTTACTGGGGATTATATTAATTGTTACTGAATTGAAATTTAGATTTCAATTTGTATTTTAGTACCATCACTATCTTGTGTTGCCCTGAGATGGGGAGAGGTTGGTGTAAAGAGCACTGTATTTGGAAGCAGTACATACACAGGGATTCAAAATCCCCGGACACAGGGATAGCAGTACGCTAACGTGGGGCAAGATCTTTGTCAGTTTCCTCATCACTGAAGTGAAGATGGAAATAATAGCTGATGTGCATATTGCATGTTTGATAGTGTTCTATAAACTCCACTATGCAGATTTAGGATCTAAAACACTGAACATGAATTAGCTACTAATTATCTGAAATAATGCTGAGTTCAAGTAAAGAAGCAGTTCATAAAAGATGCTTTAGAGATTACCTAACCCAGCATTCTGTTTACGCTCATCTTGTTATTATTCCCTGAACACCATGGGAATATGATTATACTGTTCCTGAGAGCATATTTACTTTCAGATTTTTTTCTTAATAGTGTTTTTTTAAATTGAGAAATAAAGGGCATATGAGTTTAAGGTATACAACATGATGTCTATATTGTATATTCATATATATTGCAAAATGATCACCACAGTAAGTGCAGTTAACATCCATCACAATACATAGTTACAGAATTTGTTTTCTCATGATAAGAACTTTCAAGATCCACTCTTCTAGCTACTTTCAAATATCCAGTACAGTATTGTTATTATTATCATTTTTTAAAGATTTATTTATTTATTTGCTTACTTATTTATTTAACAGAGACACAGTGAATAGTGAGAGAGGGAACACAAGTGGAGGGAATGGGAGAAGGAGAAGCAGGCTTCCCGCCGAGCAAGGAGTCTGATGTGGGGCTCGATCCCAAGACCATGGGATCATGACCTGAGCCACCCAGGCACCCCTATTATTATTATTTTTAAGTAGACTCCACACCCAGCATGGAGCCCATGCAGGACTTGAACTCATGACCCTGAGATCAAGACCTGAGCTGAGATCAAGAGTCAGTCACGTAAACAACCAACTGAGCCACCCTGGTGTCGCACAGTATAGTAGTAGTAACTGTAGTCACCATGCTGGACATTACATCCCCAGGACTACTTTCAGTTTTCAGTTGAAGGAAGTTATTCATTTTCATTTTCTATGATGGCTGTTCCCAGAATGAAATGCTTCCTCTTGTTGTTACTATTTTTTATTTAGTATTCCATTAATGTTTCACAAATCAATCAAAATTATCTTTCCCACTATAGAAATCTCTGGTGAATGTTTGTGTTTTAATTTTGGATGCTTCAAGAGGCTAAATGGCAATCCATTAGGAGATGCATGGGTTGGGAAGATGAACTTCTGGGAGATTTTCAAGCTTGCAGTTAACATCCCATGGGAACCTATGGTTTAGGATCCAACAATAAGATGAATAACATAACAATAATTACCAAATACTAATTGAATTCATAATGAAATAAATGATCCCTCAACTCTAGGAAAAAAATGCTTTGCATTCTTTTTTTTTTTTTTTTAGATTTTATTTATTTATTTGACAGAGAGCGATACAGTGAGAGAAGGAACACAAATAGGGGGAGTGGGAGAGAGAGAAGCAGGCTTCCTGCCAAGCAGGGAGCTAGATGCGGGGCTCGATTCCAAGACTCTGGGATCATGACCTGAGCGGAAGGCAGATGCTTAAGGACTGAGCCACCCAGGCATCCCAGCCCTTTGCATTCTTAATGATTAAACATAAGTATTGAATGTAAGGTATAGGTAGTGATGAGGCTGGGCTAGGATTGTTGAACCTTATTTTAGAAGAACTAAGTTTTTAGATGTTACACTAGTGATATAGAGTGAAGGAGATAAGGTACTTTTAATATGTTTGATTTAATGGAAACTTTCATATCTTTTCAAAGGTATTGTTAAGTATATTCCAAATTTAAAATTTCTTTAGTTTATTTAAAACATTAAGAATCCCTCTGAACTGGGACGTCTGGGTGGCTCAGTTGGTTAAGCGGCTGCCTTAGCTCAGGTCATGATCCCAGGGTCCAGGGATCAAGGCTCCTTGCTTGGCGGGGAGCCTGCTTCCCCCTCTGCCTCTGCCTGCCTCTCTGCCTGCTTGTGCTCTCTCCTCTCTGTCAAAGAAAGAAAGAAAGCAAGAGAGAGAGAGAGAGGGAGGGAGGGAGGAAGGAAGGAAGGAAATCTTTTTAAAAAATCCCTCTGAACTATATTTCATAGTATTATGTAATGTAATTTTGTTTTCTCAGTTTATATCTTTGTAAATTGGTCCATCACTCACTTTAACCACTTTTATTTATCCTTAGAAACTGCAGACAATGTTCAGAGTTGCCAGTTCCTTGATGACAGAATTCTGCAGTGCATAAAGCAATATGCTGACAAGATAAAATCTGGTATTCTGAACACTTCCAAGCTTCTCAAAGAATTGCTTTCTTGGAAGGTTTTAAGTACAGAAGACTACACAACTTGTTTTTCTAGCAGAAATTTTCTAAATGAAGCAGTGGACTATGTCATTCGTCACTTGATTCAAGAGAAGAATAGAGTAAAGACCAGGATATTTCTCCATGTTTTGAGCGAGCTTAAAGAAGTGGAGCCAAAATTAGCCGCTTGGATCCAGAAACTTAACAGCTTTGGTATGCCTCTGAGCTCTAGAGTTGCAGCTTAGTAGGAAGGGTGGACGTTGGCCTCTGATCCCTTTTTCATTTTTCCATCATCATTTATGATTTTTTTTAAATGTAGGACTGTAAATTTGTATGGTTAAAATATGATTTCCTTCCAACTCACAATTTAGGTTACTTTATAGATAGATTACAGTACACTTTCAAAACGTGTAAACACAAGAAAGTTTAGTCAGAAAATCCAGTCCTGTATTTTGCTGAACTATTTGTAAATGTGTAAACGAAGTGAATGCTAGGCAGGTTATGGGTCAGTTGCGCCCTCTGGAGGTGACTGCCTGAGTGCCCTCTGGGGTTGTTCTATAGTAAGTTCTATCGTGAGATTCCCTAGAAAACCTAGCGGAAGAGTGGGTGGAACTAATTGCTTAGGATTACTTACTGAAGGCAAATCTGTATCTAAGGATTGTGAGAAAGATACTCTGAGGTTGAATCATAGGATTTTAAAACTCTGCTACTGTTCATGATTTTCCTATTTTGGGAGAGGAAGACCTTCTCCTCCGCCCCAAGCAGGCTCTTTGGCCAAGGCCATGCGGGGACTGCAGGTAGAGTTGTGGTCTGTCACTAGATGGAGATTTCTCTGGGTACCTACCAGGGCACTGTTCATCTTGGTGACCGTGGTGGTAACTGTCCTCAGATAGATGATTCATTTGGCAGTTGTTGGATCAAGGCCAGTGGGAGCCACAGAGGAGCAGTTCAAAGAGTAAGAGACATCCAGGCCTCTGCAAATCACCCCCGTCTGCTGGAATTTTTAGAGACATGGAACCCTTAGAATTCTAGAGTTTCAGAGAATATATTGACAGATTTGTCAGTAGAAACAAAGTAAGATGGCAGAGAGCTCGGTGTAGTTGATAGCTTTGAGCATAGGTCTGCACAGGTTTCTGGTCCCAGAAAATCACTCTTAAGTGATAAGGTTGTCATTTGAATCTATTAATAATCAAGTAAATTATAATGTTATTTTTAACTTTATTCTGCTTTGGAAGATAGACTCAGGAGAAGGAAGCTTTCTGGTTATGCTTACCTGGGCAAGAGTGCCTGCCACTGTTCTTTCCGTGTGTGGTAGCATTTGAGCCTTATAGTTCACTGATGGCAATGTTAATGTGTCCTTTTGATATAATTCATATTTATTCTGAAGATTAAAGGTATTTTAATAAGTATATACATACTATTTAAATGCAGTTTTTATTTTAAAAAGTTCTAAAATGACTTCAACTGTGTTGATTAGTAAGGTTATACTATATTCCTGATGTAAAGCTCATATTTATTAAAGGCAAGTAGTTCACAATTCCTGGAATTTTATTTCCTTCTCAACAAAAAATATAAACTGTAGGGTCATGTCATGTGCATATTTAACATGAGAGGTCAGTTCACATGTGGGGTGCAGGGACAGTAACATTTTAATACTAGACGGGACCTTTTGCCTTCCCTTCAGTGAGCACATTTTTCATGCAGCCTGACCTCTGCAAGGTAACTATTTCATCTGGAGGAACCAGCCATTCAGGGTAACTCTGACTCAGCAGTCTGCTTCATATACTGACTGAGAAACTATGGCTGACATAAGAGGTGATTGTGTGTATTCAAGGTGAGTGGGAAGATAGGCCAGAACTGGTCTTTGCCTTTTGGTGGTGTGTTAGTAAGGGTAGGGGCTCATCATCCTTTCAGATCAGTGGTATGAGGTTGTGGCCATTTCTTTTTCTGAGTTAGAAGGTGGAATGAAAGTGGGAGTAGTGACCATCCTTGGAGGAGAGTAAGGAGCCATTAATGGAGGTGTTGCCGGGGGGTTTTTTACCCCTTTCCTGTTTTAAAGGCACTAGGGAAGAATTTCCATATTATTGTTACTATGGAATATATGTAGAAAAGCACTAAAATCTTGCTAGTTTGTACTAATTAGCATAAAAATCTTTTTGAAATAGTAAAAAAGTTATAGTTTTACAGGAATTTAATGCCTTGTTTTCATTGCCGAAGTCTAATAAAAATGACCATAGAAGCTTATAATATATGAGCAATTATGTAAGAAGGCTTTGGCCCACCTTATTCACCTAATAGATAAGAACTATTGTAATTAGCACATCAGTGTTAAGTGGTATCCCTAAAATGCAAAATAGCTTGAACAAGTTTGTATTCAGGCATGTGTTTTCACTGAAAATGTTGGCAAACTAGAACTGAACTGCTTTCAGAGATGTAAGATGGAATGTGATTTTATGGTAAATGATTTTTCCTTTTCCTGATTTGGGTTTTGTTTTTATTACAGGTTTAGATGCCACAGGACCTTTTTTTTCTCGTTATGGAGCATCTCTTAAGGAGCTTGATTTTAGCATCATGACTTTTCTCTGGAATGAGAAATATGGTCATAAACTAGCCTCTATAGAAGGAAAGCAACTTGATTACTTCTGTGAGCCAACATCACTGAAGGAAGCACGGTGTTTAATATGGCTGCTAGAAGAGCACAGAGACAAGTTTCCAGCGCTGCATAATGCTCTAGACGAGTTCTTTGACATAATGGGTGTGTGGGCTGAGTTTCAGTGTATGTTATATCTGGTCTGATGGGGAGAGCAAATCTGTGAAGGACCTCGCTTATTTAATACTTGACAAAGTAGAATTATTATGGTACTGCCTGCTTATTTGGGCAAGTAAATGATGAAGAATGGTGATTTTTTTTTTTATGTCATAAAATGTTTTTACTCTGTTGAGCTAAATGCTGTAGGGGTGCTCAGATGGGTATGTTACACTGATTACACATGGTGCTCTTCTCATCGTAGATACATTGACAGTCTCATGGCAAAGGTTGCATATTAAATGGACAGAATTTATCAGGAAATGGTTTAAATTGTAACCTTCAAGAAAACAATGCCCTGCAGAGGAGGTGATGTTTGCAGAATCTAGAAATAGCATAGCTGTTTTGGTGGGAAAAACTTAGAATGGAGAGTCAGGAAAAGTAGGCTGTGGACCAGTTTCTTCCCTAAGTCAGTTCACTAAAAACCTTGTTTTTACTACTGCTTTAAGGCCCCTGCCCAAGCTAGGTGTTAGCCAGGAACTCAGAAATGCTAATGCTAGTCCCTGCCCTCAAGGACCTTATGTTGTAGAGAAGGGAGTAAGATGAATATACAAATAAGCTCAGTAAGAGAGGACCGGAAATAAGTGCTGGTGGTCTAAATGGAGGATCAAGCACTTGTGTTCTTCCTTGGGAAAAAGAAGCCTTGGTGCAGGGCTTTAGTCTGAGCTGCAAACATGGAGGTAGTCAGACAGCTGGACATTGGACTTAAGAGACATGGGATTGAGGGGAGTTGGGTCACCTGTTTGGGTAGCAGCATGGAGTCCAGTTGAGCACAATAGGAGGACTAGTAGTTAATTCCTTAGCTTCTCTTGGAGCTAGTTTCTTTATCATTGAAGTGATAGGATTGGAGCCAGTGGTCTGTGTGGTCCCATTTTGCTTCAGAATTCTAATATTCTTAGGTTCTAAATTAATTTTAACTTCTTATCTTTGGTACCACATGTGTGTCTTATGATACCCCCCTCCTTCCCTCAGCGTTTCTCAGTGTCTGCTTTACAGACTGTCAGGAGTTAGACTTAAATTTCATGCTTTTTTTTTTTTTTTTTTAAGGGCACATTAAAAGGTCTGGCCTTAAAGTTCAAAAGTAAAAGGAACTAAAAAGCTTTCTTTTGGTGTGGTTCTTAGGAAGGAGCACATTTAAATATGCTTTGTGACTGGAGGCAACATACTACTTGATAGCCTGAATTTATTGCCATCAGTTTGTTGCTACTGGTAATAAGATGCTATCTGGTGACTGAGCTTATAAAATCTGATGCTTGGATCACACAACAAAATAACTAAAAAGGACACACATGTAGTGTGCTTTTTTTTTTTTTTTTTTTTTTTTACCCCAAACAGTGCAGTCCCTCTGGCTGTGACTATTGCTCTGCTTTTAGTCGTAGAGTCAGAAGCCACCAGCCAAATGACCAGCCATCCCAACAGATTTTCCCCTCCAATAGCTCTGCTTCTCACTTTTATCCCAAATAGTTTGTTTCATCTCTTTTCATTTAAAGGGATGATTATATTTCTTAAAACTTTTCAGAATCCACTGGTCTTGTA
Organism: Procyon lotor; assembly: GCA_028646535.1. Classification (NCBI taxonomy): domain Eukaryota; kingdom Metazoa; phylum Chordata; class Mammalia; order Carnivora; family Procyonidae; genus Procyon; species Procyon lotor. Next base: position 178,861,230 of record CM053603.1, read on the forward strand.
AAGGAAAGTATTCAGTAATGTCACCAATGCTATGATAATTTGGAGTTCTAGCCTCTCCTGAACTCTGCATGCTATTTTTTCCTGTTGGTATTTCTTTGTAGACAGCTAAAAGGCCCCCTAAAAAAAAAAAGACACATATTAAAAGGGTGGCTAAACCCATTTAATATGTTTAATATATCCCTAGAGATCTATTTTTCCTAAATTATTCCTAGTAACATTGTCATATATCTTGTATCCAGGCAGGAAACCCTGAAATTAGTCTCAGTTCTTCCTTTTTCCTATTACCCCATGTCTAGTTTGTTACCAGTTCCAGTAAGCTTTATCATTGATTTGTCCTTTCCTGTCACTCCACTTCCTTACATCAGAGCTTTAGTAATCTTTTCATGATCAGACCATCGTGGTAGCCTCCAAACTGGTCTCTATGCCTCTAGACCTTCCCACTCCAGATATTCCTCTTTACATTGCCACTAGTGACTCTTTTAGAACATCTGATTGTGTAACGATTTTGTTAAACACTTGCTTTGTTTTGCCTGCCCATCATCTGTCTGGGTTTATCATTACTCTCCCCATCTGCCCTCTGTATATACATCTCATTTCTTGAAGGTTTCCAAACCTTCCTTATTCTTTCCTGCCTGTGTCTTTGCTCAGGCATTTCCTCCAACCATGTCCTACTCATTTGTTTGTTTGTTCACTTCCAGTCTCACTTTAATATTGCCTTCCCCCACCAAACCCTCCCTGACCTCTCATTGGCCCTTTATCCTTGAAAACTTTATTATTCCATCAATTTTGTTTCCATTGTATTTTTTGAGGCACTTAGCACACTGGGTTACAGATATTTGCCTGTTAGTGTATTTTGCACAATACAAGCTTAGAACACAAGCTTATCTGTGGCAGGAACTGTTTTCTGCATTTCTGTATTCCCTGCACCTATCATAGAGTTTGATCTCTAGAAAACACTCAAATCGTGCTGAATTGGATTCACATTTTGTGGTTCTTTGTGGTTGGTTTCCTTTTAATTGGCCATTTTGCTCTTGGTTTCTAAACTAAATTTGTGTCAAAGCCAAATAAGAAGTACAACAGATGATAGTAGTATCTGGAGTGGTTCTCTTTAAGGCTTAATGTGTTGTTTGGCAGTGCAAAATTTTCATTTTCTCACAAATCTTCTGTATTTTCCTATAGATAGCCGCTGCACTGTATTAAGGAAACAAGACAGTGGTGATGTGCCGGTAAGTTACTTGATCACTTTAATTGTAATGTGCTAATTTGTGTTGGCCAAAGAAAGAGAGTAATACCCAGGCCAGTGTTTATTTACATCACAGTGGCATTTTAGAATAGAACCAAACTGGAGGATTTCTGGCTGATGTAGGCTAATTTATTAGAAAGTTAATACCAGGGACGCCTGGGTGGCTCAGTGGGTTAAAGCCTCTGCCTTCGGCTCAGGTCATGATCTCAGGGTCCTGGGATTGAGCCCTGCATCAGGCTATCTGCTCAGTGGGGAGCCTTCTTCCCCCCTCTGCCTGCCTCTCTGCCTACTTGTGATCTCTCTCTCTCTGTGTCAAATGAATAAATAAAATCTTTAAAAAAAAAAAAAAGAAAGAAAATACCAATCTTCCTCTTAGAGTGACAGCAAACTTAGAGGCTTAAATTAGACAGTGTCCATAAAGTTTTGCAACTAATAAATGTTAATTTCAGAAATAGAGAAGGAGTTGTTGAGTCCTCTCCTGGCATAAAAATGAAAAGTTATCTATAATGATTAAAATTTTAATGTTTTGCTCTGTAAGGAAAATAAAGAGACTTTGTTTTGAATGGCTCCAAACAGAGTTTAAGTTAAAATAATCCCAGAGTTTTTCTTAGTAGGTTGTGGCAGTTTTCAGACAGAAAGATGCTTATTTACTGAATTTTAGGATCAGGTCATCTGTACTTGAAATTTTGTCTTAATCTCTTGTGAAATACTGCCCAGGTAAGTATGGAAACCCAGTTAACACACCCATGGGAAGTTAAATGTCTTCTTAAGTCCACTGTGCCCCCAGTTTAGCCAGGTGTGGAGTGTCTAGTTTAGCTTAGTAAAAGGAATGTCATTAAAATGCTAGTAGCATATATAACTGGGATTACTCTAAAAGACTGATTAATTGCTTAAAGTAACATAAACCTTCTTACAAATGAGTTTAAAATGTTGGAACAGTTTTAGTTATAGTCCTCACTGAGGTTTCTCTTTTCTGTTATAAATCATAATACTGGTGCTAACATACTAAATGTTATTTTTGTTCAGTATTTTTGTTATTTTATATATATTCAACTTGTGGCTAAGCACCTATGCTATCTTTATTGTGAGCTTCATAATTCTGTTATTTGAGTTTTCATTGTGTTTTTTCCCCCATTTTTCCAGTTTAATTCTGCCAAGATAAAAAATAAAGGCAAGAAAAAGAAGCCAAAAGATTCAAAGGTATAGAGTATTTTCTGTATCAATTCTTGTACAAAATAATTGAATATATAAATTAGAATTAACCAATTTGGGGGGATATTTTGATGCATTTTGTAGAGAAAGACTTCTTTTTAAGATTTAACCTAAAATTTGTGCCAAGCCCATGAGATAAATAGGATGCTGTTTATCTTACGGTGGGTTCTCCTTGGCTGTCATATATGTGGGGGCTCAGGAAGGTCGGAGTTGAGACAGGGAACAAATATTAGGGGAGGATGAGAGCAGCTGTTTGTAAGTTCCATCAGAACTTGTCTTTTTATCTTTGACTTTTAATTTTTTTTTGGAGCATTGAAAGCTACCTAAATGTTAATTTGGGCTTATTTATGGCTGTTGAAACTTTTATTACTGTGTGTTCGTGTATACAAGAAAAATTTAGATAAGTCATATGTTGGCAGTTTGCATGCATATTAAACATTCATCAGTTTTAATGCTAATATTTTTCATGGAATTCTGAGGTAGAAAATCATTTTCATTTTTCTATCTTTTAAACCAGCCTATGTTAGTGGGGTCTGGAACGGCTTCAGTAACAACAAATAATGAGACTGTCACTTCAGGTGAAGACCATAAGTAAGTACAACTAAAAATTTTTGCTTCATTTTAACTCAAGTGTATTAACTTAGCAAGTGGTGTTAATTTAACATAAATTTAACTTGTGTTTTATTTCCCTAACTTCACTGTCTAAAGGTGTGCATCTGTTATGACAACCTGGTGTGATCCATCTTGGTTGAATTTATAGCATGGCTTATCTGAATTAAGAATTCATACAAACTACATTAAAACCACTGGGCTTATGACATTCATTAGATCAGTTTGGGAACTTACTGTGTGCAGGATACTGTGGGAAAATTCTAGAAAATCGTTCTTAAAATGTTCGGTGAGGGGCACCTGGGTGACTCAGTCGTTAAGCGTCTGCCTTCGGCTCAGGTCATGATCCCAGGATTCTGGGATCGAGCCCCACATCGGGTTCCTTGCTCGGCAGGAAGCCTGCTTCTCCTGCTACCATTCCCTTTGCTTGTGTTCCCTCTCTCTCTGTGTTTCTCTCTGTCAAATAAATAAAATCTTAAAAAAAAAAAAAAAAACTTTGGTAAAAAAAAATGTCCTATTGATAATCACTAGCATATTTGCTATAGTAGGAGAGAGGAAGATGTTTCGGAAGCTGTATGTGATGTTGTGGTTTAACCTTAGATGTGAGCAGTTTTCATTTATGTTTGGTTGTTGAAACTGAGTTTTCAGGAAATGAACAGACATAAGAAGAAATAAAAATAGTTGAGTAGCAGTGACCTTTTTATGTCATTCCTTTAAGGACTAGAAACCCACAATTTTTCTTTTTTTCACATTTCTTAAAGGAGTTGTCATAACAGCTGCTTTCCCACAGTCATTTTCATGGATTCTTTAAATGGAGGAATTATTTTAAAATAGTAATAGCCTATATTTAGATAACACTTATGTACCAGGTACTATTGTGTTGGCTTTACATATATAAACTCATTGAATCCATTTTTCCCCCCTGAGAGGTAAGTACTGTTATTATGTCCATTTTACAGATAAGTAGACCCCTCACGTACAGTATAGTTGAATGTTGTGCCCAAGAACAACATTCTTAGTAGGTTGTGGCAGTTTTCAGACAGAAAGACGCTTATTTACTGATTTTTAAGATCAGGTCATCTGTACTTGAAATTTTGTCTTAATCTGTTGTGAAATACTGCCTGTTTTACTGATTAAATACTTAATCTGTTTTGAAATACAAAACAGTTTACTGTTTTGAAGCTTGTAAATAACAGAGCCAAGGAATTAGACCCAGCAATATGGTTTTAGAACTCGTAGTCCAACCACATCTTTTCAGAATGCTAGAATCTTATATTTTAGAAAAAAATCTTATTAAGTGTCTCAATCTCATTTTAACTTAATAGCAATTATAATTAAATCTTTCATTTTTCTCTTTAACAAGTCACAATTAATGTAACTTGATACTTTTAAAAACAGGAGTTTCAAAAAATTTGCTCTTGGGAGCAAGGGTCGGTACTTAATTAAAAGTGCTTACTTAGTGGTCAGGCATGTGTGTGTGTGTGTGTGTGTGTGTGTGTGTGTATAAATAATTGTGGAAGGGTAACTTTACTACATTTAATTATTTGATAGTGTTTCTTTGCATTATAAATTTTAAATTATGTAAAATTTAAATATTATCTGAGTCACCTCACAAGTTTATGATTCACAAAATTGCTTTTTTTTTTTATCAGCAGACACAATTCAAATTCTGCAGGCCCATTTGTGGTACCTGACCACCTTCGGCAAGATGTAGAGGAATTTGAAGCTATCTATGAGCAGCACAGTAGTGAATATGTTGTCCGTAATAAGAAGCTGTGGGACATTAACCCAAAACAAAAATGTTCAACTCTGTATGAGTAAGTAGTTTAACATTCCTACAAAAATTATTTTATACTGAAGCTGCCAGTTAAAGATCTCAGGTTGTTTAATATGTGTCCATTGTGCTTATTAAAGGAATCATTTATTGGTTCACAAACCTAGGGAAGAAAAGTATTTTTATAGCTTTTGTCAGGTATTATACAGAGTTAACTGAGTGTTTTTAACTATTAAATTTAGAATCCTAATAATTATTTTTGGTTTTGTCAGTTTGAGTTGCTTAATATAGATATTTTCTATTTCTAAGACTGACCTGGCATATGCTGATGGGACCTAAAGAGTGTCCAGCCATAATCTTTTTTTTTTTTTAAGATATATTTATTTATTTGAAAGAGAGAGAAAGAGACATATACACACATGTGCGTGGGTAGGGGGAAGGGCAAAGGGAGAGAATCTTTAAGCTGAGTGTGGAACTAGACACTGGCCTTTCTCTCATGACCCGTGAGATCATGACCTGAGCCGAAATCAAGAGTTGGACACCTAACAGTTTGAGCCATAATCTTTTATCATGTGCCCCCAGCCATAATCTTTGATCTTGAATTCTAAGACATAGAGTACTCCTCCATTATCCTTAGTTTCGCTTTCCAGGGTTTCACTTAGCCGCTGTCAGTCATCTAGAAGCCAAAGGTCCTCCTTCTGACACATTGTCAGAAGGTCATTCGTAGCCTAACCTTACATCACAGTGTCTACATCACTCACCTCACTTCATCTCATCATGTAGACAGGCATTTTATCATCTCCCATCATCACAAGAAGGGTGAGTACAGTTCAATAAGATAATTTGATAGACCACAGTCACATAACTTTCATTACAGTATATTATTATAACTGTTCTATTTTATTATTAGTTACTGCTATTAATTTTTTATTGCATCTGATTTATAACTTAAACTTTATCATAGGTATGTATGTGTAGGAACAAAACAGTATTTATAGGGTTTGGTACTATCGGTGGTTTCAGGCGTCCCTGGTGGTTTTGGAACATATCTGTCTTGGATAAGGTTGGAGTTACACATTTGACAAGGAGTAGTATGATTATTTGCTCTTACTGTCCCTTTGTTTGATGGATGTGGACGTTTAGCATTTCGTAAGTCCAGTGAGAAGTTAATACATCTGAGTAGGGTGGATAAAATAATGGAGTAAAGAGTTCAGGAAAATCTAGGAAGCAGTTTACATTTTTGAGCTTGGTATTATTAAGGTATTGCTACCTTCCTAAAGAAGAGAAATTGAGGGGCACCTGCGTAGCTTACTTGGTTAAACATCTGCCTTCTGCTCAAGTCATGATCTCAGGGTCCCGGGATCAGCTCCAACATCAAGCCCCACATCGGGCTCCTTGCTCACTGGGGAGCCTGCTTCTCACTCTCTAGCTCTCCCCCTCCACTTGCTCATGCTCTCTGTCTCAAATAAATAAATAAAATCTTTTAAAAAAAAAATGAAATTGAGGGCTAAAATTTGCAATAAAAAACTAATTTAAAAGCTATTCTCTCAGAAAACCTGTAACTCATCCATAATTTAGTCATTCCTTCTATTTTCCCCAGCTGCATTATTTCTGTTCAGTCTAGTTATGCTCATAGGTCCCTCTTCATGATTTTTCTTTAGAGTTGAAATGCTGAACAAATCATATTTCTAGAGAACTCTCCTGGATGACCATATGGAAAAACAGCTCTAAAAGTACACTAGTATTTCTTAAAATATGGTAGCTTTGCTTCAGGAATCCAAAACTGAAGCTACACTGTTATTTTGAGGACCTTGCTTCTTAAGGAATTTATTAGTATTATAAGTGGAAGGAATTAAATAAGGAAAAAACATAGGCTGATTTGTATCTTGAGATAGAACTTAAAGTCATAGGGATGCCTGGGTGGCTCACTGGGTTAAAACCTCTGCCTTCGGTTTTTGTGATCTCTCTCTGTCAAATAAATACATAAAATCTTTAAAAAAAAAAAAAAAAAAGCTTTAGGGGCGCCTGGGTGGCTCAGTCGTTAAGGGTCTGCCTTCGGCCCAGGTCAGATCCCAGGGGCCTGGGATCAAGCCCTGCATCGGGCTCCCTGCTCCGCGGGAAGCCTGCTTCTCCCGCTACCATTCCCTCTGCTTCTGTTCCCTCTCTCGCTGTGTTTCTCGCTGTCAAATAAATAAAAATCTTTAAAAAAAAAACAAAAAACTTTAAGTCATGAAGTTGCAGGAAGTTAAACCTCAAAACAGTTGTTTCTTTGATTTTTCAAAAGTAGACATGTGATGATGGGCTTAAGAATGATTTCTTTTAGGGGCTCTTCTTGGCTGGCTCAATTAGAGGAGCATATGACTCTTGATCTTGGGGTTGTGAGTTCAAGCCCCATACTGAGTGTAAAGATTACTTAAATGAATAAACAAAACTTTAAAAGTATTTTTTTAAAGAAAAAAATACTTTCTTAGTGGATAAAAGAAAGAAAAATGAAACTACTACAGTTTTCTTTATGACAAGAGTGTAGAATAGAAAAATTAAAATTATTAAATTAAATTATTAGATTATTATTAGATTGGTAGTTTTTTTTTTTTTAAGATTTTATTTATTTACTTGATAGAGATCACAAATAGGCAGAGAGGCAGGCAGAGAGGGAGGGGGAAGCAGGCTCCCTGCTGAGCAGAGAGCCTGATGTGGGGCTTGATCCCAGGACCCCGAGATCATGACCTGAGCTGAAGGCAGAGGCTTGAGCCCACTGAGCCACCCAGGCATCCCAAAAGATTGGTGTTTAATTGAACTAATGCCCTTCTAGTTCTAATATTTTATGATTTTATATAATTGAAGCAAATTAAATTTCAGTGGATAGTATTCTGCATTTAGCTTTTCCTAACACCTCATTAGTGATATTAATTAGTTGGCCAGCATTTATTAACCACTTTGAGTTAAGCACTGTGGAAGATTGCAGAAAAAGTAGAAGATAGAGTCCTTTCATGCAGTTTGCAAGTAGCAGGAGAGCTAAATTGATTATTGATTGGGTCACAGTGTACTGCAAATAAAATTACTCTGAAATAAGAATAATGAACTTGTACAAAACAGTAATTTTTCAGAAGACCACACCTAAAATACTAGGGTGGGGATGCCTTCTGAAATGTTTTCTCCATTCTTATCTGTCGCCCTGTGCCAGCAGTGACCTGTAATGGCACTATAGGATAACCAACCATGACCATTTCAGACACTAATGGTCATCATCCAATTATGAAAATGTATTAACATATATACATAAGAACTATTAATATCTCTGATATAGTTAGCTTTTTTTAAAAAAAAATTCCTGTCATGTTCAGGGTACCTCATTTTTGCCTCTGGTCCTGAAGTTCAGTCTGAGACTTTGAGCAAGAACGGGCGATGATGAGAGAGGAGATGAATCTTGTGTAACTCGGCAGAGCCTGAGTCAGCCTCATCATTTCAGTTGTTATCTAGCATCTGTTTTTAGAGCTTTGGCTTCTTTCATGTCAGCTAAACAGCCACACCAATACCACTGTTAAGCGTGCATTGATGGGTGAATTCTAGTAAAACACTAGGTTATTAAGAAATCATATTTATGCTATTTTGGACCTACTGTTTATCTTACAGAGATGATTTTTCAAGGCTAGAAAGATATATAAATAGAGTTGAAGTTCATTTTGTGTTGTATTTCAAATAATAGTGACTATAAAAATTTTATTCACAATATGGTTATAATATTGTTTTCCTTTGGGCTAGGGAACCATGTTAAATTAAATTTTGTTCTGCTCCAGGGTTTGAAAAAGTCATTGCTACTTAGCCAGTAAAAAAATGTGTGGAGGCTCTATTTCTTTGAAAATTTTTTTTCTGATTGTAAAAGTAATAATATAAATTACTAAGGAATTTTTTTAAATAAAGAAAAAATAAAAATTATGAATAATTCTATCACCCAGATACAACCACAGTTGATTTTTGGTGTATGTCCTTTCAGCCTTTTAAAATGTAGATGTGTAAAAAAAAAAAAAAAGTAGGTTTTTAAATTTATAAACTGTGATTTTACTATATATTCAGCTTCGTCATAACCTTTCTCACTCAAAATGCATAGTGAGAATTTTTTCATATCCTTGACTATTCAGGAACATGACTTTTATTAGTTGCTTGATAATATTCAGCAGATCTGCACTAGCATTTACATTGCTAGCTATTGAAAAGCTCATTGCTGAATTACTTAGAGTGGTTTCCTTGCATGTGGTCTCTTTTTTAGTTATACTATTTTGGATTTAAGTGTTTTAGTTCAGGTGGGAAAGCTTTCTTTTTCAGTGATTCTCTTTAGTAATCATCATGGAGAGCAGAAAGTAAATACACATACACCATTCATGAATTATTCTACTGTTGCTTAATGGCAGCTAATCACCTAATTAAAAGGTATCTCTCTTCAGAGAGATGGTAGAGCCAAAGTTATGCCAGTCAGCCAAAAATCCTCAACAAGAGGTACTGTTTCTGAGACTACACTGATTTCTTTTTACCTCATTCTTCTTCAGACTCTTCTGCTTTTAGAGATTTCTCATTAAAAATGAAGTTTGAGGGGCACCTGGATGGCTCAGTTGGTTAAGCAGCTGACTCTTGATTTCAGCTCAGGCTATGATCTCAGAGTCCTGAGATTGAGCTCCTTGTCGGCGGGGAGTCGGCTTGAAGATTTCTCTCCCACTCCCTCTGCCCTCCCTTCACATGCATTCTTGCACATACACGCACTCTCACTCTATTTTTAAAATAAATAAAATCTTTAAAAAAAAAAGTTTGATGAGAATCTTAAAGTGAAAACAAATCTAACCTGTTACCTTGCAAAACAATATGTATGTTCATAGTTTCAATTGTAGAGATTATCCTAAGGGGAAAGTAGTCATCAAAAAATAACACTAAGTATCTAGAGGAGCATTGCTGATGAAAAGTAGTGGCGTTTGGTCTTCAACCTTTAGAGTATCAGTTACTTTGAGTAGATGTTAATCATTTGCAAAAACGGTCCTTATGCTTTTATCTCTAGCAGCATCTGTACATAAAATGATTTTCTTTTGCTTCAAAAAAGTACTTTTACCTTCCCAATAAATAAGTTGCCTTTCTGGTTAGTGTTAATTTACTAATAACAAAGTCCCTTTAGAGATTTTTGCTCTTGAAAAAGCAAATCTTTTTGGTGGTGGTGTGTGTTATTTGTCTTTCTTGCTAGTTAATGCCAGGGTTACAGATTGAAGACCAAATTCAAATAGAAGAGTAAGGCTCTTTGAGACTGACACCAGAATGGGGGAAAAAACAATAGCCCCAGAACTGAAGGGAGCCCTAATCTAGAACTAGAGGTGGATTAAGGGATCACCCCATTAATGTGTGTCTAATCCTGTACCGTATTGGTATATTGATCAGATAGAATTAATCTCAATACCTCTAAATCATTGTCTATTCTTAAACAGAAAAATGTTAAGATTACTACATGCAAATTCCATAGGATTTTAGTGAAATTTGATGTCTTTTCATTTGACATTCTTGCATAATAAATTTTTGTTTCATTACTTTTTTTTTTTTTTTTTTTAAGATTTTATGTATTTGACAAAGAGAAACACAGCGAGAGAGGGAATACAAGCAGAGGGAATGGTAGTGGGAGAAGCAGGCTCCCTGCTGCGCAGAGAGCGCGATTCGGGGCTCAATCCCAGGCCTCTGGGATCACGACCTGAGCCGAAGGCAGACGTTGCTTGATGGGGAGCCACCCAGCCGTCCCTGTTTCATTACTTTTTTTTTTTTTTTAATTTTATTTATTTATTTTTTTTCAGTGTTACAAGATTTATTGTTTTGCACTACACCCAGTGCTCCGTTTCATTACTTTTAAAATAGATTGTTGGGCACCTGGGTGGCTCCATCGTTAAGCGACTGCCTTCAGCTCGGGTCATGATCCCAGAGTCCTGGGATTGAGGCTCACATCGGGCTTCTTGCTTGGCGGGAAGCCTGCTTCTCCCACTCCCACTCCCCCTGCTTGTGTTCGTCTCTCTCTCTCTCTCTGTCAAATAAATAAATAAATTAAAAAAATAAAATAGATTGTATAATTATGTAATTGAAATTTATAAAGTGATCTCTTTGTTTTTTAAAAAAAATTAAGGATTATTTTCCAAGGGGTAAACAAAATTTTGCTTTTACAGTATCATTGTTTGTAGTTAGCTTTTGTCAGACTTGATATGAATGTAATGTTTGTTGGGGAGCTGTTGAGATCACTTGGAACTGAGATAATATTTTTGCTTTGGGAGAATTTTGAGAAAAATACGTTTTTCAAACAAACACGTGTAATAAGTATTTTCTTATAACATGTAAACATAATTTTTTTTCCAAGTTATTTCTCTCAGTTGCTGGAGGAGCATGGTCCATTGGACATGAGTAATAAAATGTTCTCTGAAGAATATGAATTCTTCCCAGAAGAAACTCGACAGATACTAGAAAAAGCCGGAGGTTTAAAGTCTTTTCTCCTGGGTTGTCCTCGTTTTGTTGTGATTGACAACTGTATTGCATTGAAGAAAGTAGCATTGCGGCTCAAGAAAAAGAGAAAGAAGAAAAACATTAAGACAAAAGTGGAAGAAATTTCAAAAACAGGGGAGTATTTACGAGTTAAACTACCCCTGAATCCATCCGCTAGGGAATTTAAACCAGATATAAAATCCAAACCAGTGTCTGATTTATCTTCAGCAGCAGCTTCTGAGGATGTGAAGCCCAAACCTATAGCTGCAAATTCTCCCAAACCAACCTGTGAGGCTGTGAAGTCAAAACCAGTGTCTGATAATTCTTCTAGATCAGTTTCTGAGGATGAGAAGCCCAAAGAGGTCTCTTCTGATTCTCCCAAACCAATATCTGAGGATGCAGGTCACAAGCAAGTATCCTCTAATTCTCCCAAACCAGCTTCTGAGGATGTGAAACCAACCTACTGGACTCAACCCCATTTGGTCACAGGATACTGTACATACCTCCCCTTTCGGGGGTTCGACATTACCCAGACACCACCCACATATATAAATGTGTTACCGAGTTTGCCCCAGTACACTAACATTTACACACCTCTGCCCAGCATTTCTTCTGAGTATCAGCTGCAAAGATCAGTGCCAGTGGTGCCATCTTTTATAGCCAGTGACAGACCAGATGAAAGTGCTGCTGTATATTTTGAGGGTCATCATCTGAATGCTGAGAATGCCCCTGGTAACCAGATTGCCCCTAAAGCACAGATCCCTCAGGACTCTTTGGAAGTGTCAGTAAAGACACAGTGCAGCACCGATGGTGCTGATACAGCCTCTAATGAGTCTAACAGAGATGATGGTCACTGTGAAAATTCTGCCAACAAGTGGGAAGTAAATCCAGAAAATACTGATGAAGTAACAAATATTCCACATACACAAGTGGTTGCCATACAGGTAAGACTTGACTAGAAAAAAGTCATCTTAATACTGAAGTTAAATTTTCCTTCTCATCTTTCATTGCCATTCTTTTAAACAATTGATTTTATAATGGTTATGAAATCTTTTGCCTGGAAATGTTTTAAAAATATGAACCCTTTTAGGGCATGATGGGTCATGCAGAAAGAATTTTTGGGTCTAGTAAATAATACACTTCTTCCCTAACCAAGTTTTATACCAGCTGAGAAATAAGGTAGATGAATCAGCAGATGGAGCCAAAACATCACTTTAATAATTAATAATGGCACCATAAGGATGATGGTGTTTGTTTCTGTAGCACTTATGTGTCCTAACATTGAAGCCTAACATTGAAGCATCAGCTTATCCATCCAGTTATAGTAGTGCTGGACCCAGGAAGCCTCCCATCTTGAGGTGCTTGCTCCATAAGACTTACTGCGAGGAGAATGAAGGGAAATGTCCTTTTTGCACAGGCAGCCCAAAAAAGCAGAGTCTGGGCTATATGTGTGACTCGTTTCTCCTACCAAGACAGGAGAGGAGAGTGAGGAAGTTAAAACAAAACAAAACAAAACATAGGTGGAGAGAGATGAGAGATGCAAATAAAAGTTCCTTTCAAGCATAGACTAAATTGATGTTCTCCTGTAGTTCACTCTATAGGGTATGAATTCACTAACCTCTTGTTGGATTATTCCCGTCCTCATTATATTTTCTGTTTTCTAAGAAAGCTTTGAAAGAACTTATTGAGGGGCACCTGGATGGCTCAGTCAGTTAAGCGTCTGCCTTCAACTCAGGTCATGATCCCAGGGTCCTGGGATGGAGCCCCATGTCGGCAGATGGGGCTCCCTCCTCGGCAGGGAGACAGCTTCTTCCTGTCCTCCTCCCCCTGCTCATGCTTTCTCGTTTCTACTCACTCCCATTCTCTCTCAACTCTCTCTTTCAAATTAAAAAAAAAAAAAAAAATTGTTAAGAGTAATGAACCAGTCATTTTTGTTTTTACTGATTCTACATGGTAGCTCTTCCTATTACAAGTATTTATAGGAAGTGTACAACATTATTAAAATTGTGAGGGAAAAAAGCCCTTGAAAAAATTGTGGGCATGCCTTAAAATGTCATTACATGATGGATTTATTTTACTAAAATTAAGTGTTTGTTTTGCCCCAAAGGTGTCTTGGAATATAACACATCAAGAAGTCAATACTGAGCCATATGATCCTTTTGAGGCACAACAGGTGAGTCAAAATGAATATCATGACCTTTCGCTTATAAATTTTGATCTGTCTTTTCTCCTCTAAGAGACTGTTCAGAACAAGACCAAAAATGGGCATTTTAAACTATTTTTAATAAATAATTTTGTAATTTACCTTTAGGGAGATATTTTACAGATTGAGAAGGAGTACCAGGTTTTACAAGAGCAGCTTAAGGAGGCATGTGAAAATTATGAGCAGAGAAAACTCAAGGGCTCAGAAGAGACCAGAGATCTGGAAGAAAAGTTGAAAAGGAACTTAGAAGAAAACAAGGTAATCCTGTCTGAAACTTCTCTGGTGTAGCATGTGGCATGATCAGGAACATTGTTGGCTGAACAGAGGATTTTTTCTTAATGCCTATTTAAATTTCTCTATGACATATTAAAGTGGCAGTGTTTTTGCAGTGTTTCAGAACCTCTACATGTTGCCATTTAAGAAAAGGGCTGTGAATCTGGGTTTTCATTTATTTATAGTTCAGTTTGTTTCACTAACTAAACCTGTTTTCAGGTGACTTAAGTTTTGAGTTAATCCTCGTTTATACTGAGAGGCAGTATATAGCATTAGTGGTTCATAGTGTAAGTCTTGGGATCAGACCGACTAGATTCAGATGTAAGCTGGGTTCCATACTAGTCTCATCCGGGGCAAGTTATCTAACTTCTTTGTGCTTTAGTTTCTTATTTGGAAAATTTGGGTGATAATAGCTCCCATTTCTTGGGGTTAGATTAATACTTGCAAAGTTCTTAAAACTGCCTGGTGCATAATAGGGGCTCTGTAAGTATTGCATGCCACTGTTACTACTATTCCTACTACTGTCTTCACCTTACCCTGAAGGAAGTATAAGAATAACACATGAAGCTTAGGCATATTAGATCTGTGAAATCACATAGGCCATCTTGTTTGAGTCTATTGATCCATTAGCTAAGATGGATTACAGTTACATGTGATTGGCTATTGGAGTAATACTAATTAATGGCAAGACCAGATTAAATTGGTAGGGAAATGGAATTATAGATATAAGGGAATCATAATGTGTTTCTTCTTTAAAACTGAGGTCTTTTGTACAGATGGAATAAAGGGATGTTAGTTAATTTAAGAAAGGAAAGATTTACATTTACTGTGGTAAGCATTGTCTAACATACAGAATTGTCGATTCACTGTCTTCTATACCTGAAACTAATACAACATTGTATGTCAACTACACTTAAGTTAAAATCAAAAAGAAGGAAGAATTTGGGGCGCCTGGGTGGCTCAGCCGTTAAGCGTCTGCCTTCGGCCCAGGTCAGATCCCAGGGTCCTGGGATCGAGCCCCGCATTGGGCTCCCTGCTCGGCAGGAAGCCTGCTTCTCCCGCTACCATTTCCTCTGCTTGTGCTCCCTCTCTCACTGTGTTTCTCTCTGTCAAATAAATAAAATCTTTAAAAAAAAAAAAAGAAGGAAGAATTTGTTCCAGAAGTCTGATCAGTAGTTGGGGTACCATATTAAATAGAAGGAAATTTGCTTAGGTGGGACCTTAATAAGAAAATTCATTTATTGAGATTTAAGTACAGAAAAGGTACAGTTTGTAAAGGTAACTTATAACATTCCTGTTATAATAGTTATAACATTCGTGTTATAACTTGTTTTCACTTGGGATGGGACTGGGGAGATTTGAAGGATGGGAGGAATTAGAAGGAACCAGACTTTCTGGTCAGTTGCCTGGTTGTACCTTTAACTTATAACTGGCAGGTTGTAAGTGATTGCAGTAGTGGCTCAAGGGCATATGTTCTTTTAGTTTATTAGTTTATTAAGATAAAATTCACCAGAAGCAGACTTTCTGGTCAGTTGCCTGGTTGAACGAGATCTTCCTAATTGAGAGAGGAGAAAATGAGCAAAAATAAAACCCTGCATGGTGACTATAGAACACTAATAAGCTACCTATAGGGCTTAACAAAATAAAATATTTTATAAACTTTCTATTGCCTCAGTAGAATTCAGTTTTACTAAGTCTGTATGAGAATGCCTGTGGCCACCCGATTAAGTGAGAAGAGCAGATTTTCAGATTGCTACTGAAGGTGGGCAACTGATGAGTGAGGTTTCCTTCCTTCTGGCAGAGGCTTGTCCAGCTTTATAAACTGATGGTCTGACTGGGTCCTGTATTTGTGCAGTTTATCAAGGCATCTTCGTACACTTTCTACACTTGACCAAGAAATTCGCGGTTAATCAGGTGCCCAGGGAGGAGGGCTGCTAAGGAGTCACAGCTTGGACTGGAACTGGGCTTCTAATGCACTTTTCTTTACTTTCACTGAGGCTCTGGGTCTGCTTTCAGATGGTTGTTCTTAAGCATGTAGTCAGTCTGTTTTTTAAAAGAGCCATTATTTGGTCCCCAAAGTTGAGGCCTGTTAGGTTGCTAGACTTCCCATATAAATTATGATATCAGGATAAGTTGCTCATGTGAGTTTTTAGGTGGTTGTCCACATAGGAGCAGATGAGATGTAGCTGTGGCCATTTCTTTATTAATCATGATTATGTTCATAATTAGCTTGTGGAGGAATCTTTTATAAACATAAAAAGAAATTTTTGGCTATTGATCTTTCCCCGGCCTTTGATTCTCTAGCCACTGAGATAATCCGATAATATTTTTACTTGAAAATTGCTTGATACTACATAATGAATGTATCAGATGCAATATCCCTTCATACTGTAAAGAAGAGATAGGCAAGCCCACGCCTCAGTTAGGCTGCCTGGGTTGAACTCCAGGACTGCCATCTAATACCTTTATGATCTTAGTTTACTCAACATCTTTGACCCTCAGTTTCCTCATTAGTAATACAATCTCTACTTCATAGGTTTGTGAGGACTCACAGGGGTGGTTGGGCAAGGATGGGATTGTCCAGAGATACTAGTATAGTAAAAGGAAGAATTGTCCCACTTAAAATCCACTCATGCCCCTACTGAGAAAAGTGTTTACAAAGCAGTTAAAGAGTGCTTAGCACGTAAAAAGCATCAATAAAAATCTGAGCTAACTATTTTAAATAGCTAAATGGGGTTTCATTATTTTGAGCTAGGAAAGGCCTTAATAGATACTGAGGCATTATCTATCTGTCAGAGGAGAATACCTGTGTAAAGCCAGAGTCTCCTGTTGTTTTTAATGCACTTTTAACTTATAACTGGCAGGTTGTAAGTGATTGCAATAGTGGCTCAAGGGTGTATGTTCTTTTTAGTTTATTAAGATAAAATTCACCATTTTAACCATTATAAGGTCTGTAATTCAGTGGTTTTCAGTAGATTTACAACATCGTATGACCATTACCACTGTCTTGTTCCAGAACCATTTCATAGCACCAAAAAGAAACCCTGTGCCCATTAAGCAATCACTCCTCATCTCCCCTAGGACATGTGTTCTCAAGGTGCTTTATTTAATGGGATTTTCTTACAGCTAAGATGGGTATTTAAGTTGACTTTGGCTCTAAAAACACAGTCAAAATAATTTGGGCCCAGAATAATTTATGGAGAAGAATGTTGGAACTTTGTCCTATTTTTATATTAAAACAGAATCTTCGGTCCTGCCTGCCAAAAATTTCTCAGCTCACATCTGTGTAGCGGTAGGGTTCTCCTATTTAGTCACAATCTTCGCCAAGTTCAGCTTTTTTTAATCTAACATTTATAGAGCTTACGTGCCATACTCAATTGTAAATTTTTTACATGAATTATTTAATCTCAAACAATCATAGTATGCTAGTGCTATCATATAGTACGCTAGTATTGTCTCCACTTTACTGTTAAGGAAATGGAGGCAGGATTAGCTAATGCAACTTGTTCGAAGTCATACTAGTACTAAGTGGCAGAATAGTTAGTGAGTGTCAGGTTCTAGATCCCTTGCTTTTGTCTTCCCTTAAGAGAATGTCAGTTCCACAACCAGTTGAAAAACATTTCTCAGCACTTCATGAGCAGGATAGGTGTATCAGATAATTGCTGTCATCTAATAATGCTAAGTAGCAACCACCTACAAAACCTCAGTGACATAGAACAGTAAACATCAAATGTGTATTTGGTTGGGCTTGACTGGTCAGCTGGAGCTCTGTTGTTCTTGGCTGTGCTTGCTCACATACGTGGGGTCACCATATTCTGTGTCCACCTACATCAGAGAACATCAGGCCTGCACATTCTGTGAAGATTGTTGCTTGATTTTTTGCTAGTATGTTGTTGAGGATATTATCCAGTATTTCATCTGACAAAATTTATTGGATGCTCCCCTCTAAAGAAGATAAGCAAATGGCCAACAGACACATGAACATCACTCAGCATCAGGGAAATACAAATCAAAACCACAATGAGATACCACCTACACATTAGTCAGAATGGCTGAAATTAACTCAGGAAACAACAGATGTTGGCAAGGATTCAGAGAAAGGGGAACTCTCTTACACTGTTGGTGGGAATGCAATCTGGTGAAGCCACTCTGGAAAACAGTATGGAGGTTCTTCAACAAGTTAAAAGTGGAGCTGCCCTATGACCTAGCAGTTGCACTACTAGGTATTTATCCAAAGGATACAAATGTAGTGATTTGAAGAGGCGCATGCACTCTAGTATTTATAGCAGCAATGTCCACAATAGCCAAACTATGGAAAGAGTCCAGATGTCCATTGACAGATGAATGGATGGATAAAGAAGATGATGTGTGTGTGTGTGTATCACACAAAGAAATATTCCTCAGCCATTAAAAAGAATGAAATCTTGCCATTTGCAGTGATGTGGATGGAGCTAGAGGGTATTATGCTAAACAAAATAAGTCGGTCAGAGAAAGACAAATACCATATGATCTCACTTATATGTAGATCTTAAAAAACAAAACAGATGAACATAGGAGAAGGGAAGGAAAATAAAATAACGAAATCAGAGAGGAACACAAACCATAAGAGACTGTAGTTAAGAGGACAAACTGAGGGTTGCTGGAGGGGAGACGAGTGAGGGGATGGGGTAACTCAGTGATGGGCTAATGCCTTAAGAGGGCACGTGATGATGGGGCGCCTGGGTGGCTCAATCGTTAAGCGTCTGCCTTCGGCCCAGGTCAGATCCCAGGGCCCTGGGATCGAGCCCCGCATCGGGCTCCCTGCTCGGCAGGAAGCCTGCTTCTCCCGCTACCATTCCCTCTGCTTGTGTTCCCTCTCTCGCTGTGTTTCTCTCTGTCAAATAAATAAAATCTTTAAAAAAAAAAAAAAAAAAAAGAGGGCACGTGATGG
>CM053603.1:178880465-178896404 GCA_028646535.1 Procyon lotor
GCATTCAACACAGAGTCTGCCTATGACTCTCCCTCTGTCCCTCCTCGCCAAACTCTATCTCAAATAAATCTTAAAAAAAAAAAAAAAAGAACTTAGAAACATAAATAAGCGATCTTTAATTCTGTATCAAACTCTACTTCTTACTCAGTTCAATGGAGAGAAAAATGTTTTTCTATGGAGAGAAGAAAATGGATCTCAATAGAGTATTTTACTCAGTTCAAGGCGGCCAAACTTTTTAATGTTTTACTTTTTTGTTTTTAAATATTCATTTGAGAGAGCACAACGAGCAGGAGGAGCACAAGCTTTTTATGTTTCATTTTTTTTTTTAAGATTTTATTTATTCATTTGAGAGAGAAAGCACAAATAGGGGGAAAGGCAGAGAGAGGAGACTCCCCATTGAGACGGGAGTCCGAGGTGGGGCTCCATCTCAGGACCTGGAGATCATGACCTGAGCTGAAGACAGATGCTTAACCTTCTGAGCTACTCAGGCACTCCAAATTTTTTTATTTTTAAAGATTTTATTTATTTATTTATTTATTTATTTATTTATTTGAGAGAGAGAGGGAGAGAGAGCACAAGCAGGAGGAGTGGCAGGCAGAGGGAGAGGGAGAAGCAGGCCCCCTGCAGAGCAGGGAGCCTGACTTGGGGCTCGATCCCAGGACTCTGAGATCATGACCCGAGCCGAAGGCAGACGATCAACCAACTGAGTCACTCAGGTGCCCCCTTTTTAATGTTTTAAAAACATTTTTTGGCAGGTGAAACCACAATAAGTTTGCATGCTTAGTATGCAACGTACTGGCTAGAACGAGACTTTCAAGATCAGGCTCCTGAGTGTAGTCACCTATGTTAAGGAGACTGAATGCACATAATAGAAGGGTTTCAGGGTGAGGCACAAATGTGGGCGGCCTTGACTGGGCTTTTAGGAAGAGGCAGAAGGTGAGAGTGAAGTTGGTGCTCCAGGCTGGGGAACAGCCCAGACAAAGGTCTGGCAGTGGCAGGAAGGTGCAATTCAGGATGTAAGGAAAATAGTCTCCTTAGAGCAGACTATTTCACAACCAGAAGGTTTTAATGTTGTGCCAAAATATTCTGAAACCTACCTCTAATCAACTCTTGAATAGAGTCCCTCTTTAAATTCTTACAGTTGGATCTCCTTTGATTTTAATTCTTTTCAATTTGGTATTGGCTGAGCATCTGCTCTGTGTCCAAATAAGAAATACGTACCCAAGAATACAATAAAGTGATACTAAATATAGCCGTATTTTAAAATCCACAATATAAAAATAATGTTTTTCTTTACTGTGCTACATATTTTAAAATACAAGCCAGGTTTGGCAATCACTATTATTCAAAAGATTCAGCAAATACCTTAAACTAGCAGTAAAATATGACCGATCAGACCAACAAAACCTTTGTCTCAGGTATAGCACTTTTTAGTCTGTATTTGATGAAAAAACAAATCTTAATTTTGGTCCTATGCCCACAATATCTAGGAATAAGACTGTATCTTAGTCGGTATCTATAGACAGAGTTGGTTTAAATCACAGGCACCTGATCCTCTTGGATTATTCATTCACAGGCAGAAAACACATACACCAGCATCCAGAAAAGAAAGCAGATGTACCAGCCCTGTGTTTACTTTAGTCCTGTCCTCAGACACTGATGTAGAAAGATTCATCTTCCATTTATATAAGAATGTTTATTATAAAGCTTAAAGGGTTAACCAGTAGGACCAATAACGAAAACATTAAGGCAACTTATTGATCCATTTCATCCCCACTCCTAGAATACAAACAACAAAAATCTACTCTGGCCAAATAAGAAACTGTGGTTTACTGTTCTGTTTTCTTTTCTTCACAGACACAAAGTAAGAAAGAAAGAAGGTGTGACAGACTTACTGTGCTGCAGATGGGAAATGAAAGCTCAGGAATCTGCACTTTAGAAAGTTCACTGAGCCGAGAGCCATTTTTAACTGCCTGAATTTGTTCTTCATACTGAGACTGTAGGTAGAAGGAAAAGTGTTAAGTTCTTCTAATAAATTCCCAGGGAAAATCACAATTGCTAATTAATACTTTTTTCTTACTTCTGTATTTACAAATGGTCAACAACCTTCTAGGGAATATAACGGAGATGCAAAGTATCAGAACAATTATTTCTTGAAAGAAGTTCAAAACAAGACCTCATTAATTGGATGCTCTACAGCCTTATCAAATATAACTTCTTTAATTTTCTCCATTACAGGCAGAGTTGAAGACAACTAATTAAGAAAACACCATTACTTTCAGGAAAAACTCTTAATAATCACAACAAAAATATATATATATTGCCTTTAACAGTTCAAAAAAGAAAGTTTCAGTGACACTAACCTCTCCTGAGAACTATAATCATCATATAGGTTTTGACAGAATTACAAAATATTTTATAACTTACCTTTGCTTTCTCAATTTCTTTTCTAACTTTAGAAAGAAACGATTCCCATGAATGTACATCAGACTCCATATCGGGGTAAGCTGCAGAATCACTGAAAATGTAGAAAAACATGAAACCGCTGTCTACCTCAGAAATGTTTTTAAAAGTAAAAGACACTAAAGTGCAAATGAAAACATTTAAACATGAGAAAGATTACATATATATACATTATTTTCTTAAAGATTTTATTTATTTGACAGAGAGAGAATGAGAATAAGCAAGGGGGAATGGCAGGCAGAGGGAGAGGTAGGCTCCGTGCTGAGCAAGGAGCCCAACTAGGGGCCCAATCCCAGGACCATGACCTGAGCAGAAGACTGGCACTTAACCAATTGAGCCACCCAGTCGCCCCAGAAAGATATATTTAACATGATCACACATGCAAAACTAGTTTTCTTAAAGATTTATTTATTTTAGAGAGTCCGCAAGAGCCCTCTAATGTTGGGGGAGGGACAGAGGGAATCTTCAAGCAGACTCTCCACTGAGTGCAGAGCCCAACATGAGACTCCATCTCATGACTCTGAGATCATGACCTGACCAGAAATCAAGAGTCAGATGCTTAACAGACTGAGCCACCCAGGTGCCCCACGTAGAAAACTCTTTTTAAAGAATTATGTATCTTACAGATCAGCAGCAGAGACATTTGAGGAAATCTTAATTATTGATCAACCAAACTTCCCAAACTGGTGAGCAGAGAGCATATTCTCCTGAATTTTAATTTCTTGCCCTGAATTTGAAGATTTGACCATTTTTCATTTAACATCTTCGTGTTTAACAAAGAAGGCTATTTTTACATTAAAAAAAAAATAAAAAGGAGGGGCGCCTGGGTGGCTCAGTCGTTAAGCGTCTGCCTTCGGCTCAGGTCATGACCCCAGGGTCCTGGGATTCAGCCCCACATCGGGCTCCCTGCTTGGCGGGAAGCCTGCTTCCCCTCTCCGACTCCCCCCTGCTTGTGTTTCCTCTCTTGCTGTGTCTCTCTGTCAAATAAATAAAATCTTTAAAAAAAATAAAAAATAAAAGGGCAACCTGGAACACTTAAACGTTCCAATTAAACCTCATCCTCACTTTATGGTAAAATAAAGGGTGGGGCCTAACAGACTGATAAGTTTATACCTCGGCGCCTTTACTAAAAGTGACAAACAAGCTTTCTACTCCCAACTGGGAAGATCAGTAACATTATCAATCCATGATGGTGTCAGTTCTCATTATGTATCTTTTTTTTTTTTTTAAAGATTTTATTTATTTATTTGACAGAGAGAGTGAGATCACAAGTAGGCAGAGGCAGGCATGTGGCCCATGATCAGACGAAACGCCAGCCTTTAGCACCACTGGTCTCCACTTCAGCTGTACCAGTCTTGTAATACGAGTCAGCATATTAGTTATCTTGCATCAGAAAGGTTTACTCATGTGAAAAAAACTAAATCTTGAAAAATTAAGAAATAAAAACTACGTGAAAACTTTTCCCATGACCCACAGAGGGTCAACACTGAGGGCTGAAGTATAAAGCAAAAAGCATAGAGAAGAATGAAAAACCTGACTGTGGAATGTGATAAAGAGACCAGATGAAAAGTAGTACCTTGTGTAAAAGTCCACCCAGAAAATGCTGAGGCTAGACTGAAGAAGACCCTCTAGAATTCCCAGGTAAACCTTATTCCAAAAACGAAGTCAAACAAAAACAAGTAAAGATTATGGAGAGGTGAAAAAATGACCATAGATGAATATCTTTTGATGTAACATTCCATTTTTAGTCTGCCACTAAGACTGTTTTTTTTTTTTTTTTTTTTTTTAAGATTTTATTTATTTGACAGAAACACAGCGAGAGAGGGAACACAAGCAGAGGGAATGGCAGCGGGAGAAGCAGGCTTCCTGCAGAGCAGAGAGCCCGATGTGGGGCTCGATCCCAGGACCTGGGATCATGACCTGAGCCGAAGGCAGACGCTTAACGACTGAGCCACCCAGGCGCCCCTGCCACTAAGACTGTTAAGTGACTGTTCTTATAGAAGTTAATTTTTTAAAGAGTTTGAAAATGTGATCTTCATTCCAGAAATTTATTGCATGGAAATGATTAATAATGTGCATAAAAATTTAGCTACAAGGAAACTCACTGAAGTGCAGCTTTTATTAATAGAATGTGCAAACAACTCAACGATACCATCGCAGTGTTGCTTAATAAATGCTTAATAAATCACAACACTGGAACACTACCCAACTCTGAAAAATTAGGTTAGAGAAATGTAATTATTGATATGAAAGGAGGTTTCCTATACATTACTTAGTGGAAAAAACCCATAAATGTTCTTTTTTCAAACATTTAATGACTATGATTTATTCCAAAATACTAACTAGTTGCACACCAATTTAGAGTTATGGATAATCTTTATCAGTTTTGTTTGTATGTTTTGATTTTTCTACAATTTAACATGTATCGACTGTATAACTTTTAAAAATAAAATGGTCTTGGGGCTCCTGGCTGGCTCAGTCAGTTAAGAATCTGACTCGTGATTTTGGCTCAGGTCTTGATGAGTTCAGGCTCCTTGTTGGCCTCCATCCCCAGCCCACTTAAAAAAAAAAAAGGTCCTGTCCAATATAAACATTTTTCTCCTCCAACCAGCTCTAACCTGACTTAGTAAATGACAAGCCAGAACGAACACCTGTGTGCCACACAGTACCTGCCCAGGAGCATCAGGTTCTTAAGATACCCTTCTGCCTGTGATTCCAGGATCTGTAATTTATACACGTCCATGTCCTTCCAGTTCTCAAGCACAGATACCTAACATTAGATTAGATTAGAGAATGTTTAAGTATTTTAAGATGGTGAAACTGAAACTATTTTAGGTTGTTAAAACCTAAACATTTTGAACTACTTTCAAGTTTCTTCTTAAATGACAGATGATGACAGAATCACTAGAACCTGGTTCTGTTGTAATTTCACACAAGTGAATATGAATTAAACAAAACTGGATTTGAATATAGAATAAAATACTACAGTAAAACTATTTTACCTTCAATGATAGGTTTTCTCAGATGTGAACTCTCCACACGGCTTACTGCTTAAGCCAGGTACAAGCATGGAGCCAGGTTACCTGCATGTATACACTTGATGTACATTACCTATGGTCCTGTTCCTGAGGAGCAGAGGGCCAGGGGCCTGCAGAATAACCCCAAGGATGCACCCTCTCAAATTCAAAGGCTTCCAAGAAGTTGCTCTCAGTACGAACTTCATAAGCCTTTGGGGCAGGTTTTTAAAACTTTAGACTTTTTAGCTTCCCAGTAAGCCCACTGGCCATTTTTGTTAAGTCACTATGGAAATATAGAATGCTTTGTCTTAATGCAGGTGTCAGTCTCAGACCCACCAGGCAGGTGGACTGGCCAGATGGTGGTAAATGGGACCTGAACAAGCTTATGAATAGAGAAGTGGGCATAGGACCCAAAAATATATGTAGTTTGACTTTCTCCCCACCTCTTCTCCTTAGAAGTAACTGCACAACCAATAATAATCAAAAGTGCATCTATGGACTACATAAGCTAAGCTTTTTTTTTTTTTTTAATTTCCCAGAATAATCACAGATACATAAACCATCCAAGAGCATTACTCCTCAATTGGAAAAACAAAGACAACCATATTTTGGGAACTAAATAAAACAGAGCCAGAGGTCATTATATTGATTTCTGTCTCAGTAGTGTCTCAAACAGTACACAGACATTGGTACATATTCTTCTGGGGGAAGAAGAGAGCACATTCTTTCTTTTTGAGAGTATATTAATAAACAGAATATTTTCAAGTTCTTCAGGTACTGGCAAGTATGTTTAATGGCTGGCTACTTCATGGTGTATCACTTGATTGCATATGATGAAGCCATTCAAAGTGTACGCCTGGAAAACGACTGAGTTACAATAACAAGCAGACTGCAAAATGTGGTGCACACAGTGAACACAGCTAAGTAACACAATGTAAGCTTAAGGGTTAAAAAACATTAAAAAGTGACAGACAAGGAAAAAGTAGCTATTTCTGGGAGGTAGGATTATGGGTGACAGTCTATCCCCTGGACTCCACACCTTTTGGCAATGCTGTTACACCTTAAATTTAATTGAACACAAAGCGAACGTATGTTGCCATATCTGTCAGTCACCAAGTGTCTTAGACTCACCTCTGCAGCCACAGCTCTTTGAAGACTCTCTTCATAATTCTCCTTCCCTTTCTTTATACATTCTTCTATTTTCATCTTCTCATTTGTAAATGTATTACTGCAAATATTAAGAAAAAAACTTCTTGAAAATGAAACAAAATCAAAGGCCTAGTTTTGAATCACGCTAGACTTACATAACATTCTCTAATTTCTTGCCTAGTATTTGATTATTTAATGCAGACTCATATGTCCTTTTTGGGCTTCACAAAGGATCAAAGGAACATATAAAACTGAGTGGTGGAAATGCTGAGAAGCTGGTTCATCCTTTTTATGAGGGTAGGTGGGAGTGCAATCTGGCTATGTTAATAAACTTTATAGAACATCCCTCATCCTTTCTACCAGAAATGCCATTTTGACACATATTAGAAGGAAATAACCCAAATGAAAAAAGTGACCCGTACAAAGTTATTCATGGCAATATATTTATAAAAGTTAAAGAGAGGCCATGAATCACGACATGAATGGAAATGTATACATGAAATAATATTCAACAAGAAATGCGGAACACAACTGCTTAACTACTAGATACACTGGCTACCGGTATTTAAACATGATTTCCATTAATAAAGATTAAAAGGACACTTTTTATAGGTTCATAATAAAAATCTTAAACTTATAATTGTAGATCAACGAACTACCATAATGGAGTTGAGATTGTTATTTTAAGTAACACAAAAGAAAAGTTTTAAAAAACACACTTTTAGTTTCAGAATTTAAAAGAGGAGAAGTCAACAATAAATTCAGGATTTTTAACTGACAATGTGAAATAAAATAGTAGGAACATCATAAAATAAAAATACTCAAAGAATAAACGTATTTAAATCTTAAAGAATAAAATAAAAAAATTAAAAATTAAAAAAATTTAAAAATAAAGAATAAAATAAAAACAGAAATAAAGAACAGAAACACATAATTATTTTTAAGAAAATAGATAAACTACAACAATAGACTTAGAAGCCCAGTATACTGGTGCCTCAGGTATTAAAAGTATAATAAGATAGTAAAAACAAATTTAAGCTTAATTTGCCTGATTTCAAGGGACTGATCCAGAAGTAATTCATGTTCCTTATCCTTTCCATCATTTTTCTGCGCATATCTATGAAAGAAAATCACCAAATTTTAATTAATTTTCAAATATTTTTAAAGACACGATCCCACACAGTGAATTCTAACTATATCCATACAAACATTTTTGGAATTCTCTGCAAATGTCTCCATTTTTATTTCATTTCTAGTATCTTATAAACAGGCAAAGAATTTGGGTCGTTTTTTCCCTTTCATGCCTGGAGGGCAGAAACCTCTCCTTCACCCTAGGTCATATGCTTGAGTGTAGACCACCCTATCTCAGTTCACTTCAAGGAGTGCCCCCAGGGGGTTCAACATAACCCAGAGGAGTGCAGGTGTTGTTGATCATGATCAGTATAACCAGCGGCTCTCATTCAAAATGAAAACAGCCTTCTAGTCTTTAAAACAGAACTTAAAGCCCAGTTAACATACACATCCAGTCTGATAACCCTGCAAAACCAAGTGTGTAAATCTTTGATTTAAAGCAAAACCCTCCACAAGATAGGACTCCGCCTCTTCTTTCATTCTCTCCTGCACTTTTCGTCATCTCTACTTGCTAAAAATTCCAATGTTTCCATTAAGAATCTAAACATTTAAATGCCATTTTCACTTCTTCTGTAAAATATGTCCTCCTCCAAGTACTCAATACTGGACAGCAATCATTTCTCATATCCTTTGTACTTCCCTAAGAGATCCAAAAGGTTTTAAGATTTTACTTGAAAATCTAAATAAAAAATTTAGATTTAAATCATTTATCTGAAAAGTATAAAAAACAACACATAGAGAAGTCTGTAACATCTTTAAACAGAAAAAAGTGAAAAAAAATAAAGTGAAAAAAATCAATAAAAACTTTATTCCTCAATAAAAAAGTTTTTATGCTAGTATAGAAAATTTTTTAAAATAGCCTCATTTATTTTATCTAGTTTGATAGTAAACTTGAATTGAGTATACAAAAATATATATTACATACAAATATTCCTGAATTATTGAATAACTACTAGCATGCTCAAATATTAAGAGGCATATAGCACTCCCCTTTATCCGTGGAGCAATAGGTTCCACGACCACCCCACGGATGTGTGAAACCACAGACTGTACCGAACCTATATTTCTTCCTATACCTACACACCTATGATAAAGTTCAAACTGTGAGTCAGGCACGGTAAGAGATTAACAACAATAACTAAGAGTAAATTAGAGCAGTTATAACAATATGCTTGTAATGCAAGCTCTGTGAATGTGGTCTTTCTCCAAACATCTTACTGCACCATACTCACCCTTCTTGTGATGACGTGAGATGATGAAATGCCTATGTGGTGAGATGAGGTGAGGTGTGTGGTGCAGTGTTAGGCTACTACTGATCCCCTGACAACATGTCAGAAGGGGAATCATCTGTGCTTCTGGACTGCGGGTGACCAAGGGTAACTGAAACCATGGGCAGTGACAACTATGGGGGGGGAGGGGGGAATATTGTAAAGAGCTTTACAGACATTATCATTTCCATAAATGCATTCTGACCCAACTACTCTACAACGAGCATACTCAAAATGACGTGCCATAGGCAGTGTTTTATACGTCATCATTCTTTTAAGGACTACCTAAAAATTGCTCAAAGGTAATGCTAGCAAGACTCATAATAAAAATCATCTGATCATACGGCATGGTAAATGGAAAAAGCACAAATGTCCTCAATGGTGAGTGTGGTAGTGTGGCCCCAAGTGAACCAGGCCTTCCGTTCTCCGTGCCCTTAAGTGTAAAGTAGACCTGTCAACTTGCTTCTAACAACACAATGTGGTGGAAGCTCTGACAGTTCTGCGCCCAGACCTTCAGAAGACATGGCAGCTTCCACTCCTGCACCCTTGAAGGCTTTGGTACCACCTAAGAAGTCTGTCTACCATGCTGGAGACCACATGCCACATGGTGAGACCATACAGATTAAGAGGCACATGGAAACCCTGAAACCACACAGAGAGAAAAGGCGAGGACGTCCCAGCTGAGTCTAGCCCCCAGCTAATTCCCAGCCACATGAGGACCCACTGGCAAGACCGGCGTAATAGCCCAGCGGAACTCAGCCCAAGTTCTAAGATGAGGATCAAATAAAGTGGCTGTTAATTTAAGCCCCCAAATTTGGGTGTTTTGTTACACGGTGGTAGGTAACAAATAAACTGAGGAATGATATGACATATCACTTTTTAGGGAAGAGAGGGGTTAGGAATGGACCACAGAGACTCTCAAACGTGGCCCATATGACAACTGCATTAGCTGTATGTATTACCAAATCTTTCACACCACAAGACCGAATTTTGATAATTTAAAGATTCAAGATGAAAGTAATGATAAATAATCATCACAGAGTCCTAGTGCAGGAAAGAACCTTAGATCTAGACCAAGCCCCTCACTTACAGACAAGGAAAAAATGGGTCAAAGGTAATGTTCACAGTAAGGGGTGGTGTCCCCACTAGAAGTCAGTCAGTTCTTTGATTCATAGTCCCACTTTCTGACAACATGTTTAGGAAAAGTTTTAGGTAAGATAATTTCCCACTGAATGTTCTCTAAAATGTCATGAAAACAATATTTAAGTTTGTACTTTACCTGACATCGTAAGAAAAATGTTAACAAACCACCCCCCTAAAAAAGCAGTAAAAATCATTGCCTTTCAGTTGCTACTTACGTCTCACTGGCATTTAAAACCTTTCTCATTTTCTTCGTTAGTGCTTTCAGGCTTTCTTGGATTTCTTTTTTCTCCTGTTGCCATTTTTTAATTTCCTTTTCCAAATCTTCAAGGAACCAATCTAATTCTGTCTTTGAGATCTAAAAACACGTTTAGAAAATACTTAAATAGGAAGACTTACTTTAAAAAAAAAAAAAAAGCCCCCAAGAGCAGAACTGTGGTGGTGTCAGCTTAATCAATGACTCCAGTTTAGCAGAACACACACAGCCCTGGGCCTCCCCTGCCCTCACCTACTCTCCCTGATCAGGCCGAGGGAGGCTGTCAAATATATAGGCACAGAGGCATGACAGACTATCTAGTGCTGAAGAAGGGCTTCTCAAAATCAGTGATTCCTGATTTCTGTCTAAAAAGATGAGACGCTAGGACATCTGAGAGGCTCAGTCAGTTAAGCAGCTGACTCTTGGTTTCAGCTCAGGTCTGATCTCAGGGTCATGAGATAAACTCCCACGTCATGCTCCATGCTCAGTGGGGAGTCTGCTTGAGTTTTTCTCTCCCTCTCCCTCTGCTCCTCCTTCCTGCTCTCTCTCTCTAATTAAGAAATAAATAAATCTAAAAAAAAAAAAAAAAGATAAGAAGCCATGTGAAGAGTGGATTCCAAGCAGTGGGAATGGCAAGGGAGAAGGACAAAAGAGTATGGCATGTCTGAACAAAAGCAAGAGGCACTAGGTGGCTGGGATAAAGGTGGACATATGGAAGGCAGGGCAGGGAGAATAGTACCCACGATGCTTTGGGTTCAAATTATGAAAGGTCTTGTAAGTCATGCTAAGGAGGATGGATTTTTTTTTTGCTGTAGAACATAGGAAGCCCGGGGCGCCTGGGTGGCTCAGAGGGTTAAAGCCTCTGCCTTCGGTTCAGGTCATGATCTCAGGGTCTTGGGATCGAGCCCCATATCGGGCTCTCTGCTCAGCGGGGAGCCTGCTTCCCCCTCTCTCTCTGCCTGCCTCTCTGCCTATTGTGATCTCTCTCTCTGTCAAATACATAAAATCTTAAAAAAAAAAAAAAAAAAAGAACACAGGGAGCCAGTGAAGACTCAAGGAGGGCAGTGAGATGATGAGATTCTGGTTTGGAAAAATAGCTCTGAAAGACAGAGATGGATTAGGATTGGGTAAGAAGGCACATGAAAGCATTAGACCAAAATAGTGGCCTTCACATTTTCTTGACTGTGACCCAAAATAACAAATACATTTTAACAATCCATAGCATATGTATATAATGTATTCATGCATGTACACACACACAACTGAAAGAGAATTGTCTTTACTTTGAGATGCTTTCCGATATTTCTATTCAATTATTAAAAACAATTCCAGTCACCATCCTTAAATTGATTTCATAGCTCAATATGAATTATAACCCTTAATGTTAAAAGCTCTAGGTAGAAGGTAAAATATTTTTAAAAAAGATTTTATTTATTTATTTGACACAGAGAGAGAGAGCGCGCGAAAGAGAGCACGTGCATGAGTCGGGGGAGGAGCAGAGGGAGAGGGAGAAAAAGAATCTTAAGCAGACTCAGCGCTGATTATGGAGCCCAGACACGGCCTCGATCCCATGACCTTGACATCATGACCTGAGTCGAAATCTTGAGTCGGACGCTTAACTGACTGAGCCACCCAGGCACCCCGAAGGTAATATCTCTTAAAATCTTACTGCACTATCCCAAGTGAGAGATAATAAGGATGAAGGTGGTAACAGTAGGGATAATAAAAAGAAATAAAGGAAACTTTAGAAGAAGAGGACAGATAAAAGACCGTGTGTCTAACTGGGATAGAAGACATTGAGTAGAGACTGACAGAATTAAAGATAGGTTTCTACTTTCAAAAAATTGCTAAAAATCCCATCAACAAAAAAGGAGAGCACAAAAGATGTACTAAGCTAGGACATGAAAACAGAGATGTTAACAAAAACTTCGGATGTTTAAATAAATCTATGAATAAACAATAAAATATGTGAGAACTCCATAATTCGGAGCCTGCAGTCATTTTGGTGGGACAGAGCAGAAATTTACAAGTGTTTGACAGAGACTAGAAATCAAAGGAATAAAAATACTGAATTCAAAAAGCTTCCACATAACCAGTTATAAAGGAACCACATACTTCTAAGTTGTGTTTCTCTACACAACAGGCACTTGGATTCTAGCACAGATTAGCACATGATCAAGTCAGGAGTGTTTTGCTCCTCAAAACGGACTTTCCCAGTATGGGCAACTCCCACCCTATTCCAAAAGTCTGCTGAACACTTGGTTGGTTGTCACTTAGAATGTATTTCCCCATGAAAAGCCATGTTAGAAATGTCAGTTAAACATCCATCAGTTCCTTCCAGGAAGCTCCTGGTTACAATGATAAACAGAATGCAAGGAGGGCTATAGAGTTAATGGGGCAAGTCCCCAGACCATGAAGAGTCTGTGTAAGACAGTCTTACCCTGAGTGCTGGAGACAGAGATGTGGTACAGGGAAGGCAAAGAGAGAAGTGCAGAATCTCCTCTGAAACCTGCTTAAATAGATTCATGTCTGTCTGCAGTGGCTTCCCTCTTCCTTTTGGTATTCTTTCTGTCCTCCAAGGACCCTTCTCCCACAACACCTTCACGTTTCACTTGACCCCTCATTAAAGCACCCCTGACCTAGGTAGGGCATGCCCACCTTCCAAGCACATACTTTAAACGTCTTTCCTTTCCTTCATATCTCTCAGCATCCAGAGCACCCGACTGCACTAAGGGATGCTGAAGAATCCCCTCAGCTTGTCTAGAAGCTCACACTTCACTCTTCAGCCTCAGTGATTCTCTAATCTAGGGGTAGTCTGCATACATTTGGCAAGTCCATTAGTTTCTGTTCGCTTTTTAGAATAAAAATATGGCATTTCTGGCTGGTCACAGGGGCATGTGGGTTGAGATACCCACCAGAATTTCAGGCATTATGACAAACACAAGTGAAAACCTGTATTTTGATGCAGGGGTAGTTGCCCTTCCCCAGATGGTTAGGTAAAACACCAGGTGAGACCCAGCCTTCCTTGTTAGCTTTCTTATGCAGGTACCACTTTCCGAAACTTCCTCTGAACCTATATGTTCTCTCAAAGTTTTACATCATTTTTCAAAATGTCATCCATTCGACACTGGCCAGGATATAGGTGGGGCACATGCTTGTAAGTACACATCATTTATAAGTAAAACATTCTCTATATTAACACTTCTAGTAATATGTGAATCAGGGAATAAAGCAATGTAAGAAACAAGTGTAAATTTTAGTATTTTCCAGTTTGAAAATTCTATTAGTATCAACAACTGCGAGAATGTGACCAGGTTACTGAGGGTATAAGGTTCAGATACAGAAACTGGGGCCTCCTCCCTCAAAGAGGATGGTGGACCTGAAGCGAACCTACACAAACTCTGTGGGAAGTGATGGTCTTCCAGCCAAAGACAACATCGACTTAAGAGGAAGGACGTTTCTCCCTCTTAAGTAAATCATCATTCTAATCATCCCTCTTTAGATGCCAAGGTTTGTGATACTCCTGCGTGACAGATTTGCTAACAGTCTAGGTTCCTTAAAGACTTCGAAGTCCTACCACAGGGGTAGGGTTGATTTCATTGGCTTTGGGATGCATAAGCCAACTGTTTTTAGGTAGCAGAGGTTCAATGACATTTCAGTGACACTCCTTCTAGCATAGGGACTGTTTTACTCACATTTTCCTTGCTGCTACACTGTGAATCGTTGAAACATTACTGTTACTGAGGTGACTACAATGTCTACTCACAAAATCCTGTATCGCACCTGGTTCACTTCTGCTACCATGACCAATGTCCATATGCAAGCCCTGCTGCTGGTAACCTAGACAACCTTGTTTCTCACTTATCCTGAGCTTCCATAAGCCAACGATTTCACCTCAGATTTAGTCTGTTGGCCAGATGATGTGTAACCACAAGGTTATATTGGGGCATAAGAACCTACTTAGCAACAAGTACCAAAAGGAGATCAGTATTAAAAGGGACAAAATATTACCATACATACACACACAGAGCTCAGCCACAGAAGATGCTACATGAGTTCATCTGCTGTTTGAACTAACCACCCTTTAATGACACAGCTGTCTCACAATGCTAACTAGGTCAGCTGCCAGAGACTGCCTCTGACTACATGAAAGAAAAGGACCTGAATCCTTTTCTTTGAAACACTAAAAGAAAAGAAAAAACAGACTATACACAACTGCATCTTCTATATGCACAGCTTACTGACATAATTATGTTTCTGATAGCTTTTTTTTCTCAATTAGAAAACATCTGGTTTCCACATCTTTTTCTTAAACCTCAACTTTGTTCCAAAATAAACACTGTAGATGTGTATTATATACATACATATAATATATAGTTTTAAGTATATGTGTGTGTATACACACACACACACACACACACACACACACACACACAGTTTAAATAAATACAGTTTAAAAAGACAAAATAGGGGCACCTGGGTGGCTCAGTTGGTTAAGCATCTGCCTTTGGTTCAGGTCATGATCCCAGGGTCCTGGGATTGAGACCTGTGTCAGGCTCCCTGCTCAGCGGGGATGTGCTTCTCCCTCTAACCATCCCTGCCGCTGGTGATCTTTCTCTCAAATAAAATCTTAAAAAATAAAAAAATAAAAGACAAAACAGAAAGACTGCTAAGTCGGTAAAGACAAAACACAAAGACTGCTAAGTCAGTAAAGAAAACAGAATAAAAAGATACAAATGATAATATAAAACTAGAAGTGAGAACAATATAAAAATGAATGGGGAACTTGAGTGGTTCAGTTGATTGGGTAGCTGACTCTTGGTTTCAGCTCAGGTCATTATTTTGGGTTGTGGGATTGAGCCCTGTGTCAGGCTCTACGCAAAGTGGGGGTCTGCTGAAGATTCTCTTTCCCTCTCCCCTGCTCCTTCCACCACTTGCGTGTGTGCACTCTTCCTATCTTTAAAATAAATAAATAAAAATCTTAAAAAAAAAAAATTAGCGGCATAAGGCCCTAACCATTCTTTAGAAAGAGCTTAAAACTTTTCTGGCAGACAGAGGAAATACAGTGAGCTATATCCACAAAATAAAAACAAATCTATTGCACAAAGAAGCCCAGGTAGTAAAAGCAGAGAGAAATGATTTCTTAGGGTCTTGTAAAGAGGATGCTGCATAAAAGTCCCGGAAGATCAGCACAGAGCTTG
Organism: Procyon lotor; assembly: GCA_028646535.1. Lineage (NCBI taxonomy): Eukaryota > Metazoa > Chordata > Mammalia > Carnivora > Procyonidae > Procyon > Procyon lotor. Next base: position 178,896,091 of record CM053603.1, read on the forward strand.
GCTTATTTTTTTTTAAATTCTTTATTTAAATTCAATTTAGTTAACATATACTGTATTATGTTTCAGAGATCGAATTTAGTAATTTATCAGTTGCATACAACACCCAGTGCTCATTCCATCACGTGCCCTCTTTTTTTTTTTTTTTTTTTTAAAGATTTTATTTATTTGACAGAGAGAAACACAGCGAGAGAGGGAACACAAGCAGAGGGAATGGTAGCGGGAGAAGCAGGCTTCCTGCCGAGCAGGGAGCCCGATGCGGGGCTCGATCCCAGGGCCCTGGGATCTGACCTGGGCCGAAGGCAGACGCTTAACGA
>CM053603.1:178896904-178925638 GCA_028646535.1 Procyon lotor
CATTTGTTGAAGAGACTGTCTTTTTTCCACTGGATATTCTTTCCTGCCTTGTCGAAGATCAGTTGACCGTAGAGTTGGGGGTCCATATCTGGGCTCTCTATTCTGTTCCATTGATCTATGTGTCTGTTTTTGTGCCAGTACCACACTGTCTTGATGATTATTGCTTTGTAATAGAGTTTGAAGTCAGGAATGGTGATGCTGCCAACTTTGGTTTTCTTTTTCAACATTCCTCTGGCTATTCGTGGTCTTTTCTGGTTCCATATAAATTTTAGGATTATTTGTTCCATTTCTTTGAAATAAATTGATGGTATTTTGATAGGGATTGCATTAAATGTGTAGATTGCTTTAGGTAGCATAGACATTTTCACAATATTTGTTCTTCCAATCCATGAGCATGGAATGTTTTTCCATTTCTTTGTGTCTTCCTCAATTTCTTTCATGAGCACTTTATAGTTTTCTGAGTACAGATTCTTTGCCTCTTTGGTTAGGTTTATTCCTAGGTATCTTATGGTTTTGGGTGCAATTGTAAATGGGATTGACTCCTTAATTTCTCTTCTGTCTTGCTGTTGGTGTACAGAAATGCACCTGATTTCTCTGCCTTGATTTTATATCCTGACACTTTACTGAATTCCTGTATGATTTCTAGCAGTCTTGGAGTGGAGTCTTTGGGTTTTCCACATAAAGCATCATATCACCTGCAAAGAGTGAGAGTTTGACTTCTTCTTTGCCAATTTGGATGCCTTTGATTTCTTTTTGTTGTCTGATTGCTGAGGCTAGGAATTCTAGCACTATGTTGAATAGCAGTGGAGATAGTGGACATCCCTGCTGTGTTCCTGACCTTAGGGGAGAAGCTCTCAGTTTTTCCCTATTGAGAATGATAGTCACTGTGGGTTTTTCATAGATGGCTTTGATGATGTTGAGGAATGTACCCTCTATGCCTATACTGAAAGAGTTTTGATCAAGAAAGGATGCTGTACTTTGTCAAATGCTTTTTCAGCATCAGTTGAGAGTATCATATGGTTCTTGTTCTTTTATTAATGTATTTTATCACATTGATTGATTTGAGGATGCTGAACCAACCTTGCAGCCCAGGAATAAATCCCACTTGGTTGTGGTGTCATCCTTTTAATGTACTGTTGGATCCTGTTGGCTAGTATTTGGGTGTATTTTCGTCTGTTAGAAGAAACTACCTCCCAAAATTTTAAAGAAAGAAAAACTTATAAATATTATAAATACACAAGAATAAGGTTAAACACTGAAGGGATGGAATATGAGCATAGAGATGAAAATTAAAAAGATTCTAGAAAAGGGATTGATAAGTTGGTTGAAAAAAAAAAAAGTTCCTCAATGTAGCCCAGACTTTGGAATGTGATCAAGTGGACAAGAGGACAGAAGAAATCAATTCACCTCACCATTATTTGAACAATACAGCTTTGTTCCTGAAATCTCACTACGATGCCTGTGGACATTGTGATGATACAGCAAAGGATAATTTAACCTGTGGGTTTCACCGCAGATGACCTGGATGAGCAGTCTTGAGGCAGCCATTCCAGTAAGTTGAGGTTGAGGACCAAAGCTCTATGGTTGGCTCACTTGGGGTATTTGTACTGGAGCATGGGAGGGGTCCAGGCAAGGTTAATTCTAGTTGAGATGGTGAGGGATCCTGACTTCCGGTTTGGGGTGAGAACTGTGCTCATTCACTTTCTCATTGCCTCCAGATTACACACTCTCCCTATTTTCCTTTCAAGAGTGAAAGAAAAGGGGGGTATCTGGGTGGCTCAGTTGATTGTGTCTGACTTTCAGCTAAGGTCATGATCTTGGTCATGAGATTGAGCCCCACAACAGGCTCTGCACGGGGCGTGAAGACTGCTTAAGATTTTCCCTCTCCCTTTGACAGCCCTTCTCCCCACTCGTGCATGTTGCACGCTGTCTCTAAAAAGTGAAAGAAAGGGGGAAAAAATAATTAGCAAAAATGCAGGAAGTAACACTTGGAAACTGCAAAATCCTAATGAGATAAGCATCAATCAGAAAAAATAATTTTGTATGTATATATTGATGAAAGTGAACCTTAACCTCACACTATACATAAACATGAACTCCAAATGGATCATGATCCTAAGTATGGAAAGTAAAATAATAAGGCTTCTGAAGAAAACAGACAATCTTCCTGGCCTTGGAATAGGCAAAGATTTATTGGGACACAAAAAACACCATATGGGTAAAAATATGATAAATTGAATGTCATTACAATTAACCCATCATCAAATTACCTTTGAGAGAGAAGTCAAGCTATGAAGTGGAAAAATCCCAACGAAGGACCCAGAACATACAAATGTCACGTATCAATAAAAAGACAATATATTTAGAAATGAGCGAGTAATCTGGCCACTTCACAAATATCTAGATAGTTAATAAGCATTTTAATAGCCAAATTTATTCAATATCCATCATAAGGGAAATGTGCTAGATCCCCTCCAGGATGGCTAAAATAAAGAGGACTGACACTACCGAGTGTTGAGAAGATGAGAAGCAACTGGAACTCTCATCTGCAGTAGGGACCGTAAATTGGTATGCCCAGGAACAGTGTTTACTAAAGCTAACACTGTGATACCTCTGACATACTCCCCCTCGTACACTTAACAGAAATGCATGCCATAGTACAAGTACTTTTATACAAGCTTTATTCATAATAGCCTTGAACCACAAACAACCCAAAATGGACAAATTGTGGTCCTCCTACACAACGGATTACATCTCAGAAATGAAGGAACGATCACTATGCACAACAACCCTGACAACTCGCACTAACAGAACACTGAACAAAAGCAGCCAAAATAGAATTCCCTGTAAGTGGATCTCAAGAACAAGAAAACCAAGTGGGAGAGGTCAGAGTCACGGTTACCTCTGAGCGATGCTGCTGACAGAAAGGGCACGGGATTGTCCACCAGGGCTCTGGAAATGGGTCTCTTCAGCTGAGTGATGCTTCCTGAATAGATCATTTGGAAAATTCATGGAGTGGTATGTTTAAAAATGTGTACACTTTTCTGTAGTTATTTTCAATAAAAGTAAACAAGAGCCCAAGAAAAACAAAAAAAATAATAATAAACCTGAACCCAGGAGGCCTAGTGATTACGATGGTCTCCCGGCGCAGCTCCTGGAAAGGCTCACCATGCACCTGTACCCATGGCCCTCAGGACTGTTAAGGCGAAATTCCCCCCAGAGGCCTGGGGCTGACCTACACGCCCCCCGCCCCCAGAACAGGTGCTCCCTACTTGGGTTGCCGGCTCCTGCCGCCTCCCAGCTAGGAACACAGCCACCCAGCGTTTTTTCAGGAAGCGGCTGTGCAGGATAGTACAGAATATGAGCCAGACGCCAAATCTGTAACTGCTGCCAAATCAAGAGAAAACCAAAGAGCACACCTTGCTAGGAAGGTAGTGCAAATTGTCTTGTTGGAGTTGCCGGGTACTGGCAAGTGAGACCATTGTCTCCTCGGTCTTGGGGGGGGTGGGCGGTCTGGGACGCTGGCTTCGGCTTCCACTGGCCCAGGTAGCAAGAGCCAATTGTTAATTTTCAGGGATTTTGTGAGGTGGCTATTCAGCACAACTACTGAAAATTGAATGTATAAACTTACAGATAAGTTCTATAAAAGGCAGGGTAATTCCTTCCTGTTGCTGTAGTTGATGCTTTTGGGGTCAGTGATGTATACAGAACCTGGATGGTGGGAATACTGTAATGTGGGTTTCAATGCATCCCTTCCCAGCTCTGTTCAATGCTGGGAGTATTGAATCCCTTCCCCACCATAGAAGAGGCTTCCCCTCCCTACAGCCCTCCACCCTGGAGAAGCTGGGAAGGCAGGAGTTTTGTCTGTAGGAGAAACAGCTGGTCCAGCGGTGCTGAAGGTGCTCTTATGCCTTTCTCAGTTCACATTTGACACAGTGATTAGGGGATTTTGATACATGATTTCTGCTGAGCGAGTTCCTTCCCACTGCTCTGTTTGGTGAGGTCCGCATTCTTGCTGCCAAGGTGCCTCCCGTCTGCCCGTCCTGGGCCCCGTGCCGGGCTGCGCCCATTTCACCGCCCTTCTGGAGAGAAGACCGCCACAGGGCCTGAGGCCCACAGGCCCAGAGACCGAGGCCAAAGCGCGTGGTGGAGTAGACTCTCAGCCCCTGTGCCCGTCACACGTGGCCCCACCGCGGGGCCTCCTGTGCAAAGAAAAACAAGGAAGGCCCCCCTGCGGCCCCTGCTGAGGCCCCGCCCCCGGAGCCTGCAGGTGAATCCGGCAGGTGTGCTTCAGGGGGGCCAGGGGAGAAACTGCCGTGTGGACGACCCCAGCCAGAGGCGACCCATCTCACCTCCCCGGAGGCAGGAGGAGGCTTGAAACTGGGCCAGCCTTCGGTGCTGCTGCAAGAGCCGCAGAGCGGTTGGCATTCATCACCCAGGCTTCTGTGTGTGGCAGGCTACTTCAAAGAGAAAGGCTTGCTCTGTCTAACATGTGCTTTTGTGTCCCACAGAGGTGTCATTGTTTCCAGCAAATACCTTGGGACTTGAGTGAATAAACACCATTCTGTTTTCTGACTTTTTTTCCCTCCGTGTTTCAAAAGTTATGTATAAAGGCATTTTGCCTAATTCCTCCAGCCCTCTACTTCAGCTTCCATTTACTTGGTGTGATATAAAGGTCTTAATTTAGATCTCCCTGCTACCAGTTCCAAGAAATCTGCCACCAGCTCCAAGTTTCATGTCCCAAAGTGCCGCCCCATTCCAGCGGGGTGAGCCAACCGCCTCCGAAAAAAGAAAGCAATTGAACAGATGGACGTTGTGCGTCCAGACTCTGGCCAACGCCCCAGCGCCAGCAGGACTCCAGCTCTGACTGGGGCCTCACTAGAGGCCACTCTGCGTTTGCTTCTAGTTTCAAAACTAGCACAACCTCTACATTGGCCAGGACCTTCGACAGCCAGGGCACAGCCCTTGCTACAAGCCTTCCCTGTGAGAGGCACGGCCATCACGCCCTGCTTCCTGGGCCTTGGTGAGACTGCTGAGCCTACGTCTCCGTCCTTCCCTCTTCCTTGTCCCACTAGGGGCCTCTCCTGGGGGACAAGGGCCTTGTCTGCCCTTCTGCCTTCTCCCAAGAATTTCAGTGCGTCTGAGCTGTGCTTTCTGGGGTAAGCGTGGCCCTGGTCACTGAGGAGCTGCTGATCCCCAGCACACCCACTGTTCCTTGGTTCATTCATTCATTCATCAAATCCTCATTGAATGTCCAGCAGGTGCAAGCATTGTTCTGAGTGCAGGAGATACTACAGAGAACAGGAGACAGGACAGGCCTGTCGTTCCAGTGGGGGGACTGGCATTAACTATGATAGTAAATATACATGGTATGTCGCTGGTAGACCAGAGAGGGATAGGGCCAGGAGAGGGAAGAGCTGATATGTGTGGGAGGCTGGGGGTCGCAGATTTAGAGGGGCCAGGGAAGGGCCGGGGAAGGGCACATTTGAGTGGAGCCCGGAAGGAGCCAGGCAAAGGACTGATGGAGGTGAGGGAGAGAGGCTGGGCAGTCCAGGCAGAACTAAAGCAAGAACAGCGCCAGCCGAGGGAGGACTGCTGTGCGTTCAGGAGCGCGAGAGGGTCGGCGTTCCCCTTGTTCCGGTGAATTGTGTCGGGGGAGACAGGGCACCGGGGAGCAGGGGTTGGAGTTGGGGCTTGGGCTTGAGACAACCCATGTGGAGGTATTTCCACATTTGGCAGGCCACACAGCTTGCTGACGGGCCCTCGTTAAGTCTCAGTGCTAAGTGTGGGCCTGGACTAACAACGGACTGGCCCTGGGCCAGGCCGCAGCCGTTTCTGATGCAATTGGAACTGTATTTTATCAGGCTCCTAACTGTGTTTGCCTCCACTCTCGACACCCCTGCCACGCTCCCCGTCTGCCCTGGTCACTTGGGATTCTGGACCCAATCGGGCCCCACAGACCTTCAGCGGGTCTGCCCGGCGGGGCTGCTGGTGTACCTGGGCCTGAGCTCCGTGCACTACCAGCCCCCACCCCCGGTCACCAGCCTCATTCTCACTTCTCAGCCCTGGGCCTGCAGCCGCCAGCTCCCTTCCGGGGCTCCCCTTCCATTGCGCCGCACCCTGCTCCCTGAATGCCTTTAGTAGTGGGGCCTTGGTAAGTCGCCTAACCTCTTAGGACCTTGGTTTCACATTTGTACAACCAGGATTAACTGAGTGTGCCTTGCCCTTAGTAGCTGCTCAATAAATATTTTTAAAAACCACCACAGGATAAGAGCCACACGCCCCAAATTGGCTGTGGCGGCCTCCAAGTCTGATGCCCCCAACCTCCATCTCCCCTTCCTCACAACCCCCAACACAGGTTCTGCCCTTCACTGTCCCCCAAGAGTCCTTTTTCTCGAGTACAGTGAAATGTTCTGGCTACTGCATTGGGTCACAAACATCACAGCCTTTAATTTCTCCCAGGACCCTACAAAGTAGAAGTCACTTTTGCCCCCATTTTCCAGAAGAGGAAACAAATCTAAAGGATTAAATAACTTCACCATGATCACAAGGCTGGAAAATGTCCGAGTCAGGATGTGAACCTCCTAGGCCAGGACTCTGCTCCGGCCCTTCCCCTTCAGCCAGAACAGCTCCCCACACCCTAACAAAACCTCCGCCACGTAAACTGCAAAGTCCATTGAATTCCCAGTTCACCTGCTGCCAACACCTACACCCGAGCTGCAGTGGGGGTCCCCTCCGGACTACCTCATGAGGCCACACAGTGGTGCCCGTGGTTACATGACTTTCTCCTTCGTTAGAGCCACAACCCTTGTGCCACTCATGTTTTTGGAAAGAGAACTTCACTGAATCCCCGATATCTTCCTGTTCTATTTTCATCTCATCTGTGGGTGGGAACCCACTGACTTCTAGTTAGGACAGGCTCTTTTTCTTTTTTCCTGAAAATTTTGGTTGCCTCTCTTTCCATCTTTCTTTGCTCCTCTCTTCTCCCATTATGTACCTTGAGCCTATTTTCTCTGTCTCTTGTCCAGCTTCCAAACTAGAATTACCTTTATTGCTACCTTGGATTGGACCCATACCTTCCTCAGTGCATGTTTTTCCTCTAGTTGGCTTACAACTCTTTTTAGGATCAATTTGTTAATTTCTACAAAAATAGCCTGCTTGGATTTTAACATGGATTGCATGAAACCCATATATCAATACGGGGAGACTTGACATCTTTACAATATTGAATTGACACAATATTAAAGAAGATTTTTAAAATGGATTTTTGAATAGATATTTCCCCCTACCCCAAAAATACAGATGGCCAACCTGCACAAAAAAGATAGTCATCATTAATTATCAGGCAAATTCAAATCAAAGGGTGCCGCAGCCACAATGAGATATTACCTCATACCTGTCAGATAAGCTATTATCAAAAAGACAAAAAATGAGTGTTGGAGAACATGGAGAAAAGGGGACCATCATACACTGTTGGTGGGAATGTAAACTGGTGCAGCCACTATGGAAAACAGTATAGAGTTTCCTCAAAAAATTAAAAGTAAGATAACCATATGACCCAGCAATTCCACTTTTGGGTATTTAGCTGAAGAAAATGAAAACACTGATTTGAAGAGATACATACCCCCCCCCTGTGTTCTTTGCAGCATTATTTACAATAGCCAAGATATGGCAACAACCTAAGTGTCCATTAGTGGATGAACGAATAAAGAAGACGCAGAGTATATATACACAGTGGAATATTCTCAGCCGTGAAGAAGAATGAAACCTTGCCATTTGTGACACAGGAATGGACCTAGAGGGTATCATGCTAAGCAAAATAAGTCAACCAGAGAAAGACAATTATCATATGATCTCTCTGATCTGAGAGGGTGGGGAGGTCGTGGGGGGGAGGGAGGCGAAAAAATAAAACACAATGGGACTGGGGAGGGAGACAAACCATAAGAGACTCTTAATCTCAGGAAACAAACTGAGGGTTACAGGGGGTGGGGGGAGGGATGGGGTGGCTGGGTTGTGGACATTGGGGTGGGTATGTGCTATGGTGAGTGCTGTGGATTGTGTAAGCCTGACGATTCACAGACATGTACTCCTGAAGCAAATAATACACTATATGTTAATTTAAAAAAAAGGAACAAAAAGCAAATGAACAAACAAAACGGAAACAGGCCCATAGATAGAGGAAACAAACCTTTAGTTCCCAGAGGGGAGAGGTGTTGGAGGGTAGGCAAAATACGTGAAGGAGATTAAGAGGTAAAATCTTCCAGTTAAAAAATAAATAAATCTTGAGGATATAATGTACAGCATAAGGAATACGGCCAATAATATTGTAACAACTTTGTATAGTGACAGGTAGTAACTAGATTTATCATAGGAATCATTTGTAAAGTATGAAAATATTTAATCACTGTGATGTATACTTGAATTTTTTTAAATAATTTTTTAAAGATTTTATTTATTTATTTGACAGAGAGAGAGATCACAAGCAGGCAGAGAGGCAGAGAGAGAGGGGGAAGCAGGCTCCCCGCTGAGCAGAGAGCCCAATGTGGGGCTCAATCCCAGGACCCTGAGAACATGACCTGAGCCAAAGGCAGAGGCTTTAACCCACTGAGCCCACCCAGGCGCCCCTGTATACCTGAAATTAATAGCATGTTGTATGTCAGTTCTACTTCAATTTAAAATTAATTAAAGAAATTAGTGTTGGATTTGTTAAATGTTTTTTTCTGCATCAGTTTGGATGATTATATTGTTTTCCCTTTTTAGTCTGTTACTGTGTTAAATTATATTAATTGGTTTAAAATGTTAAGTCAATCTTATTTTCCTGGGATAAATCTCATTTGGCTATCCTTTTTGTATTACTGTTGTTTTTTTTTTTTTTTTTAAAGATTTTATTTATTTGACAGAGAGAAACACAGAGAGAGGGAACACAAGCAGAGGGAATGGCAGCGGGAGAAGCAGGCTTTCCGTAGAGCAGGGAGCCCGATGCAGGGCTCGATCCCAGGACCCTGGGATCATGACCTGAGCCGAAGGCAGACGCTTAACGACAGAGCCACCCAGGTGCCCCTGTATTAATGTTGAATTAAATTTTCTGGCTTGTTTTAGAATTTTTGCATCTATGTCTATGAGGATTATTAGTATATAATATCTTTTTTGGGGGCACCTGGGTGGCTCAGTAGGTCAAGCTTCTGCCTTTGGCTCAGGTCATGATCTCAGGGTTCTGGGATCGAGCCCCACATGGGGCTCTCTGCTCAGCAGGGAGCCTGCTTCCCCCTCTCTCTCTGCCTGCCTCTCTGCCTACTTGTGATGTCTCTCTGTCAAATAAATAAATAAAATATTTTAAAAAATAATAATATATTTTTTGTAATATCTTTCCCTAATTGTGATAAAGGGATAATATTTGCCTCATATAATGAGTTTAGAAGTACTCTCTTTGATTTTCTGAAAGATTTTGTGTAGAAGTGGTACCATCTCTTTCATAAATGTTTAGTAGAATTCATCATTAAGCCTTGTAATGTAATGTTGTGTTTTCATTTTGATTCAGTTCAAAATATGTTTTAATTTTTATTTTCCTTTTCTCTTTTACCTATGGGTTATTTTAAAATATATTATTTAGTTTCCAAATATTTGGGTCTGTAAAAAATATCTTTCTGTTATTGATTTCTAATTCAATTCCAAGAGTCAGAGAATAAACTTTGTATGATTTGAATCCTTTTAACATATTAAGAATTTTAAAAAAGATTTATTTATCTGGAATGGGGAGAGGGGCAGAGGGAGATAGAAAGAGAATCCTTAGGCAGACTCCCTGCTGAGCTCAGAGGCAGATGTAAGTCTTGAACCCAGGACCCTGAGATCTTGACCTGAACCAAAACCACAAATCAGATGCTTAACCAACTGAGCCAACCAGTTGCCCCTAAAATATTAAGAGTTCTTTATGTCCCACAATATGGTCTATCATGGAAATGTTCCATGAGCACTTAAAAAGAATGTGTGTCCTACTGTTGATTGGTGAAGCATCAACAACAAATGAAATTGGTTGGTAGTATTTTTCAAGCCTTTTATATACTTTCTGATTTTCTGTCAATTCATTCTCCCAATTACAGTGTGAAATTTCTGACTATCATCATGGATTTGTCTCTTCTTAGAGTTCCAACAGATTTTACTTTGTGTGTTTTGAAGCTGTGTTATTAGGTGCATAAATATTTAGTATATGTCCTCTTGATGAATTGACTCTTTATCACTATGAAATGATCAGTTTTTTATCTCCAATAATATTCTTTGATCTGAAATCTATATCATCTAATGTTAATATAGCTACTCCAGTTTCTTTTGGTTAGTGTTGGAAAAATACCTTTTCCCATCCCTTTGCTTCTAACTTATTTCTGTCTTTATATTCAAAACCAGGTTTCTTTCCTTTTTTTTTTTTTCTTAAGATTTATTTGAGAGAGAGAGAGAACATTTGGTGGAGGGGCAGAGGAAGAGAGAATTTGAAGCAGACCATGCTGAGTGTGGAACCCAATGCGGGCTTGATCCCACAACCTTGAGATCATGACTTGAGCTGAAATCAGAGTTGGACGCTTAACCAACTGTGCCACCCAGGCACCCTGAAATTAGGTTTCTTATAACCAGCTAATACATTTTTAGTTAGGCCTTTACTTGGGGTGCCTGGGACATTTACACTTAACATAATTATTGGTATTGTTGAGTGTAAATCTACCATATTGCTGTTAGTTTTCTATTTGCAGTCTCTTCTCATTTCTAGTTTCCTTTTTTTGGTCATCTTTTTTAAGTAACTATTTTTAAAATTTTTGATTTTGGTTTATTAGCTCTTTTTAAAAAATTTTAATGGCTTATTTATTAATAGTTTACACATTTAACTTCTTCAAGCAATATTATGCCAGTTTACTCATAGTATAAGAATCGTACAACAGTATTCTTTCATTTTCCCCTCCTGGCCTTTGTATTATTATTGCCATATATTTTAAACCCTATATTGCAATTATTTTTGTTTTAAAGAGTTATCTTTTTAATGGCAACTTTATTGAGAAATAATTCACCCATTTAAAGTGCATAATTCCACAGTTTTTTGTATATACAGAGCTGTGCAACAATCACCATAATCAATTTTAGAATATTTTCATCATCCCCAAAATAAACTTCCTATATTGTAAGAGTCACTCTCATTCCCTCTATCATCCTAAATCCTTTATAACCACTAATCTACTTTTTGTCTCTATAGATTTGTCTATTGTGGACATTTGATATGAATGGGGTCATACAATATGTGGTCTTTTATGACTCTCTTCTTTCACTTAGAGTTCGGAGTTCATCTATTTTGTAGCATGTACCAGAACTTTGTTCCTTTTTATTGCTGAGTGATTTGAGAAACACAGCGAGAGAGGGAACACAAGCAGAGGGAGTGGTAGTGGGAGAAGCAGGCTTCCTGCCGAGCAAGGAAGCAGGCTTCCTGCTGAGCAAGGAAGCCCGATACGGGGCTCCGTCCCAGGACTCTGGGATCATGACCTGAGCCGAAGGCGGATGCTTACGGACTGAGCCACCCAGGCGTCCCTCCACTTCTTGACTTTTATGAATAATGCTGAAATGAATATTCATGTTCAAGTTTTTGTGTGTACATATGTTTTCTTTTCTCTTGGGCATATACCTAGCAGTGGAATCGCTCATTTGTAAAGTAACCCTATATTTAACTTTCTGAGGAACTTCCAGACTATTTTCTAAGTGATGGCTGCACCACTTGGCATTCCCACCAGCAGTCTACGAACATTCCAACTTCTCCATGTCCTCATCAGCACTTGATATTGCACATCTTTTTTATTATAGTCATCTTAATGGGCCTGAAATGGTATCTCATTGTGGTTTCAATTTGTGTTTTCCTAAGAGCTAATGATGTGCATCTCAATGACCTTCCCCCCCTTATTCTACTGAGATATAATCAAAATATGACATTGTGTAAGTTTAAGGTGTACAGTGTAATGATTTGATATATGTCTATATTGTAAAGTGATTGCCAAAATAAGTTAACACACCCATCACATCACATAGTTATAATTTTCCCCCTCCCTCCCTCCCTCCGTTTCTCCCTCCCTCCCTCCCTCCCTCCCTTCCTTCCTTCCTTCCTTCCTTCCTTCCTTCCTTCCTTCCTTCCTTCCTTCCTTCCTTCCTTCCTTCCTTCCTTCCTTCCTTCCTTCCTTCCTTCCTTTTTTCTTTCGTGGTGATGACTTTTAAGATTTAACAATGATCTATTAAGGAGATTCTTTAATAGAGGGGAAAACTTGCTTTCATATTTATCAATCTATGTAGTATTTCTAGTACTCTTTATGTAGATACTCTTTGAATTTCTTGGGCTCATGGGCCTATGAGTTGCATCAAACTTAGAAAATTCTCAGCTGTTATTTATTCAAATCTTTTTCTTGTCCTTCTACTTTTCCTGTGGTGTTCAATTACAGGTATGTTAGGCTACTTGACTTTATCTTACAGCTCACTGATATTCTATTCACTTTTTCCCCCGTTTCTCCCCTCTCTATGCTTCATTTTGGGTAGTATTGTTATATTCTTAAATCCACTGATTTTTGTCCCTACAGTGTCTGATCTGTTATTAATCCCACCGAGTGTAATTTTCATCACAGACATTATAGTTTTCAAGTCTAAAGTTCATTTTAGATCTTTTCAATATTTCTGTCTCTATTTAACATGTTTAAATGCCTTCTCAAAAATATAGCATATGGTTATAAGAACTGTTTTAAAGTCCTTGTCTACTAATTCTATCTTCTATCTCTCTCTTTTTTTCTGTTTTTGTTGATTGATTTTTCTCATTATTATGGATCATACTTCTCTACTTCTTTGCATGCCTGGTGATTTTTGGTTGAATGCTGGACAGTGTAACTTTTATCTTATGCAGCAGATATTTTTCTATAAATATTCTTGAACTTTGTTCTGCAGTATAATTAAGCTACTTGGAAAAAGTTTGATACTTTTATTGTTTTTTTTTTTTTTTTAAACTTTGTTAGTTGAGACTCAGGTAGATTTTAACTGGGGCTTTTTTTTTTTTTTTTTTTTTTTCCTTTTCCATTACTGAAGCAATACCTTCTGGGTATTCTATCTGATACCTTGTAAATTATAAACCTTTGTATTCCAGATACTTGGAACCATTACTGGTCCTGAGTAAAGCATAGGGATTATTCCCTCTGGTCCTTTTTAAAAAAATATATGTATTTTCAAAAGATTTTATTTGTTTGTTTGTTTATTTATTTGACAGAGAGAGATCACAAGTAGGCAGAGAGGCAGGCAAAGAGAGAGGGTGAAGCAGGCTCCCTGCTGAGCAGAAAGCCCGATGTGGGGCTCAATCCCAGGACCCTGAGATCATGACCTGAGCTGAAGGCAGAGGCTTTAACCCACTGAGCCACCCAGGCACCCCCAAAATATTTTATTTTTAGGTAATCTCTACACCCAGTGTGGGGCTTGAACCTACAACCCCGAGATCAAGAGTCACATGCTCCACTGACTGAGGGAGTCAGAAACCCCTCCCTCTTGTCCTTTTGGGTGATTCTTTCTCTAGTCTGTTGGTGTCATCATATGCATGTGTTGATCAGTAATCAGCTGAAGACTCAAGGGGACCCTCTGCAAATCTCTGGGACTCTATATGATTCTCTTCTCTCCATGTACTCTGCCTTCTCAATCAGAATTGCCTTGGCCTCTTTTGACTCCCAGCTCCATTTTCTCAAATCAGGGAGACTATTGGCCTCCAGTGGGGTTTCCCCTCCCAATGCTATGTAATCTGGAAACTTGTCTGGACAGTAAATTGGAGACATTGTAGGGCTCTTTTGTCTTCCCTTTCTGAAGATTACTGTCCGAAGCTGCCTGGTGTCTACTCTTTGCCTATCATTGTCTCCACCCCACCCCCCGCCAGTGTTTTAGTGTTTCAAGCAAAAGGGTACATCTTGTCCCTGTTTTTTCTGGAAGCAGTAAATAGAGAATATTTTAAAATGCTGTGATAAAATACGCATAACATAAAACTTACCACTTTATGTTTAACTGTACAGCTCAGTGGTATTAAGTACGTTGACATTGTTGTGCAACCAGCACCACCGTCCTTCTCCAGAACTTTTTCATCTTCCCAAACTGAAACTCTGTACTCATTAAATTCTAACTCCCTTGGATTATATGTTAGATATTGTGGATGCCCCTTGGTTGAGAGTCTATTTGGCTGTCTTCCCTTAAGTATGGGCAATTTTATTCTGAAAGGCAACTAATTTGTTGATAGGTCTTAATCTCCCAAGTCTTACTCATAGGCTTTGTGAGGAAACTTGCTGAGTGGACTTGCCCTGGAGCAAAGGGGATCACCCTTTCTAGGACCTCAGCTAAATGGGCAGGATGCTAAGCAGTGTCCCCAAGCAGAAAGCCAGGTTGAATGTGGTTCTCACTTAATGTTTCACGTTCCTCAGGAACCGTAGTCCTCTAAAGGTTTTATCCAATGTCTGAAAGCGGTTGCTTTACATTTGCTCATTTTTATTTTATTGTGAGAAAATAAGTCCAGTACCTGTTCTTCAGTTCTGACCAGACCTGAAAGTCCTGGAGGGTATTTCAAAAACAGGGTGTCTAATACACCATTTAAAGTTGTTTGCATTTTTGTAATATAAGTGCTTCTTCAACCCTCCCACTTCCTCATGAAGTCTATCATAGATTCTGTGTTAGTTGAGCTTTTGTGGAAAGTACATACTGAAGAAGAGTTCCATGGCTCCATGAGGTGTGGAACAGCAGTAACTTGGAGAATGAACTGAAGTCCCCTGGAACTTGCTAGTATATTTAAGGGAAATTTAGACTTTCATAGGCTGGGGCAAAGAAGAGAGGATTCGACTTAACCTTTCCTGACTCAGAGATCTGAGAACTCCTGCTGACACCTGGGTTACACTTATATCCCTCAGAGCACCTAAAAGGGCATCTTCCTTAGAAGATGATAAGAAGTTATCATAGAGACATAATGAATAAATGAATGAAGTAAGTTTATGTTCTAACTTCAAAAGCGAAAGAGAATAGTTTCCTATGTGTTTCCGCAAAGTTTTTCTCAAGTGGTCAAAGGATTTTAGATTTAAGTTCTAATGTCAAACTCTCTTACATCCTAACACGTTTCCCCCAAGCCACACTTTGTAAGAGGTAGGCCTTCTCTGTCTCCAGAAGCATCTGCATGTCATGTCAGGGCAGCTGACCACCCAGAGTCTAGTGCAGCTGCCATGACGGAAGCAGAGATAGTGCAGCGTGCATTCTCTTGGCCAGACAGCTGGTGTGAGCCTTCCTTTGTGGAAAGGGGCCTGGGATGGCGGGGAGATGAGGAAGGGAAAATGTGCGGAATGGAATCTACTGCTTGTCTCCACGTTTCTGCTACTATGAACCAAAGCCTGTTGGGCTCTGCCAGACTGGGGACCTATCCCTGTGAAAATGGCATGCCCATTTCTGGTGTGAGCTGCCTCAGAGACCTGAGCTGGGGAGGGTGAAGAAAGAGGGAATGTGGGGAACCCAAGGCTTGGGGAACTGGCCTTGGTGCTTGGTGGCCGGCCCTGGTTTGCTTTCTTCTCACTGACTTTCTCATTGGCCTCTTGGAAGGCCTCACTGGCCTCCCTCCCAAGAGGGAGAAGGGTGTCCCTCTCCCTCCCTACCTGAGGACTCCAGGACAAGAGCTGTGGGCAGTGGTGGAGCCTGTAGAGGGAGTAGCCCAAAGTTTGTTGGGCAGAAGAGGCAGAGCCAGACTTGGACAGAGCTTGGACAATAAGGGGGCAGGAGGGAAGAGCCTTCAAGTTACGCCCTGATGGCAAAGATAAAGGGGTGAGTCTGGAGCTCAGATAAAGCAGACACGAATGCTAGAAACTCCTTCCGTGCCTCTTGCCAGTTGTCACCACAGCAATCCTAAAAATAGTCCCCCTAATCCTAAGGAAGCCACTAGAGGAGAAATGGACTGTGTTTGTTTCTAAGGCTTTCATATATGTTACATTGGCTGTAGGGTGCTCTGTGGTTCCTGCTGGTTCTCCCCGACAAATCTTCATCTGTTCATGCAGTGGCAGTAGCAAGAGGGGGCTAGATTGTCACTAAATGGCTCTGGCTTAGCACACCCCCCAAAATGACAGTATACCAACACAGGAACTTTAAAAGGAATAAAACCCACTAACATCCAAACCCTGGGGCTCCTGACTGCATAATATGAGAATAGTATTGCTTTCCCCTCTCGTTTACTCCTAGGTTTCCTCACAGTCTGGAAGTTACTAGGGTACAGTGGGAAGAGTCTGGATCTTCGAGTGAAGTAAATGTGAAATTTAGTGCCCAGCCAATGATTTCTATTAAGTGAGCATCACTCTGGGCCTGACATTGGGCTGAGTATGTCACACAGCTGATCCCAGGACCATGCCAGGTGGGGGACGTGTCTGAAATAGAACTCTTTCCTAACAGGCACTTAATCACAGTCTCCTTCCAGGTGTCTAGTTGATGTCATCCAACAGGGTCCAGAAGAGCCTCTGTGACTTCAGCCCCTCCATGGCTTGGGACCTTAGTCCTCCCTTAGTGGTTCTCAGCCTTGGTTATTCATTAGAATCTCCGGAAGCATTTAAGCATCCTATAACCAGGATCCCCAGCACAATTTAATCAGACTCTTTAGGGGTGAGGTCCACGTTATAGACTGAATTGTGTCTCCCTCAAATTCACATGTTGAAGCCTTAACCTCTAATGTGACTTTATTTGGAAATAGAGCCTTTAAGGGGATAAATGAAGTTGAAGGAGGTCCTAAGGGTGAAGCCCCAACCCACCCCAAACTACTGTGTCCTTATGAGAAAAGGAAGAGAACAACGGGGATACACACACAGAGTAAAGACCATGTGAGGAAAGAGTGAGAAGGTGGCTGTTTGTAAGCTATGGAGAGAGGCCTCAGGAGAAACCAAGCCTGCTGACTCCGTAATCAGCGATCTGGGACTTCTAGCTTCCAGAACTCTGAGAAAATAAGTCTCTGTTGTTTAAACCAGCTAGTCTGTGGTATTTTGTTATGGCAGCCTAAGCAAATGAATATAATCCAGCAACAGCATTTCCCTTTTTCAAAAACACTGGCTAGTCTAGGTCTTTTTCATTTCCAAACACAATTTAGAATCAGGTTATCATTTTATACATAAATAATGTTTTATAATTTTCATGCTGGTTCTTTCTTTCTTTCGCATTTATTGATTTTATTGCAATGCACACGTTTTTTTTTTCTTTTAAAGATTTTATTTATTTGACAGAGAGAAACACAGCGAGAGAAGGAACACAAGCAGAGGGAATGGTAGGGAGAGAAGCGGGCTTCCTGCTGAGCAAGGAGCCCGATGCGGGGCTCCATCCCAGGACCCTGGGATCTGACCTGGGCCGAAGGCAGATGCTTAACGACTGAGCCACCCAGGCGCCCCCAGCAATGCACACGTTTTTTAAACTCCAAATTTAGTACTTTACTCATCTGTTTCCCCTAACATTCCTTTTTGAGAATGATCTTTAAAAAAATTTTTTTTATTATGTTATGTTAGTCACCATACAGTACATCATTAGTTTTTGATGTAGTGTTCCAAGATTCACTGTTTACGTGTAACACCCAGTGCTCCATGCAGTATGTGCCCTCCTCAATACCCATCACTGGGCCAATCTGTCACCCCACCCTCTCTCCTCTAAAACGCTCACTTGGTTTCTCAGAGTCCATAGTCTCTCATGGTTCATCTCCCCCTCTGATTTCCCCTCTTTCATTTTTCCCTTCCTTCTCCTAATATCCTACACGCTATTCCTTATGTTCCACAGATAAGTGAAACCATATGATAATTGTCTTTCTCTGTTTGGCTTATTTCACTTAGCATAATCTCTTCCAGTTCCATCCATGTTGATGCAAATGTTGGGTATTCATCCTTTCTGATGGCTGAATAATATTCCATTGTATATATGGACCATATTTTCCTTATCCATTCATCTGTTGAAGGGCATCTTGGCTCTTTCCATAGTGTGGCTATTGTGGCCATTGCTGCTATAAACATTGGGTGCATGTGGCCCTTCTTTTCACTACATCTGTATCTTTGGGGTAAATACCCAGTAATGCAATTACTGGGTCACAGGGTAATTCTATTTTTAACTTTTAAAACTCTACTTTAAATTTTTGAGGAACCTCCACACTGTTTTCCAGAGTGGCTGTACCAACTTGCATTCCCACCAATAGTGGAAGAGGGTTCCCCTTTCTCCACAACCTCTCCAACATTTGTTGTTTCTTGCCTTGTCAATTTTTGCCATTCTTACTGGTGTAAGGTGGTATCTCAATGTGGTTTTTATTTGAATTCCCTGATGGCTAATGATGTTGAACACTTTTTCATGTGTCTGTTAGCCATTTGCATGTCTTTGGAGAAGTGTCTGTTCATGTCTTCTGCCCATTTTTTGACTTGATTATTTGTTTTTTTGGGTGTTGAGTTTGAGAAATTCTTTCTAGATCTTGGATATCAGCCCTTTCTCTGTAGTGTCATTTGTGAATATCTTCTCCCATTCCATGGGTTGCCTCTTTGTTTTGTTGACAGTTTTCTTTGCTGTGCAGAAGCTTTTTATCTTGATGAAGTCCCAAAAGTTCATTTTTGCTTTGTTTTCTTTGCCTTTAGAGACGTGTCTTAAAATAAGTTGCTGTGGCTGATAGTCAAAGAGGTTACTGCTTATGTTCTCCTCTAGGATTTTGATGGATTCCTGTCTCACATTGAGGTCTTTCATCCATTTAGCGTTTATCTTTCTGTATGGTATAAGTGAATGGTTGAGTTTCATTCTTCTGTATATAGCTGTCCAATTCCCAGCACCATTTATTGAAGAGACTTTTTTGCACTGGATATTTTTTCCTGCTTTGTTGAAGATTAGTTGACCATAGGGTTGAGGGTCCATATCTGGGCTCTCTACTCTGTTCCATTGATCTATGTGTCTGTTTTTGTGCCAGTACCACACTGTCTTGGTGATCACAGTTTTGTAATATAGCTTGAAATCAAGCAATGCAATGCCCCCAGCTTTGTTTTTCTTTTTCAACATTTTCTTGGTGATTTGAGGTCTTTTCTGGTTCCGTATAGATTTTAGGATTATTTGTTTCAGCACTTTGAAAAATGCCATTGCTATTTTGATCAGGATGACATTGAAAGTATAGATTGCTCTGGGCAGCGTAGACATTTTAACAATGTTTATTCTTCTGATTCATGAGCATGGAATGTTTTTCCATCTTTTTGTGTCTTCTTCAATTTCTTTCATAAGTGTTCTGTAGTTTCTAGAGTATAGATTTTTACCTCTTTGGTTAGGCTTATTCCAAAGTATCTTATGGTTTTGGTGCTATTGTAAATGGAATCAATTCTCTAATTTCTCTTTCTACAGTTTCATTGTTGGTGTTTAAGAAAGCAACTGCTTTCTGTGCATTGATTTTGTATCCTGTCACATTACTGAATTGCAATATGAGTTCTAGTAATTTGGGGGTGGAGTCTTTTGGGTTTTCCACACAAAGTATCATGTCATCTGCAAAGAGAGAGTTTGACTTCTTCTTTGCCAATTTGAGTACCTTTTATTTCTTTTTGTTGTCTGATTGCTGTTGCTAGGACTTCTAGTACTATGTTGAACAATAGTGGTGAGAGTGGGCATCCTTGTTGTGTCCATGATCTTAAGGGAAAGGCTCTCAGCTTTTTCTCATTGAGAATGATATTTGCTGTGGGTTCTTATCTTTCACTGAATATATTCCTAAGTATGCTATATATTTTGATACCACAGGAAATGCTATTTTTAAGCTTCATTTTCAAAGTGTATTTTGCTGGCACACAACAATATAATTTCTTTATATTGACCTTGTATCCTGCAGCCTTGATGAATGTTATTATTAATTCTCACAGGATTTTTTTATTCCTTAGATCTGTGTAGACAATTGCATCTGCAAATAGAGACAATTTTACTCTTTCCCTTCCAATCTTATACGTTATTTTTTTGACTTAACTGCATTGGCTATGACCTCCAGTATAAGATATTCTCACTCTGTTCCCAGTTTTAGGGGGAAAGAATGTACTTTTTCTTCATTAAGTATGATGTTAGCTATGGATTTTCCATAGATGCCATTTATCCAGTTAAGGAAGTTTCTTTCATATTCCTAGTTTGTTGAGAGTTTTAAAAATCATTAATTGGTGTTGGATTTTGTCCATTTTTATTAGTGATCACATGATTTTTCTCTTCTCTGTTTATGTGGTGAATCACATCTGATAAACTCAATTTTTTCATGATGTATATATTTCTATATTGCTGCATTATTTTGGATAATACTCTGAAGATTTTTACCTCTATGTTCATGGGGTGTTATCAGTCTGCAAATTTCTAGCTGGAATATCTTCATCAGGATGTTGTCAGGGTTGACCTCATGAAACGAATTGCAGGGCCACCTGGGTGGCTCAGTGGGTTAAGCCTCTGCCTTCAGCTCAGGTAATGATCTCAGGGGTCCTGGGATCGAGCCCTGCATCGGGCTCTCTGCTCAATGGGGAGCCTGCTTCTTCCTCTCTCTCTGCCTGCCTCTCTGCCTACTTGTGATCTTTCCCTCTGTGTGTCAAATAAATAAATAAAATGTTAAAAAAAAAAAACGAATTGCAGAGTGTTCCATTTTCTGCAAGAGTTTGTGTAATATGCATACTATTTCTCTATTAGATATTGGATAATTTGGAATTTTCTCTGTGGAAATTTTTTATAGAGAATATATTTAATATATATAGAACCATTCCAATTTTCCACTTCTTTTTGTCAAGTGTAGTAATTTGTGTCTTTCAAGGAATTTTTCCAGTTCATCTAGACTGAATTTGTTCACATAAAGTTTTTTTTTTTTAATATTTCTTTATTGTCCTTTTAGTAGCTAAAGAACCTATAGGTACTTCTTCATCCCTACTATTGGTTATTTGTATTTTGAGTCCCTATAGCAGAGAAGGGGCCCTGATTTTAAATCTCCCTCCATCTAGAAGCCAAATAGAAACTAGAACTTATATTCAATGCAGGGATGGATAAATGGGACGGATAATTTGCTTTCTTCACTTTTTTATATGAAAGACACACCAGAGTTCTCTGATTATAGAATACTCGATGATACCCTCAGATTGTTTTACAAGGTAAAGCTCTTCCCAGCAAGTTATCTCCTACCATGTAAAATGACTTTGTAAATGCCAGCTTTTCATACTAAATACTTACTTTAAAATATCAGGACCTCCTTTCACCCTCTCCTCTTGGAATCCATTGCCTGGCCTTAATCTAATTACATCCACCACATCGCACGAGTTTCCTCCGTCCAGAGCTTCCCTCTAGAGCTCTTAAAATTAGGTGGAGCCGCTAGCGGTTCTTCTGAAATGCCCGGGGATTAGACAAGAGAACCACTAAGTCTCCTGTCAGGTGCTTTGTAGGAAAGTACATTTTCGGCTTTTACATTTTTCTCAATGGCAGTAAAAATAAAAAAGTACACTGCTTGTGAATAGAAACGTAGTGACTGGTAGGACAAAATAATTTATTTTTAAGATTACAAACACAAACTCAGAAATCCTCAGACCTGCAACCTCTGACCTCTAGTCTGCTTACCCCAGAGTGAGGTCACGGGCTGTGAGGACAGGGGCTGGCTGTTCGGCCAGGAGGTCCCCAGCATGGTGCCTGCCCCACAGCCAGTGAGCCACGCCTGATGCTGATATGTCGCTCCCTTCGTACCTGCCTCCTCACTGCACATGTTGAGGGAATAACAATGGCCGCGTTTACCGGCTCTTTTTACGGGCCAGGCCCCCTGCCAACTGTTTGAATACTTCCCAGTAGGAGTTACTGTCCATGTTTTACAGATGAAAGATTTATCTTTCTATTTGCTACGGAGGCAGGCCTGGGGATTTACACGCAATTACTGGCTAAATATGGGTTGAGCTAATTTAGATCTTAACCTCATCTCTTTTTTCCAAACAATGGCCAATTCAACTGCACTAACCACAGGTTGGTGATCTCATCAGCTTTTCTCCAGGCCCTGCTTTTCATTCTCCTTGTTCAACATTTGTTGCATACCTGCACTGTGCCAGGCCCTGGGAAACTCAGGGAAGCTGTCCATATTCTGCAGGGTGAGGTGGGTCAGGGGGTAGGAGAGGAGAAGCTTGTTTGCCTCGAAAAGGGTGCGGTTACAGAGCACCCAGAAAGCCCTGAGCCCTCCCACTGGATGCACACGGGAGTCACAACTTGGGCTTTCTTCTCAGTAACCGGAATAAGTAGTCAGACTGTGGCCTCTGGGCTTCTGAAAGCCCCACCTGGGTACTTCCCACGTGCAGTCAAGGTGGAAGACCAGGGCACCTGGGGGTAAGATATTCCAGGGGTCGGCTGCCTGGGCAACGAGTTAATCCCATGCCGAGCAGGCCTGGGAAGAGCCTCCCCTTGGAAGGGGATCTGGTTTCCTCCCCACTGCGGTCAGGGCCCTACCTGGGGAATAGCAGTGGCTCAGAGCGTCAGCTCCAAGCCTACCCACTAGGTTACCTTGGGCAAATTACAGATTTCTCCATGGCCATTTCCGCCTCTATAAGGAGACAGAAGAGTAGTCTCTTCAAAGGCTTGTGATAATTCAGAGGTAATATGAGGCCCCTCAAACGGGCTCTGGCACGTGGGAAGCACTAGAGGAGCGTCAGCTGTTTTTGTTAGACGATAGGTCAGACATGAGAGAGTCTCCTCTCCTACTTTCCTGACACCTCCAAGCAAAGCAGAAGAAACAGCCCTCCTTACCTGTCCTCCCTGCTAGCCTTGAGGGGCTTCCTGGGGACATAGGCTCTCCTGCCTGGTGTGGATGGGACCAGTGGTTGCCGATTTAGGGGGAATGGCCTGGGCCTAGGCACTGGAGGGCCTTCCTTGAGTTCCCCCCAAGGGCTCTCAGGTGCGAATCATCTCTTCTTCTTGGGTTTCACTTATTTTTCTTGCTCTTTGTTTTTTAAGTACTCTCTCAGACTTTACTCCATTTTCTTTCCTTCCTTCTTTTTAATTAATTATTTTGCGGGGGGGTGAGCCGGGGGAAGGAGCAGAGGGAGAGGGACAAGCAGACTCCATGCTGAGCACGGAGCCCAATATGGGGCTTGATCCCACGACCTTGAGATCATGACCTGAGCCGAACCCAAGAGTTGGACGCTTAAATGACTGGGCCCCACAGGCACCCCTACTCCATTTTCTCGTGTTTCAGGTTTATATACATCCCAGGAAGAACTGTGTATGCTGGTAAAGATTTAATTTCCTCTGTAATGTGAAAACTATCACAGTATACTTTCTTTACCTTAAAAAATTTTTGGGCGGTGCCTGGGTGGCTCAATTGGGTAACTGTCTGCCTTTGGCTCAGCTCATGATCCCGGGGATCAAGCCCCACATATTCTCCCTCCCCCCCCGCCCCCCACTCCTGCTCTCTCTCTTTTTCTCTCTCTCAAATAAATAAAATCTTTAAAAAATTTTTTGTAGGTTCTTTTTGTTTTTCTTTTCTTAATCTATGTCACATATGTATTTGTATTTGTGGTACACATATGTACATATACACTAATTTACAGTCCCACCAGCAGAGCTTGAGAACACATCATATATTTTAAAATTTTTAATTGAATTTATTTTATTTTATTATTATTATTTTTAAAGATTTTATTTATTTGACAGAGAGAAACAGCGAGAGAGGGAACACAAGCAGAAGGAATGGTAGTGGGAGAAGCAGGCTTCCTGCCGAGCAGGGAGCCTGATGCGGGGCTCGATCCCAGGACGCCGGGATCATGACCTGAGCCGAAGGCAGAGACTTAACAACTGAGCCACCCAGGCGCCCCAATTGAATTTATTTTAAAAACAAAAAAATACCTGAATAAGGAAAACATTCAAATACTACGGAAAGCAAAATAACTAAAGATAAATAAGAATCTGTTCTTCTGTCCCAGGGAAACCACTTCCAAAAGTTTATTGTGGATAAATGATAAACACCCAGGGCTCCCATTTGATTCTTTTTTATGTCTTCAATTTCTTTTCTCATCATGTTATGTTTTCTCATAAATCCTTCAGCATATTTTAAATAGCTGTTGTAAATTCCTTGTCTACTGGGCACTAGGGTGGCTTAGTCTGCCTTTGACTCAGGTCATGATCCCAGGGTCCTTGGATTGAGCCCCACATCAGGCTCCCTGTTCAGTGGGGAGTCTGTCCTCCCTCTCCCTCTGTCTGCTGCTCTCCCTGCTTGTGTGCTCTGTCAAATAAATAAAATAAGATCTTAAATAAATAAATTCCTTGTCTGCTAATTTCACCTTTTCTGCCAATTCTAGATCTTTGGATTTTGACCGAGTTTTCTCCTGTTTATGGATCACATTCTTCTGCTTCTTGGAGTGTCTAGTAATTTTGATTGGATACTAGATATTGTGCATCATGCTACTGAGGGTCTAAGGTCTGTGGCTTGCTTTAAAGAGTGTTGAGTTTGTTTTGGTTGACAGTTAAACTGCTTGAAGATCAACTTGAGCCCATTAGGACTCATTTTTAAGCTTTGTGGGAAGGGTTTAGAGTAGCCCTGCTAATGATGCATGACCCTCTAGAATCTTCACTCTGGCTGATTGGAATTCACATGTCTCCCAGCACTTAGTCAGCTCTGGAAACATTTTGACAAATACCAGATACTTGGTATTTCCTTGCTTTTTGGAGTTTCACTGTACATATATATGACTAAGTTTCCAGCAATAGATTCAAGAGGACTCTTCAGATTTCTAGAGTTCTTTCTCTATGTATCTTTCTCCTCTCCAGTATTTTGAATCTCAAATTCCAGCTACTTATATTTTGTGCACTTTTCTCTTTGTTTATGAAAGGAAGGCAAGTCTGGTACCAGTTGCCCCTTCATGGGTAGAAGCAGAAGTTCCTAAACACTATTTAAAAAATTTGCATCTTTCATTATCTGTAATTATAAAGCCCATGAGGACATACATGGTGATCTATAAACAAAGATCTGGAATATGTTTAGGCTTAATGTGTAAAACACTTTAATTTTTTTTTTTTAAAGATTTTATTTATTTGACAGAGAGAAACACAGCGAGAGAGAGAACACAAGCAGAGGGAATGGTAGCGGGAGAAACAGGCTTCCTGCCGAGCGGGGAGCCTGATGCAGGTATCGATCCCAGGACCCTGGGATCACGACCTGAGCCGAAGGCAGACGCTTAACGACTGAGCCACCCAGGCGCCCCAATTTTTTTTTTAAAGATTATTTATCTTTTTGAGAGTGAGAGAACACGAGTTGGGAGGGGAGGGGTAGAAGAAGAGGGGGAAGCAGACTCCCCTCTGAGCAGGGAGCCCAATGCAGGGCTTGATCCCAGGACCCTGAGATCATGACCTGAGCTGAAGGCAGAGGCTTTAACCCACTGAGCCCCCCAGGCGCCCCTACAACACTTTAATTTCTTTATGTCTATTATACTTTTGAAAAAGGGAGATTATAAATCATGGAAACTATCACAGAAAAATGGAAGTTTAATGGAGAACAAAGAAAGCAAGAGAAAAGATGTGATTTCATTTAAAATTTAAGTGAAAATAACAAACATATAGGGGCACCGGGACGGCTCACTTGGTCAAGTGCCCCCAGCTCGGGTCATGATCCTAGAGTCCTGGGATTGAGCCTTGCATTGAGCTCCCTGCTCAGTGTGGAGCCTGCTTCTCCCTCTGCGTCTGTCCTTCCTCCCTACTCATGCTCTCTCTCTCTCATAAATAAATAAAATCTTAAAAAAAATAACAAATGCATAATTCATAAATGAACACTACCTTATATATGTTTTCTTAAATTTAAAATTTGAAAAACATACTTTTTTATATCAAGCAATTGATTTAAGCCAAGAGGTTAAAAAATACATGGCAGGTGTGTAAAGATTATTTATTATTTTGTAATACTGCTTAGCAAAAAGGCACACCACAGAAAATTTAGTTATGATGGAGCCAAGCCAGGTTTTAGGCTTATTTAGTGTTCCTCGCTTGTTTCAACCTGATTCGTGAACAACAAGTTCTTTGTTTATCTCCCTGAGTCATAAATATTTTGTATCCTTAGCTTCTATTGTGAGGACAGAACAGATACTTGTAACATAGAGCCTGAACAAGCAAAGGATTATTAGACCATGTGATTGGCGTTACCATTTTTCTTTAAATGAAAAGATTCTCACATATCTGATTTCATATATTTCTGAAAGGGCTTATGTAATTTTGTTCCCACATTTCTCAAAATAGAGAACTTATGAACCTCTTACTTTCATAGACACCATGCTTTTTACCCTTTTCACTACGTATCTTAAAACAATGGCTGATAAATAGTATTGCTTAATAGATAAGTTGCATAAATGAAGAAATTAATGAGGCTGGCCCTTTCTTTTCATGAGTTTATTGGCTACATGCTTTTTTTCCTTTGGTGAATTGTTTATTCAGATCTTGACCTATTTTCTTTTGGGGTGTTCATATTTTTCTGAGTATCCCTATATGTCAGTGATATTAATACCTTTCAAGTCATTATGTCATAGATAGTTTTCCCAATCTGTCTTTTCTCTTTTAACTTATAGAAAATTTTTAGGTAGTGAAGGTTTTTACCATCAATATTTTTCCTGATGAATTTTGTCCTGTCATATTGTAAAAGTTCCACCATATTCAAGCTGTATTTTATCTATGTCTTCTTTTTTTAAGGTTTTTATTTAAATACCAGTGAGTTAACATACAGTGTGATAGTAGTTTCATGTGTGGGTTTTTCACTTACTATATCTTTTGGTATTATTAGGTCATTATTTACTTTCACATTTTTATACCTTTGGAATTTACTTCCTTTTGAGGTGATTATTGGCAATACGATTTTTAACACAATGTAGTATTCAATTCTTCTGCAACTGATTTGAAGTGACATTTTTACTTAGTGTTCCTTGCTTATCTCATATACTAAATTATTTATGCACTTGAGTCCAATTATGGCTTTTGTATTTGTTAAATTGACCTATCTCTTTTCTAAAAATTATTTATTTATTTTTAAAGATTTTATTTATTCATTTGAGACAGAGAGATACAGAGAGAGAGAGAGGATGAGCAGGGGAGAGGCAGAGGGAGAGGGAGAGGCAGACTCCCTGCTGAATGGGGAGTCCAACATGGGGCTCGATTCCAGGACATGGAGAGCATGACTTGAGCCAAAGGCAGATGCTTAATCATCTGAGCCAACCAGGCACCCCAACCTGTCGCTTTTGACACAACTATCATGCTGTTATAACTTTTGTATTTTTTAATACTATTTAATACCTGGCTTGGTATTACCTTTTGTTTTTTTCTTCATTTTTAAAATGTTATTGAATATTCTAACATATTTATTCTTCCATACGAACTTAAGATCCAAAGAAAATATGATAAGATTTATATTAGAACAATGGTAAAAAACAAAAACAAAAACAAAGAAGAATAATGGGACATCTGGGTGGCTCAGGTGGTTAAGCGTCTGCCTTAGGCTCAGGTGGTGATCTAGGGTCCTGGGATCGAGTTCTGCATCAAGTTCCTTGCTCAGTGGGGACCCTGCCTCTTCTGCTGCTTGTGCGCTCACTCTCTCTGACAAATAACTAAATAAAATATTTTTTAAAAGATTGTATTAGGATAAGTTTAAGTATTAAAAATTTTAAATTTTTAACTGATATTTTTACAATAGAGTCTTTCTGTATATTATAATTTTAAGAAGTATTCCTAAATAATGTTATATAGATTTCTTTAAAAAGGTCTCACATGTATCTTATAAATAAGCTTTATTAATATATACATGTGTCTTATTAATAATTTAATTTATCAATGTTTACCTCTATTTTTTTTGAAAGCTATTTTTGTATATTTGTAATAGGCTGTCTTAGTGAATTTTCTTTACAATTATAATCTTTTTTAATTCAGTTGATTTTCTGGGATTTCCAGGTTTTTTATAATATCTGTTAATAACGATAACTTTATGTCCTCCTTTGCAATGTTTGTATCTAGTACAAGGAACAGAAATTCGCTCAGATTAGCTCAAGTGGAAAACCAAGTAACTTGTAAGGATGCATTCGGACAGGAAGGCAAAAGCTATTTGGATCCAAGGAAGTCTAGAGACTTCTATCTTCCGTGGCCACTCCCTCAGTCTCCTTGGTCTCTGGCGTGTTGTGCAAATGCATCTACATCCCTTTCCCGAAGCATGAACCTACAGAAGGGCGCTGGCATTGACTTATCACCAAGTCACCTGGAACTGCCCTCCTGGGCTATCCTAGTTCAAGTACTTGGTCCAATCAGTTCTGTCCAGATTAAAAAGGTTTGTTTTGCTATAAGCACATATAACCATCACTAAGAGGCTTCCTGGTCTATCTAGTGAACCCCTCTTTTTTTAATCTTACTGCATTGGCCAAAACTTCAACAGAAAATTTGAATAATTCCTTGGAAAAAAGACACCCTCTTGCTCTAAAAATTAACAAGATATCCCCAATGCTTTGTTATACAGAGTATTTCCTACTCATTTTTATAAATCCATTTTATCACGTTTTTAGAATTCCATATTTCCCCAATTTAGTAAGTTTTTAAAAATCAAAATAGATGCCTTGAAAATTTGTTTTTTTGAATATATGAATATAGACACAAAAACCCTGAACAGAATACTATCAGACCAAATCCAGCAACATATGGAAAGGATTGTATACCTCTGACAAGAGAGACTTATCCCAAGGCTGACTTAATATCTGAAAA
>CM053603.1:178925738-178971826 GCA_028646535.1 Procyon lotor
GTCTGACTCTTGATTTCAGCTCAGATCATGATCCCAGGGTAGTGAGATCAAGACCCGTGTCAGGCTTCCCACCCTCAGCGGGAGTCTGCTTCCCTCCTTTGACTCTCCCTTTGGCCGCCCATCCTGCACTCACACTCTCTCTAAAGTAAATAAATAAATCTTTAAAAAATAATAAAATACTTAGAAATAAATTTAACAAAAGAAAAGGAAGACTTGTACAATGAAAAGTATAAAACATTGTTGAAAGAAAAGTGGAGTCTAAATCAATGCAAAGACATCTTATGTTCATGGATTGGAAAGCTCACTATTACTACGATGACAATATTCCCAAAATTGATCTACAGGTTCAGTGTAATTCTTACCAAAATTTTAGGTAACTTTTTTGCAGAAATTGACAAGCTGATCCTCAAATTCATTTGGAAATGCAAAAGACCCCAAACAATTTTTTTCCCAAACAATTTTAAAAATGAAAATAAAAGTTACAATTTCAAGAGTTACTACAAAGCTACAGTAACCCAAGATAGTATGGCACTGATATAAGAATAGACATATAGATTAATGGAAAAGAATCTAGGATCCAGAAACATTCATGGTCAATTGACTTTCTACCAGGGTGCCAAGCCAATTCAATGGGGAAAAAATAGCGTTTTTGACAAACGGTGCTGGGACAAAGGGATATCCAGACATAGAAGAATGAGGTTAGATCTCTACTTCACACCGTACAAAAAAATTAACTCAAAATTGTTCAGAGACAAATCTAACAGCTAAAACTCTATGTGTCTTGGGAAAAAAAGCCATTGGAGTAAACCTTCATGGCCTCTGGATCAGGCCGTAGGTCCTTAGATATGACACCAAAAAGTCAAGCAAGAGAAGAAAAACAAACTGGACTGCATCAAATTTTAAAACTTTTATGCTGCAAATTATGTATTAAGATGGTGAAAAGACAACCCACAGAATGGGGGGAAATACTTACAAACCGTGTATCTGAAAAGGGATTTGTAAGCAGAATGTACAAAGAACTCTCATAACTCAATAACAACAAGAAAAATAATCCAATTAAAAATGGGCAAAAGATCTGAATAGACATTTCTCCAAGGATGACATACAAATGGCCAAAAAACACATGAAAAGATGCTCAATATCATTTGTCTTTAGAGAAATGAAAACCAACATCAAAATGATGGACCACTTCCCACCCACTGGGATGCATACAATAAAAGAGATGGACCGTAGTAAGTGGTGGTGAGGATGTGGAGAAATCAGAACCCTGATGGATTGCCGGTGGGAACGTAAGACAGTGCAGCTGCTTGGAAAACCATCTGGAGTTCCTCAAAAGATGAAACAGTCCTATGGCCCTGAACTTCTATCTCTAGATGATGTAAGAAGAGTAAAACCATATGTCCACACAAAAGCTTGCGTGTAGGAGTGTTCATGGCAGCATTTTTCTTAATGGCCAGAAAGTGGAAACAGATCAAATGCCTGTCAACCGATGGATAAACACAATATGGTATCGCTATGCAATGGAATGTTATTTGGCAATAAAAAGGAATGAGCTACTGATTCACACTGCAATGTGGATGAACCTCAGATACATTACGTGAAGTCCAAGAAGTCAGTCAGAAAAGGCCACATAATATATGATTCTATATATATGAAATGTCCAGTAGGCAAACATATGGAGACAGAAGGTGAATTATTGGTCTCAGGGCTGAAAGTGACTGATGGATGATAAGTTCAGGGTTTCTATTTACAATGAAGAAATGTTCTAAATTTAGATTGTGGTGATGGTTCCACAATTTTGTGACTATACTAAAAACTGTGAAATTGAACAGTGTGAATAGGTCAATTTTATGGTAAATTATCTCAATCAGGATGGTAACAAAAAGAATACATATCTTTTGGATATATGACATAATCTATATGACTCTCTCCTTTGGTATATGTTAGAAATTTCCAAAATAAAAAGTTAAAATATATACACTATGGCATTCATCAAGATGGTTTCCTTCAACCCACTAATGTGATATGTTAATAGATTTCCTAGTGTTGAACTGCCTTCTCTTACCCCCCCCACCACTCTTATAATTATTATTATTATTATTATTATATAATATATAATAATAATAATATATATATGATATAATATATATATATAATATATAATAATATATAATATAATATAATATATATATAATATATATATTTATATATATATTATTTATATAATAAAATATATATTATTATAATAATAATAATTATTATTATTTATATAATTATATAATTATAATTATATAAATATAATTTATAATTATATAACCATGATATATTGTTTTTTTAATACACCAAGAAATCAACTTGTATTGATAAGTGATACAGGCTTGTATCTGTTGTCAATGTTCAGTTTACCCTTCTTGTACAACTTCTGGTATCTCTCCGTGAGGCACATGACCACACAGAATAATGTTTCTTGTTTCTCTGCAGCTATTTGTGGCCACATAAGTTTCTGATTATCAGATACAGGCAGAAGTGTCATATGGCAGTTCTAGAACCCATCCTTAATAGAGCTCGCACCTGGCCTTTGCCTTTTCTCACACCTCCCTCCATCCTGCTTGCTGGGATACAGATGTAATGGCTGGATCTCGCTCTTACTGCCTTACACCATGAAGACAAGGTGGCACCGTGAGCTAGAAGTAGCCAGGATCACTGAGGATGGCGTGGCTCTGTGCTGACCCGCCAGCTCTGGGCTACCTGCCTGTGGACATTTACACGAGTCTTGTTTAAGTCCCTCCAACCCTGGGCCTCCCTCACTCACAGCTAAACCTAATTGCACCTGCTAGGTTGGATTTTGATATTAGGGCTACACTGGCTTCATAAAATACACGGGGAGCTTTTCCATTTGCCAGCAACAAAGAGCAGAACTATCTGATCCTTGAAGCTGTGATAGAAACCCACTGTACAACCATCTCAGCTCGGCATTTTTTAGTGCCATTTCTTTGCCAATTTTTTTTTTTTTTCCGGTTTCTTCCAAGGCTATCATTCTATTCAGGTAGCCTACATTTTCTGGAGTCACTTTGCATTTTATAAAAGTTTGCAGATTTATTAGCACGGGAGGTACATACTGTAATATAACTTATCAAGCTTTTAATCTAACGTTGTTCCTGATGTTATGTATTTCTTTTTCCCTCTTTGTGTTTAGTTTATTCTATTAAAGATGTGTCAATTGAATCAGTCTCTTCAAAGTACCAACTCATGGGATTATTTATAAATTTTCCAACAGTTTTTCTTTCATATCAGTTAATTACTGCTTTTATTATCCTTTTTTTTTTTTTTTTAGATTTTATTTATTTATTTGAGAGAGAAAGAGAGAGCGAGAGAGAGCAGGAGAGAGCATGAGAAGGGAGAAGGTCAGAGAGAGAAGCAGACTCCCCATGGAGCTGGGAGCCCGATGCGGGACTCGATCCCAGGACTCCAGGATCATGACCTGAGCCGAAGGCACTTACCAACTGAGCCACTCAGGTGCCCTATCAATTTTATTTTGTTCTTGCTTTTCTAGACATTTGGATGCCCAACTCCTTAGTTTTAATTCTCTCCAGTATGATAATAAAAACACATAAGGCTGTGAATTAGCCTCTGACTGCAGCACTGGCCACAGCCCAAAGCTCTTTGCCATGTAGTGTATGTTCATTTTTATTAAATTTTAAAAGTTTTTGATTTGCAAATTAAGTTTTGGTTTCCTTTTTGAAGACTGTTATAAAATTTACAAGTGGTGGGGGCACCTGGGTGGCTCAGTCAGTTAAGTATCTGCCTTTGGCTCAGGTCATGATCCCAGGGTCCTGGGATCAAGTCCCATTTTGGGCCCCCTGCTCTGCGGGAAGCCTGCTTCTCCCTCTGCCTCTCTCTCTCTCTCTCTCATGAATAATCTTTAAAAAAATTTACAAGTGGTTATTCTGAATTTGATTTTCCCTTTGATATTAATTTCTCATTTTATTGCAATATGGTAGACTATGTGGGTGGGGGAGTTTCTACTTGTTAAAATTTTACTGGGATTTTCTTTCTTTTTTGGAAGAATGTATAACTGATTTTTGCAAATTTTTCATGGATTAAAAAATATATGTCTTTTCTGTAAGATATAAAGAAAGACGGTGGTAAACACTTAAGGAATTAAATGCTCTTCTCTTAAATATACCTGTTTTTGCACACTGGGTCTTAAATTTGGGTTTTAATACACACTGATATATTGAAAACTATTGATATATTGAAAATACACACTGATAT
The DNA here is from genome assembly GCA_028646535.1 of Procyon lotor. Classification (NCBI taxonomy): domain Eukaryota; kingdom Metazoa; phylum Chordata; class Mammalia; order Carnivora; family Procyonidae; genus Procyon; species Procyon lotor. Next base: position 178,930,014 of record CM053603.1, read on the forward strand.
ATTGAAAAAATATATAATAATACTGAAAACTATTTTAAAACCAAAACGAATACTTTATTTTCCTGCTTTTTTCCCAACACCTATTGAAAACTATTGATATATTGAAAATACACACTGATATATTGAAAAAATATATAATATTGAAAACTATTTTAAAACCAAAACGAATACTTTATTTTTCTGCTTTTTTCCCACCACCTTTCCAAAACTAAGTGTGAGCGCATCCTTTTCTCAGTGTATGTCGAGGCTGCTGGCCCAGCCTCCACGTGGCCCAATCAGTGGTTGCTCATCTGAAACAGGAAGCTGGTCCCGTTCCATCATTTAAGACCCAGAGATGATGGTTTTGAAGCTCTATCTAGTCCTTGTCCCCCAGAAAGCAACCCCCAAGAAAAGTGACTACATCGCACCTCGTAGGGCCTTCACAGAACAAACCCTGCCCCAGGGAACTGCAGCTTCCTGCCCCTGCTAGACGTTGTCAAGGGAACCGAACCGAGGCGTCCCGGGAGGAAGTTATAGTGGATGTTGATCAAAGGCAAACCAAATGTTTTGGTATTTTCTGCCCCCTTGGTCTTGGTTAAGCCCGTGCTCCTCCAGATCCCACAAGAGTTTTACGGACCCAGTACGTACGTATGTACGTATGCAAAGTACGTCCTTATACTTTTCTAAGTACTTACAACCTCCGCCGTAGTTCTTGTATGCTACATGCAAGGTTTCTGAGGGCCTGGCAGGCTCTGGCTATGAAAACCCTCACAACACGTAGAATCCTGTCTCCCTGGATGGGCGTACAAGGTGTCCCCATTTTACCAGCAGCATTTACAGGAAAGCACCGAACGTATCAGGGATCCTCACTGAGTTTTCTTTCCCGTTTGCCTTCACTCCCTCTCTCATTCGGCTGTCATTTACTTAAGTGTCATTGGATCAACTTTGGGTCTACAAATTGGGTGCCCTTAAGTTTCGTAGTCAAGTCACATTCTCTGAATATTTCAGCCACTCTGCCAGTCGTGAATATGAAGAGCCTCCGGTGGTCACAGTGGAGAAGACACCGACCCCGGAGACTGAGTCTCACCTCCACTCCTTAGACCCACATGCATAACTTTCCTTTCACTCACGTGTCTAGTGTGGACCGCCTTGGGGTTACGGAATTGTTTGTGCTCCAGAGTGGGCTTCCCTTCACAGAGCATTTCCCCAGGCAGTTGTGCTGGTTTGTGATTTTTCACCTCCACACCCTGAGCCCCGACATCCGTCAGCTTGGATGAGCCTTACCGAGCAGAGATTTCTTCACACAAAACGTTCTCCGGGCTCGTGGAAGATCCGTGGGAATTACGAAGAGTGGCCCTGACAGCAGTTTTCCTGAAGAAGCGTGGCTGCCCCATGAACAGGATCACGCGCACTGTGGGCAGTGGCTGTCTACTCCAATCCTCTCCCGGTATGGGGAGTTGGGGCTGTTGGGGGGAATATCGGGCCAGGGAATCAGCAGAGAGATGTGTCTTGGGCAGGTCACAGTTTCCCTGCGCCTCAGCTTGCTTAGCTGTGAAGTGGGGATAACAAAACCCCCTCAGAAGGCTACTGTGAGGTCATTACTAAGGGACATTATAGTGGTCTGAGTCGGTCTAGAACATTCCCTGATATTTTCACTTTCCGTAAAGGGACTCAGGATTAGAATGTGATTTACCTTGGACTTTCAGGCCTTTAAACACTCACCTCTTTCCCAGGCTGCACCCAGCTGCAGACGATTTCCTGTCCCATGATTTTGTCTTCCTGGGATTCACCTCATCAAAGCTGAGGCAATCGCTGTGGACAGAGGTAGCAGAGCCCTGGGCTGCCCTCAACAGCCACGGGGGCATGGCCGACGTGTGATGGGGAAACGGGAAACAAGCAGAAAAGCATGTTGTGTGTGGAAACACGGACAGGTGCCTCCATCGACGACAACGATCCCTTCAGCAGTGATGCTCTGAATCCTCATAGCATTCCCACAGTCCTGTGACATGTGCCCCTAGAACAAACAGGGCCCCATCCCAAACACCCAGGAATGGTCTTGTAGTTCTCACTTTCACTGGCCCCGAAGCCGTAGCTGGCACCTCGGAACTGCCGGGTCAGCTCCCCTGAGCTGGGCAGCGCAGACCCCCTGCCCCCAGGACGCCCCGTGAGCCCAGTGCAGCTCCGCTCCCCAAACGAAGGATCGAGAAGGGATGCACCACACTTGTCTTCTCAGGACTTATTCTCAGCACGGATAACGCCTCCAGGAAAACCAAGAACTTAAGGTTTCTTAATTGCCTGAGTAGTACCAGTGAAAAGAGCCCAATTTCCTTCCACTCAGGTCCGGGAAGTTCTTCCGGGCAGGGTCGGGTCCAGCTGGGTCCCGCGGCTCCTGGTCGGGGGGCAGTGGTGGCTGCGGGGAGCACCGGGGCTACCCCCGCCCTGGCACTTGGCCAGCTGCTGGCTCCAGCAAGGTTCTGGACCCCTGAGTCTCGAAGTCCCTTCTCAGCCCAGGGGATGGTCATGAGGATGGGGGGGGGGGTAGTTCTTTGTCCCACATACACGTGTACCTCAGGCTCTACGAGGTACCAGGCCCTGGTGTGGAGCTGGGCTGCCCAGACCCCCAGCAATCCAGTGGCTGAAGACAAGTCCCCTCCCTTTCCTCACCTGTGACAACCCAGGGCGGGGAGGTGAGCTCTTCTGCTTACAAACTCCAAGGGGTGGGGCCCGTGTCCTGCTTCTCTATCATCCCCAATGGCACTGAGCTCCCGCACGGGCCAGGCCGGGATGCAGGCCTCCTCCTGGTCCAGCCACGCGAAGGGGATCCTGTCCTTGTCACAGGACCACACCCAGCAACAAAGGAATCAGAGGTAAGCCCCCAGCCGAGGGTAGGGGTGGGGTGGAATGGGGGAGGGGGCATGGGTTCATGCAAGCACACCCTTATTTCAGAAAAAGAAGAGGGAAGCTGAAAGGGATCGCGGGATCCCAGATTGTAGCAATCTGTCACAGCCCCAATCCTTGTAGCACGCAGAGCTAATCCTAACCCCCAAAGTTTTAAGAGGACAATTCAGACCCAGACTCGGGACGTAGAGACGCCAGCGACGGAGGCAGAAGTGAGGCTGGGGTTCCACTTCCCACCAGACACCGGAGCCCGCAGGCTCGGGCCACCCACCAGGCGATTCCAGCACAAACGTTTTGGCTTTTCTACATCTGATTTCTGATTTACCTCTTGCCTTTTGTCTGGAATTTACAACACGGCCGAGTGGGAGCCAGACCCCATTTCTGCGGGAGCTCTGACAGCCCGAGCGGGCGGCTGCCTACAGGGCATTTCCCAAACAGGATACTGTTAGGGACCCATGCTTTGGACCCCTTCCTTCCCCGCCCCATCCTGTCCTCTTGCTCTTGTGGGAGAATCTGTCAACCCCGAGCCTCCCACAGTGAAGGGCCTCCATCCCCGGCCAGAGAGCCGGACATCTGCGTCCTCCTTGACCCCTGACGGGAGGTGCCGGCCAAGAAGGGAAAGGAAATGGCCACCCGAGGCCCTTGTCGGGGCCACTTGGGATGGAATGAGATGAAAACGAAAGCAGCCAGGGCGCTGGCACATCTTCCGTTGACAGCTGCTCCCTAAGAAGAGCGCTCGTCCTATTTATATCCACAAAAGCAGTTTATTAAAGAAATGATACAGCAATATACATCCCAAGCCTTTGCTCAGAATTCTCATTTAGTTTTTTTAATCATTAAAAATGATTTCTACCTTTGAAATGTCCCAGAAAGCACGGCTTCTTTGTTTTCCGATACCCTGAACGCATCATCAAAGACAGATCACTGTTAATGTCACGTGAGCATAAAAGGAGATTTAGAAACCAGGAATGTGTTCTCCGGGAGCCCAACTAGAAAGGACTCAGTCAATAAGCTGGTTCGGTTTCACTGGTGAAGCCCCAGGATGAAGCCGGGCCTGAGTCAGGTCTGGATGCCCTCAGGGTCACCGTCACCGGATGCGGTGCCATCAGGCAGCACAGCCGGGAATGGGGGACATCGGCGGCCGCCCTGCTCAGGCCTGTCCGGGGGATGGACCGTGCGGGAAGGCACACAGCTTATTCCTGAGACCCCAGCCATGGTGGACCAAGCCGACCCGACGGAGGAAAGGGGCCGCGCCAGGGTCTCCACTCGCTGGGGGCCGCAGTGGCGTTACCTCGGGGGGCAGGCCAAGTTCACCGGCGGGGGGATCCTCCCGGGACCCCCGTCCTGCCCCTGCCATTCAGGGCCCACCCACCGACGACAGGTGCACACTGACGCTGTTCCCGCCCGCGACCGCCAGGGTCGCTCTGTTCCAGCTGCTCAGCGACCCGGGTCATCACGAAAACCGTGAAGAAAGAACCGCAGAACAGAGCGGGAAAGGCCACGCGGTTCGGGCGGGCGCCGCCGCGCAGCCGTCGGTGGACGGTGTCTGCCAGCGTCAGAAGCGGCCGGGCCGCTGGTCGCCGTCCCCGCGCAGCTGCTTTGTGCCGGGGTTTAAGCTACACCCGCTGGCCGGGTGGGGGGGGGGGGGTCTGTCCCCGGGGCCCCACGGCCCGGCCGAGCTCCGCTGCCGTTACTGCCCGGCTCCTTCAAAGGCCAGGAAGTCGTGCTTTCTGCGCAACCATCTCGCCCCCCAGGTACGGGGTCCCGATGCAGTCTGGAGACCAGGTCTGATGAGAGGCGCCCCACTGACACAGAAGCCTCGAGGGGATGAGGGACAACAGCGGCCGCGCCGAGGGCTCGGACTCATTTCTGATGCAGAATCTCGAAAGTAAGCCCACGCCGCGGGCTGCGGCTCCCGGGAGCGCCGGCGACCCGCGCGCGGCCCCTCCCGCCGTCCACGCCGCCGGCTCCCGGGCTACACCCTGCAGAGCTTCAGCGGAAAGTTCTCGGTGATGAGGTGATCCGCGTGCAGCAGCACAACGATGTTGACCTCGAATTCTGAGAAGACAAAGAACCGGCGTTATGCCCACCTGGCGCGGCGGCGGCAGACGCCCTGCGCCCACTGGGCTCCGAGGGGGGCGTCCGTGGCCGCGTCGCCGGTGCGGCAGCCCGCGCTTCCGGGGAGCCCGGGGAGGGGGGACGGGACCGGGGGAACCGGCGAGGTCGGCGGCAGCGGCCTCTGGGAAAATGTCAGGAAGGGTCCGCTTCCCAAGCACACCTCCCTTGTCCTCCGTCTTTTCTAGAATCTTCTAAAATCCCCTCTGTTCTTTCATACTTTTGCTTTATTTTTCCTCTTGACTTTTTTTAAAGATTTTATTTGCCAGAGACAGACACAGCGGAGAGAGGGAACACAAGCAGGAGGAGCAGCAGAGGGAGATGGAGAAGCAGGCTCCCCACTGAGCAGAGAGCCCGATGCGGGACTGGATCCTAGGACCCTGGGATCATGGCCTGAGCTGAAGGCAGAGCTTTAACCCACTGAGCCACCCAGGCGCCCCCCTGTGATAGTTCTTAATAGAAGAGCCTACCCCCAAGGGGCCCAGCTGTCTCGGTCCTTGTCTCCCATCCCAAAAGGACAAACAACGTCCAGAAACAGCCTGCAGTTTAATTGCTGTTGTTTGGGTGGTGGTTCCTTTACCCGAGACACCTGTTTACACTATCGTCTCTTGTTGGCAAGAGAAAAGAGGTGTGTGCGAGCAGGGAGCTTCGTGCCCAAGGGATAAGGCCTAGCACGGAAGCAGCTCAGCCCTGTGGAAGGGCCTTCGGGGTCACCGCGTCCCAGGCCGTGGTGGCTGGAGCCCTGAGGACAATGTCCCCGTGTGGGGCTGGCTGCCTCTGCCACACACGACAGAGGCCGTGCCCCAGGAGCACCTGCCCAGTACTTGGCTCGCTTTGACATTCCTCATGGCACTAGAACAGCCCTCTGGGATTCTGGCCCCCGTTCTCTGCCACCATTCCCCCACCCACCTTGCTGTCCTCCCCTGGAGGGAGCGTGACGTGGCTGGACCCCAGCACACACGCGGGGCCATGTCAGGGAGCTGGCGCTGGCTTTCCTTAAAGCCGAGTAGCCATTCCGACCGGGCACCAAAACCTGGGAGTGGGTTCCCGCTGGAGGGCGGCCTCGGGCCTGACTGAGCACTGAAGTCACGTGTGGTCAGCACCGGTGGCGGTCAAGGGGGCACATGTGGATTCTGTCCGAACTCGGGACGCCAGGCTTGCTCCCCCCTCCCGACCTGAGACTCAGAGCCCAACCTCGGCTGCCCATGCGGACGGCAGCTCCAGGGCCCATCGGGGGCGGCGGCACTTGGCGATCGCGTCCCCTGCCCCGGGTGCTCCCAATTAATAGTATATGTTGTGAGTGAGCCCCAGAGCAGGTGAAACTTGGGAGCAGGCATGGGGGGCACGACTGCTATCCTGGCTGATGGACTGAGGGTGTGGTTTCTGCGGCAGAGTCCCAGGCACTTCAAACAGGGTTACGTAGACACTTTCTAAATCTGACACAAACAGCAGGCAAAAAGTGAGGTGCTCAAAGTAGAGCACAGCAGGAAAAAAAGGCTTAGACCCCTTGAAGTTTATGTAGAGAAATGAAGTGAGAAATCAACAGATAAGTTTGTCCTTCTAATTGAAACCAGAGGACTCTGGAGTAAAACACGCCGTGCCGGAGGAAGTAGGAACACCATGCCGGCCACCGTGGGAGCACCCCCGGGAGGGCACGGGGCAGGCTGGCCGGGGGGGCACGGGGGCAGCCAATGGCATCCCCCTGCACCCTCGCTCCCTGCACCCGGCTCTCAGCACTGTGGGCATAGACTGCCTGCTTGGTAATAATCATGCACACGTTTTCTGAGAACGGTCACAGCAGCTTAGCCTGGGCCAGATCTGACCCAGTCAGATGGTCTGGGCATTGTCAGTATGCAGCAAACAGCCGAGTCTGTGACCCTCTTTGCTCCTGATGCGCAGGTCCTGGCCCCACTATGCGCTCACTCTGATACAACGTTGCCGCTGTGGGGCCCTCAAGCAGGTCCACGAATATTGACCAAACACATCCTGGGGCACCTGGGGGGCTCAGTTGGTGAAACGTCTGCCTTCGGATCAGGTCATGATCCCAACGTCCTGGGATTAAGTCCCACATCAGGTTCCCTGCTCAGCCGGGAGCCTGCTTCTCCCTCTCCCTCTGCCTGCCGCTCCCCCTGCTTGTGCTCTCTCCCTGTGAAATAAATAAGTAAAATCTTTAAGAAATAAAAAAAAAAAAAGGAAATGACCAAGACATGCTAGGCTGGTGGAACAGAAGCCTTCGCGATGATCAACGCTCACCCTGGACTGTCACATCGAGTCTCTGCTCAGATGCCGGCCCATCCGAGGAGCCCCCCTGGCCGCCTCCCGCTCCCCGCTGCCTTGCTCCTGGCGGAGTTACTGCCTCTGCCTGCTCTGTCTTGGGCCCGTGGGGTGTCTGGGGGAGCTTCTGTTGAGCGAGCGGGGACCGGTGTTCTGGGCTGAGCCGGCCCCAAGTAGACCAGCGTGTCTGCCTCGGGGGCGCTCGGGGGCCCTTCCGTGGGACAATCCGGCGGGCCCGCAGGTGCGGGGAGCTGGCGCGCTTACCCACTTTGAAGTTGGTGGTCTCCAGCGTGGGGCAGGTGAACAGCCGGGGGAACACCATGTAGATGGGGACGGAGAGGCTCCGACACACGTCGCCATCGGCGATCTGGATATTCTGAATCTCTGTGGCGTCCCGGGCGTAGCCTTCTGCACACCCTGCAGGAGGCAGCAAGCACCGTGCGCTCGGAGAACAGGGACCGTCTCAATAGCCCGATGAACGGGCCCCTGGAGACCCTTCCGCCGTCTGTCCCATAGGATCTAGAGCTCCCTCCCCCCACGTGTCACTTTCTCAGACACACGTTTCTTGGAATTGAGGGGCGCGTTCTTCCCCCCGCGGGGGGCCCTTACCGCAGGTCTCCACGCGGACCAGCTGCAGCTCGATGCTCTTGATGGCGGCCTCCGAGCTCTCGACCACCAGCTCCCCGGTCAGCGGCTGTGTGATGACGCAGTTGGTGGAGTTGAGGTGCCCTCTGATGAGAAATTTGGGGAGCAAGGCTCTCTGGAACAAAATAAAAACAAGACATTAGGAACGGGAGGTGCCCAGGGAAATGAGAGTCAGCCACTTGGTACAAATAAAGACTGAAAACAAAGTTGGGCCATTTTTATAAAAGCCGCCGGGACCCTGTTTTACAAAACGGGGAAAAGGTACAATAGTACTTATATCTCCTGTCAAGGTAATGAACAGACTGAATAATTCAACAGCCGCCTGCAGATCCCTGGCGCCGACGCTGCGGGCCGAACGGCCAGCTCCCACAGAGCCGTCCCGACTGCCTCGGTCAGACCTGGAACGCTCCTTCTCACCAAGCGACACGACGTCAAAACTCCTGAGCACGTCGCCAGGAGTGTTTACAGGGAACCGGTCACACCCTCCCCAATGTTTTTAAAAAGAGAATCAATTGAAAAATGCTCCCAATTATACAATTTTGAAGAGCCAAGGCACTGCCTTTTATTTCAAGGACATTCAAAGGAAGAATTCTCATCAGTGCTTGACTAAGACCCTCTGGACCTTTGCCCCGTAGATCCAGGGACCTGGTCACAGGTAGACAAAGATGTTTTTGTGGGAAGCAGATCTGAGGAGTCACACGTCGCCCCACTGGTCTCAGGTGCTAAAGCTACGTTGTAGTTTAGAAGACCACTGTCTCACAGAAGCAATATGTGAGCCACAGATGTAATTTAAAATTTTCTAGTAGCTGTATTTTATTTTATTTTTAAGATTTTTATTTATTTGACAGTGAGAAACAGCGAGAGAGGGAACATAAGCAGAGGGAATGGTAGCGGGAGAAGCAGGCTTCCTGCCGAGCAGGGAGCCCGATGCGGGGTTTGATCCCAGGACCCTGGGATCATGACCTGGACTGAAAGCAGATGCTTAACGACTGAGCCACCCAGGAGCCCACTAGTAGCTGTATTTTAAAAAATAACAGGAAACAGGGGCGCCTGGGTGGCTCAGTGGGTTAAAGCCTCTGCCTTCGGCTCAGGTCATGATCTCAGGGTCCTGGGATCAAGCCCTGCATCGGACTCTCTGCTCGGCGGGGAGCCTGCTTCTCTCTCTCTCTCTCTCTGCCTACTTGTGATCTCTCTATGTTAAATAAATAAATAAAATCTTTAAAAACAAAACAAAAAAACCCAATTGTATCCTATTGATACTAATATTTAAAAAAAAAAAATAACAGGAAACAGCTAAAAATCAACCAATATGTCTTAAATACCACTTCCACATGTGATCAATATTTAAAAATTACATTTATAATCTCTGCCTCTTTGCAATCTAGTCAGCACCGTACACCTACGGCTCAGCTCGGCTCCGACCAGCCACACCTCGAGGGCCAGCGGTCACTGTGGCTGGTGTTTGCCTGTCGGCGCTGGAACTAGATGGCATAGAGCTCTGGACCTCAGGCCCCAGAGGCACAGAGGTCTTGGTTCAGGTCAAAGAGAAAAGTTTTGATTCAAGACAAAGTTCTAACAACAATGAAAAGTAAAGAAGCTATTCGTTTAGAAAAATAAAAAGCAGTAGCAATCTATATTAAAATTCTTTCAGGCAACTGATGAACAAGAAAAGCTCTCCATATCCGGCCAAAGATCCTGACCGAACATTCATTTTACCCTCTCCTCCCAAGGGCGTAATGTTAACACATACAAATAAAAATAAACTACACCGAGAAAGGCCACGTGCGACGCCATGTTTCTGTGCATGAAAGTGCTCAGGGAGGCTCCCAAGAGCTCAGGGGACCATGTCCTGAGGTCAGGGGCACACGAGTGCCCCCAGCAGGGGGCAGCCCTGAGATCAGGAGCAGCACCCACCCAGGGAAGGGGCAGTCGGGGGGCCATGAGTGGTGTCTGGAGTCAGCACGTACCCAGGCTGCCACCACAGCTTCCCTCAAGGGGAACCCCCCCCCCCCCGCCGGACATGCCCAAAGCAGGCTGGGCGAGGCAGGGCAAGCGTCCGCAGTCATTTACAGCCACAGTGCAGGACAACGATGCCCTCACCCCAGAAGACAAGCTACCTGCACACCCTAAAAGAAAGCCCACAGGGTCAAACACATCTTCCCCAGCAGCAAAGCTCCTCTGTCAGAGTGTGCGTTTACAACCAGAAGGACAGACTATCATTTGGGCTAAGGACAGACAGTCTAGTCGACAAGGCCATACATATTCGATCCTCGGGTATAATTATAAGCTGACAACCAAGAATCAAACAGCTGAGGAAAATAAAAGCAAGAAATATGCACACACTCTGCAAACAGAATAACCAGCCCTAGGAAACGGAGACGAAGGGCCATGCATCTGCAGTAGAAGAAGGGGCTATCTTGGAAAAGAAACTGCTTGGAGAAGAAGGATGCTCTTGCCGAAGGAAACATGTCAACAGTTGGGTGACATACCAACCAAAGAGCAAACAAGTGAGCTGAAAGATGGTGCCAAGATTCTCCTGTGCCGCATCGAAGAAACACTGAGAGGAGCTCAGAGCTGAAGGAAAGACGGCAGGCACACTGACTAATTAAACACCCAAATCCGGCAAGGGCTTCAAAATTCCAGAATGCTAAGGATGGGGAGATGGAATTTTCCGGGCGGGGGGGGGGGGGAAGGAAGGGGGAGGAGAAACAGAGGAGCTCACACCAATTTGGGGATCAGATCATCAGTATCATGAGGCACCAGAAAACCAGGGAGATCTTCTCCCAAGTTCTAAGGGCAAATGAAATTGAAGCCAGAAGCTTCCACCTACCTAGACAAAATAGGGTTCAGTGTGAGAGCAAAGGCAGGTGTCCGTTAGACACTCGAGGATGTAAGTTCACTCCTCATCCGTTTGGAAAGGATGACTCTAGGATGTGCCCCAGCAGCACAAAAAATATACTGAAGAAAGAAAAGAAGGTGAGAGGAAGCAGAGGTGACCAAAGACCACGGTGAAACTTCCAGTAATTCAGTGATGGCTAGATCACAACTGCGCTACATCAGGCAACTATGAGAAATCGTTTCTAAGCCAACAGAGGCTTTACACTGGGAACATAAAACAGATAAACTGGAACTTAGATTTCAGACCATTTCAACCAATGAGAGAGGTATGGTGGGAGGAAAATGCAAAAATGTTACAAACCTTCTGGCAGAAGATGCTTGTTCTCAGTGTTGTTACTTAAACTCATGAGTGTCTCTTTATGTTTGAACATTTGGGGATGACTAGTAGGAAAACAGAAAAAGGACGTGAGAGGAAAAAAGGAGCAAGCAACAGTAGGAGAACAGAAAACCCCCTTAAGACCTTAATCAATTAGAGTAAGGATGGGAACAAAGAAAAACAATCAAGTAAAGCAGAGATAAGATCTAAGGAACAAAGCAAACTGCACAAGGTCCCGCTGGGAGCTCTTTACAAGACACACTGATGGCTCCGCTCCTCTTCCTCACTCTGGTTGTGTCGCCAGGTTTTGTGTTATTGAGATTCTTGGGAAGGAAGAAACACAAACCCACTTAGGAGCACGGGTGCTCATGGGGGTGCTAAGAGCCGAGGCTGGGGAGGAGGCAGGGCCCGTGGGGACCACCCGCGCTGCCTGCGTGCTTCCAGGCACATTCAAATCCCTGCGAGAGAACAAGCTGAGCGTCCTGCAGGGGACTTGTCCCCTCCAGTAAATGGACTTTCGGAGAGGCCCCCCCCAGGCCGCACCCCTGTCTCAGCTATGCCTCCCAAGGGAGCGGGAGGCCTCCCCGCCTTGCTGATCAACAGGGTCTGGAGAGCAGAGGGGAAAACGCCACGGCCTTGATGAGAGCAGGGGGCCAACTACGAAGTAACAGAGTGCGGCTCCCAGGATGGGCGGCGGGGGCGGCCGGGGCTCAGGGAAGAGGGGCTCTGAGCCCCACACGGCAGGCTGGGGAGAAGGAGGGGAGAGAACAGCAAGCAGACAGCCTCCCCAAGCAGCTTTTTAGAAGCATTCTTCCTCTCGGTACTTACTGAGTTTAAAAGGGAATCAAAATTGAAAATCCAGACTACTTTGGGTATAGACAATAATCCAAAATTTCGTCTTGCTGATGACTTGATACCCAAGTAAAGAGCCGGGCAACGGTGTGTCCGCGGGACGCAGCAGCTAAGAAAACACCCCGGCCCGCAGGGCTGAGGGGCGCCGTACCTCTTTGACGTTCTGCAGAGTTTCAGGTGTAATGGTGAAGTCCACGGGACTCGGGGTCAACTTCCCCTTCTGAGGCTAAAACAGGAGGCAAAACCCAAATCAGCTGCTTGAAGCCAGGAGTCCCACAAGCCAAGCTCCCCCTTCCCCTTCTAGAGAAATGAAGGGCTGCATGAACTGGGAAGGACCTGGTTCTCAGGCAGGTCGTGTGGGGTCTAAAGGCACAGCTTTGCCCAAATCTATGTTGTGTTCTTTGTCAAATTTCTTCACCCCCTGTGACTCAGTTTCCTCATCTTTAAAAGGAGGGGACTGCTTTCTTAATCTCTCGGGGCCCTTTCGGGTCCAGAAATGAAAACCAAGACCTAAGAACCAAGAGTAGCATTCTTGGAGGATATTTATTTTCAACCCCTCTCTTGGAACGAGAGCTGATACTGGATGGGATGACCGTATCGGGTGCTGTTCCTGCCACTGGTCCCATTTCACAGACACGGACGGGGAGGCGCGGCGAGCTCCCATGCCTTTCTCCAGCCGCAGGGCCGAGATTCACACCCAGGTGGTCTGGCTCCTAACGCCCGTGCGGTTAGCCACTCAGCTTTCCACCTGGAAGACCCGCTCCCCTAAACTATAAATGTCACCGTAATTACGAAGGGTGGTCCTCGCCACATCATGTGACCGCAGAAGCCACCCGGGTGGCCGAGCATCACCAGGGCTCCTGGCGTGGCACACTCGGGTGCGGGGACCCACAGGCCAGGGGCGGTAGAGGAGGGACACTGGCCAATCCCAGGCCAGGTTTACTCATTTACCAAAAGCATCCTCTACGGTATTCTTCTTACTAACAGGTCCGTGAACACACTCCTCGGGCAACATATTCTTCCTCACGGCATTTAAAGGAATATTTAAGTTGGCAACTAGAGGTTACACACGGTTTGGCCTTCTCGTGAAATCACTCACAAAGAACTGTGTGTTGGTGAGCGGCTGGGAGCAGGGAGGAGGTCCTGAGACCTCTGTCCCTGCTGTATAACCCGAGCTGGACCCGGGGTGGGGAGCTGCAGTCCTGAGGGGGTTGGGGGCCCTGGTTGGGGCCGTGGGGGGTCCTGGCCTGGGGCCCAGCTCTGGGCGGGGAGCTGAACTTGGGCTCATTCTCCTTCACAAAGTTGGAGGCTCTTTCTGCTGAAGACATAAAAGGGTGTGTCTCTTCTCGGGACTAATCCACATAAAAAAAAATTTTTTTTCCCCTTCAGTTTTAAGACCCTTCACAGAAAAAAGGAAAATCCTTAAATCACATCACTTTCAAAAAAGGTAACTGTTTTTAATATTTTAGATGTTTATCACTAAAAGAAACAAACACGGTAATTATTAGTAAGAGGAAAACTATAAATGTTGGGAGTCCCCAAAAGTCACAAAAATGATACAAATAAAGAACATCAGTGATTTTGCCAATCTTATACACAGGAGACATGAGTCTCCCATTTTTTACTGAACCGTTACTAAAAGACACCTGTGGACGCTTCATAACAGTGTAAAGAAATGTCATTGCAAATGTTCCACAAACACCATCCTACCTCACCACGGAGCTCTGGAGAAGCCCCCACTTCCTAAGGCCCGTGGCAAAGACTGTGGGACTCGTAAGGGGTCCCCAGGACGCTGAGCCCCGCTCAGTGCCAACGAAGTGCAGGCCGCACCAGGTACGGGAGCCAAGGAAAGCCAGTGGCTCTTGTGTCTGTCCAGTCTGGGTGGCACCTCGGACATGGCCTGCAGCCCCACAGGATCCGTACGCACATCTGGGCTCTGTTCACCTGGGCACCTCTGGGAGCCCCAGTTTGGCTCTCCTCTGTCCCCAGACTGCTCAGAATTTAAGGCAGATGGACCACATTCTGAGTCTAGGTGGCTCCTCAAAGAGGGAAGTAGGCTGACACTTGAGAAAGAGGGGGCACGACCAGCCCCGAACCAGAGGGGTGTGCGCACAGCCCCAGGAAGGGGAGGACAAGGCCCGGCAGCTACTCCGATACCAGACCTGGAAAGCCCGGGGACAGAAAACACGGGAACCCAGTGCAGTGGACCTCTGTCACCAGGCGTCACACCCAGGGCAGGCGCTGCCCATCATCGCTAAATTCTGCGCGATGACCGAGGGGTCGAACAGATGGGCTGCAGGGGACTCTGCCTTGAATTCACCCAGAGTCGCCTACAGCCACGGGGAGGGGGACCCAGTTCCCTAAGTTGATGTGTGAAAGTAATTTTTTAAGAACATTCTGTCACTGCAAAGTATGAGCAGAAAGTGTTGGGGGAGGAAACCCCCCCTGGCCCTTGCTGGGCAGAACAAGACTGTGGGGCTCTGACCATCGTTTATCTGGGCTGGGCCACTGCTCTGGGTTGTTTGCTGCAGCGACCGTGAGGAAGGCTGTGTTTCTCTGAAGCGGACTTGCTCACCGCTCACTTGCTCTAACAGGGGGGCTCCCAGCCTGCTGCCCCTCGGCATGAGCCCCTCAGACAGTGGCGTCTGGGCCACGGCATCACCCCCGGGAGATTCTGGGCCTGGGGGAATGAGGCACACGCTGTGGCTGGTGCTCTGACCCGGCCGGGAGAAACAAGGTCCCTCGTGTCCCACCCGGGAGTCTCTTTCCCCAGCAGCCACGACACGGCACCAGGCTCACCTATTAGCTTAGAATTGGGGTAACATATCAGACCCTACAGAAGATTCCTATGAGTAAGCACAGAGGCCCCCAAACAGAGCTTACAGCAGAGTGGACGATGAATTCACAGGTCTTTGTCAAGTCCTTGGCCAACAGGGACCGCCTCATGTCACAGCGCAGGGTGTACTGCAGGGAGAAGTTGGAGAAGACAACGTCACGTTGGTGTCATTTGCTTTCATCGTGGAATGACATTCAAGGAGACAAGTAAGTCAACGCACTTTAGGGAAACTTGATCCAATTACCGTGTTGTTTGAAATTAATATACATGATGGGGGGAGCCAATGCTCAAAATGAATGAAGGCATTTCTATAAAAAGATCAAAAGCAAGAACACTTTAAGGTGGTTCCTCAGCCTAGTCCCACAGCCATCCCACAGCTGGACCCACTGTACAAAGGCACAGTCTTAGCTGTAATACATAGAGAAACCGGGGGCAGGGGCTGGGGTGACAGAACAGAAAGAACACACACGCAGAAGCGAAAGCTAGCTCAAATCCAGGGATCTGCCTTACTGTGTGAGCCCTGACGGAGGAGACAACTCATCTGGGTTTCGGCCTCTTGCTCTGTACAAGGGGGATGTTCTTGCTTCAGCAAGAGCCAAGCGAGACGCGGTGTGCCGGGCACTCAGCACAGGGTCTGGCGGAGAGCACACAGCTCTCAGTAAAGTGGCAGCTTCTTTGTAAGGATTAGAAAGCGCACAGAATGACCAGGAGCCCCAGGACGGCACCCAGCATTCCAAGGAGCAAGGTAAGGCGGGGAACATCGCACTAGCTTTTAACCTAGCTGCGTTCAGTCTCTCTGCCGTCCCCGTGCTAAGTTCTCTGACGGAGTCACTACCAGTGTACCTCCCCCCACCCCCAGGGAGAGCCAGCCCCCCAGCTGAGGGCTCGGACCCTCGACGGCTCCTTCACACCCCTGTCTGTGGCGGGACAGACTGACTGGTAACAAAAATGCTACAGTGCGATAACGGTCTTAATGCTAATCTTTCCCAAAAAATTACATAACCCATATTGAATAGTTAGCTGTTGTTTTAATCATCCAGGTAAAACTCTGGATTTCTGTTAAATTCTGTTAAAAATGATTTGTGTACCTGAGACATGTAGCATGGTTGAATCAAGAAGCTACATTGTGAAGAACAAACTATATACATTATGTAAGAAGTTACAAGACATTTAAGGTACCACGGGGAGATTAACACACTTTTTAAAAAGATAACATCCCTTGTCTGCAAGGACCTTTTCAAATATATATGTCTGTACACTCTTCTGAGGTCTCCATCTGGTCCCCCCAACCCGACAAGATCCATGAGGCCTGGGCTGTCAGATCCGTACAGGTGTGTGTGCACACACAGGTGTGTTTGCATACAGGTATGTGCGCACACGCAGTACATCTACGTAAGCACGTGTGCCCGCACAGCTCACACGCCATCTGGCCACTCTGTTCAGGCTTGCCGGGTCCCGGATTCTTGTCCCGGTGGGAACTTCCCCTTCCTCATTTTTTAGTCTCAGGGGTTTGGCAGGGCTGACCTCCCCCCAGCCCTCCTGGGCGGGGCTGCTCCGGGGACTGTTGGGAAGGGTTCTTTCTGCCGGGGGTGCCGGCCCAGGAGATGGTAAGCCCACGGCGGCTTAGCCCGGCCCCGGCCAGGGAAGAGGTCTAGAACGAAAGCCCTAGAACGATGTCTGCGCAGAAGGCCGAGCTGGACCCACGCCCGGCTTCCCGGGAGCTGCCGGCTCTGTGATCCCTGATACCTCTTTTTAGGCTAAGTCACTTTGAGCCGGATTTCTGCAACTTGCAAAGGAGTGAGAACAACAGGCATCAACTTCTGGTCATGAGATGTTTCTGAGCACGAGAGCAATAGTCAGTAATCCGGGGCAGCTGCTAAGGGGGGTGGGGAGAAAGGTGGAGAAGAGCGGAACACGCGGACATACTGTTCTGCGAGTGACATCAGTTCTTTCCCACGAACCGTCTCCGGGGCTTCTGACGGTCACCCGGAACTCATTTATTCAGCCACTGGGCAAATACGTCCTCGGGGCATCCTACATGCCCGGCACTGTGCTAAGCATGCCGAGACCTCATTAATCTCCTAGGAGGAGAGGTCATGAAGGCTGCTCGGGGTCACAGAGGTGGGATTTGAATTGACACCTGCTGATTGCCAAAACCAGGCTCTGGATCCTTACGCAATGCTGGGACTCGGGCCCGGATCTGCCTGCCGCAAAGCCCTAGATCTTCTCACTTGATCGTGATCTTGCCCAGCTGCTAAGCAGGATCTGGGGGATGGGAGGTCAGAGAGGGTCAGGACGGCCAGACCGAGCGGGGCGCCAGGAGGAGGTGGATCCTAGGACCTTCGGTAAACACAAGGCCAACAGAGAGAAGGAAGACGCATGTCAACAGACGTGAAGCAGACTCCTAGAAAGGACAGTCTGAACTGAGGAAGAATGACTAGCATCTGGATAAATTAGTTCTGAATTACAATTTCGCAGACACACTGGTACTCCTGTAATGTTGGATTATAGTATAAAATGTTTCTACTATGGCCACAAGAGTAGAACAAATGTAATAAAATGTGCCTCCGATTTATTTAACTGGTAAAAGAAAATGTATTTGCACAAAAGGCAACTGGGGGAAGCAGACCGCTTCTGGTACACGCGACCCAATCACAAACATGAGAAACAGACACAGCATGCCTGGGAAGAACGGCACCAAGCCTCCATCTACAGAGTGACAAGGAAACCCAGACCCTGCAAGCTGGAAATGTAATACTCGTTATGCCTTAAGCCCTTCATTCCCTTAAAGGTTTGTACTATTTTTACATTATGTTACTACGACACAATTCAAATTATCAATGGAAAATGCCTTGGCGCCCACATAATTTGAGGAAGAGGATGTTACTGGGTTTAGCAACACTTTCTGTCCCAAGTAATGCACCTGTGAATCCTCAGGGAAAGCATGGCAAGCAAGGGTGGGAGGCAGGGCAATGCCCTGTGGGACTCCTGCCGAGGCCAGCCCTGTGACCCCAGCCGGTCACCGTCTGCTCGGCTACAGAACAAGGAGGCCAGCAAAAGACCCCTCTAGAAACTGAACGAATGAATCAATGAACGAAAAATAGATTTGAAAAAACTACCATCCTCGTTTCTCCCAAGAAGTGTATTTTCAAGGAGCACCTGGCTGGCTCAGTGGGTGGAGCACGAGACTCTTGGTCTCAGGGTTATGAGTTCGAGCCCCATACTGGGTGTAGAGATTACTTGCAAATAAAATCTTTAAAAGGTAAGTATGTTTTCTTAAAAGGAGCAATAATAAATTTGAATACGAATTGGGAATGAGATGGTGTTTGAGCATTTTTGTTAATTCGGATAAGTGTGAAAATGCCAGCGGTGATTATGTAGGAGACTGCCCCTATTTTCTGAAGGTGGATATTGAAATAGCTCAAGAAGTGTCATGATTCCGTAACTGACTTTGAAATGACTCAGGAAAGATAAACACAGATGAAACAAAAATGGCAAAATTCTAATAAATGTTGAATCTAGGCAATAAGCTCTTCTAAATCGGAGGTTAGGATGAGAAGAAATCTCTTCATTTTTAGAAATCTGTGAGATATTTGGGGGGGTAGAGAATTCTAAGTCGTAGCACTCTGAAGTTAACCCTGCAGGGGTGAAATCTGATGACCAAAATAAAAGTGAGGTCTGGGTGACTATACACCATACTGAAGAATTCACCACCTGCTAACCCTCCAACTGCATTTTAAAGTTTCCAATTTACACACAACTGTGCAGGATAAATACACGGTTTTTACGTATAGAGGACGCTTAAACAATGTGGGGTGAGGGGTGCCGATTCCCAGTCAAAAATCCATGTATAACTTATGACTTCCCAAAAACGTAACTACTGAGAGCCTACTGTTGACCAGAAGTCTGACCGGTAACATCAATAATTGATTATAGATATTTGTATGTTGTATGTATCATATACTGTATCCTTCCAATAAAGTAAGCTAGAGAAAGGAAAACCATAAAGAAGAGAAAATACACTTGTACTCTAAAAGATCCAGGAAAGGGAATGCACACAGTTCAAACACATGTTGTTCAATCAACTGTACATCTGCAGGCTCTTCTTGGCAATATTTGGAAAAGGATGAGATTTCCAATTTGATTTTTTAAAAAAAAACTTTATTTTTTTAAAAGATTTTATTTATTTGACACAAAGAGAGATCACAAGTAGGTAGAAAGGCAGGCAGAGAGAGAAAGGGAAGCAGGCCCCCTGCTGAGCAGAGAGCTCGATGCGGGGCTCGATCCCAGGACCCTAAGATCACAACCTGAGCCGAAGGCAGAGGCTTAACCCACTGAGCCACCCAGGCGCCCCTAAAAAACTTTATTTTTTAAAGTAATCTCTGCACCCAACGTAAGGCTTGAACCCACAACCCCGAGATCAAGAGTCCTGGACTCCGCCGACTGAGCCAGCCAGACGCCCCTCCAATTTGATCTGAAACAAATTAATCTCTTAACAAGAACGAGGAACACAGGAGGAAGGCACAAGGAGTATGACCAGTGAAACCTGAATGTTGGTCTCTTCAGTTTCTCATGAGCGAACGCTTATGTTATTAAATAAACAGTATTAAAGAGCTAGTGTGTTGGGAAAGCAAGACGATGCTGATTCTGGAGAGAGAATAAATACGCTGCTTCGAACGAGACATGTGAGATACCACCGGCCTTGCTAAGGTGGCATGCTGCGTGAGTACCGCGGCGAAAGTACCCCCGACCTGGGAGGCTGGTCATTCCTGTCACTTCCTGGGCACTGCCCAAAGCCCTTAGCGTCCAGATTGCCTGAAACAGGTGCACCAAGCACGCAGGACTAGATGCACCTTTTCGGGACGGAAAGGCAGTGACTGCCGTGTAGGACGTCACGCGGCACATGCTTCTGCTCACCGCATGCTCCCGGGCCTCTCAGAACTCGCATGCAGACACACCTTGAGTTGAAACTCTCATGCGTGTCTTGAGGATCTGTATTCTTTTTCTTTTTTCTTTTCCAAAGACTCCATTTATTTATTTGACAGAGAGAGAGATCACAAGTAGGCAGAGAGGCAGGCAGAGAGAGAGGAGGGGAAGCAGGCTCCCTGCTGAGCAGAAAGCCCGATGCGGGGCTTGATCCCAGGACCCTGAGACCATGACCTGAGCCGAAGGCAGAGGCTTACCCCACTGAGCCACTCAGGTGCCCCGAGGATCTGTATTCTTAAAGCGGTACTTTGGAGGCAGGGGAACGGTCTCTTGCCGAGACCAAATCATTAGCTACAACTTAGTAAGTCAGGAAACTTCCTAACTTTCTGCCCTGCTGCACGTACGCAAGACAAAATGGTTTTGTCTCACGCAGCAAGGGGAACCCTGCGAAGCCGGGATCACAAAAGTACCTTTCTTTCCACTGAACAGAGGAAAGGCTCTCTCTTGCCCGCTTGCTCTGAGTCATGCCTCCGAACTGTGCCGGAGACAATAGCGGCTGTGAAAGGCGGCCTGGGCCAGCGGAGGTAGACAGGAAGTCATAAATTCACTTCCCCTCATTTACAAGGTTTGTTCAATAAAGAATACAAGCCTATGTTAGAGTAGCTGCCTTTGGATATCTAACAAAGAGATATTTATACGTATAAAATAGACAATTAGTGCGGGCGCCAGAGAGGAGGGCCTAGCTGTCACCCGAACACTAAGGCACCCCTCACGGGGTCTGCGTGGCCGAACAGGGCCCGAAGGAGACAACGGAATTTTTTAGAAGATATAGCAGGGGTCCTCCGGGGTTCTCATCAAAAATAATGGCCACACATAAAATGTGTTCTGCAAAGCAAAATGAGAAATCCAAATAGAATACACACGGGCGGTCTTGGCATAATTACAGTATTAAACTCTTGGGTCCATCTATTAACTCTGCAGCGAAAGAAAGACGGAGCCCTTCTGCAGAAGCCAAGGCAGGAAATCCACGGCCCGGGATTAGGAAACTCTCACCTGAATGTTGACAAACACGCCGTGGTAAGTCTCGTACAGAACTTTGTTGCCCTTCACGTGCAGAGGAAATTCAAAAGGAATTTCTGTTTTGCCGCTGGGAAATTTCCCTGGCTTCACCATTTCAATGGTGCTGTTGATAATCTGGATGGGCTGTGAAGAAAAGGCAACTCCATCTATCAGCACGCACTTCTGGCCGCATTTCCCAATCACCGTGTCTATTACCGATCTCGGGGAAGACGCGAGCCGCCCGGCCCTCGGAGGCGGCCCTCCCCGTGTCCTGGCCGGCCCGGGGCCGCCGTCTGGGGCTGAGCGCCCAGCAGGCTCGAGTACCATATGGCTCGTTCACGGCACCGGATGCTTAGACGTTTGGTACGCATCTGAAGCCGTATTTCCTCTCCTTTCCTCAGAAGCTGTTTGCTGTCCTACAACCTTCTTGCCAAGCACTCTCACCTTCAGAGTGAGGCAGCAGACTGGCACAGCCAAGGTGCTGGGCCAGGAGGGCCCCGGCCAGAACCCGGGGGGGTCCTCACCAGCCCGTGGGCGGCTCGGACCCCAGCCTCCTGAGAGCCTCCCACCGCCCGCCCTGCGGGGAGCAGCGGGCCGCCCTCAGCCCCCTGTGCCTCCGCGTTCCACCGGGACCCGGCCCAAACACAGATCTCACCCCTCAACTGGCTCATGTATTCGAAGCCCTGGTTTAGCATCATTCAGAAAATCCACCACTTTTGAAGTGAGTCTCTGAGTGCTTCTGGAAGAAAACAGGGAGACTGGGGAAGAGCACGGGAAGGCCCTGAATCTGAACGTGGTTAAGGAGAACCCTTCCTTCCTCTGACCTCCTTTCCCCTCAAAACTCAGTTAATACGTCCCTCGGGAAAAGGAAACTCTAAGTATAGAAAAGAGTTTATATTCTGGAACACACACCTCTACAAAAATGACAAAAAGGAAGGAATGGCCACTGCTCTCTCTGCGTATCTGACACCTGAGTATCAAATCCAAGAGCTGCCACGGACATAGTCCAAGAACAGTTTTGTTTTCGGAAGGGCAGTGCCAGAAGCCACCGGCACTTCTCAGAAGAGCTCTGTTCTCTTTAAAGGCTGAATTTAGTGCACTTAGAGTTCTCCTAATCCTACCTTGTAGGAACAAAAACAGGCAGGCTCGCAATAGGATATATTCAGAGTCAAAATATCTGGATATTTCTGCAGTTTGATCCGCAGGTATTACAAGTAGGACCACCGCTATGCATTGCAAAATATCAACAGGTAACAACAATAAAGCCAGAGAACAAGTAAAAACCACCACACGCGTGGGGAAAACGGACTGAAAATGTGCAACGTCAGCGTTCTTACCTTAACGGAATTATAGAAAGCCTCGAACACTCCCACACTCTTGGCACTGAGCTGGAGGTTCACGCTTCCTTCCACCGTCAAGGACACTCCCTGGTGCTGGATTGAGTCCTTCCCAGATATGACCACCACACCGGAGAGCACTTCCTAGGAGAGCAGAGATGCCCACCAAATTAACGCGTCTTTGCATTCACCTTGTTTATTAGCAAAAGTAGGTCGCCTTAACAAGCAATTTGTTCAAAGGTGTAGATAGTCACGGAGCGTGCAGTACAGACTGGACCACAGGGGGGGCACCGGGGGAGTGGGCGGCGGATCTCAGGCCACCCCCACCTTCCCCACAAATGTCTGATTCCACAAAGGGCAAGGAGCAGGGCCGAAGGCGAACGCAGATTCCCAGCCCCATTACACGCAAGTATATATAATGACCTCTTCAGAAAGAATAAAATAAAACACTTTTCTTTGGGTTCTTTCTCAATCATGCTGAAACGACTACTCATTTTTAAATTTAAGATTTCATTTATTTTAAAGATTTTATTTATGTGACAGAGAGAGAGATAGCAAGAGAGGGTATACAAGCAGGGGAGTGGGAGAGGGAACGGCAGGCTTCTTTCTGAGCAAGGAGCCCGATGTGGGGCTCGATTCCAGGACCCTGGGATCTTACCTGAGCCGAAGGCAGAGGCTTCACAACTGAGCCACCCACGTGCCCCCCACCCCATGCATTTTCAAATGCATAATGTAACCCAACTACTGGCCCGGTTCTCTCTTGGCCCCGGAAGCCTCACTGGGGAGGGGTCTAGAGCTTGTCCCCAGAACACATGAGGGACCCCACCACTTTCGATAAGTCTTCCCTAATCTCTCCACAGCCCGGGTCACTCTGTAGACACTCGAGCTGCTCAGACTTCCCTGGATCCTAAGTCATTTAGGAAAGATTTCACGACAGATCATCTATTCGTCTATCTGAAGATAATTACAGAGTAACAGAATATGGATATTCTCCTCTCTCCTGGATGGCAGTCTCTTCCTGTCACCATGGAACTTGACGGTCTCAATTTGCTATGGGGGTTTTGGGTGGAGAAGGAAGTTCAGGAGACGACACAGTGTCCATCGGAGCGGAAAGAGAATCCACAGTAAATTCAAACAACATGTTTGTGAAATGACCTTCAGAAACATAGCACAACTGCTGTCAATGGTAATATGATGGCAGAAAATTACCGACAACCAATCCAAAAAAAAAAAAGAAAAAAAAAAAAAAACCCCGCAAAATTAAAAGGGGCCTGCAGATCAAAGCATTAAAAACCATGTGTCCTATTGGTGTTTAAATCTTTATTTCTTCTAGTCATCCAGTGAAAAAACTTTTATCAAGTTCTCACAGTAAGAGGAATTTGGGGAGCAAGGAATAGTCTATGTCCCTTAAATGCGCAAAGTATTTTGTTTCCTACGCCCCCATAAAAAGTCCATAAGCAAATTTAAACGAAAATTCCTCTGAAATGCTTTTAAATTTAATTAAAATTAATTCTATTACTTCTTGTACAACCCAAATTAAATAGGAGTCTAACTTTTAAAAATTTAAATTCACTAGTATATTTTTAAAAATTTACTTGACTAGTGTGTCCCAGAAATAAAATAAGCCAAAACAGTTGCCACGAACTTTATCACTTACGCAACACTGAGGCACTTGGGACACTCTGCTCCTATCTAATCACATTTTCAGTTGATCTCATGGGAACAGGATCCAGGCTGACCACTGACTGGCATATTAGAGTCGTGACATCAATACAACCTTTCCTTCCCTGATCCCTACGGCATAGAAGGAAAAGGAAGTCAAGTACCCTAGAAGGAAGTAGAGTAAATATTTTATGAGCCAAGGGACTCTTTTGTCATTCTTTGATTCAATTAGGAAAGAGTAAGTAGAGGGGCCCCTGGGTGGTTCAGTCGGTTAAGCATCTGCTTTCGACTCAGGTCATGATCCCAGGGTCCTGGGATCGAGCCCTGCATTGGGTTCCCCCTGCTAAGAAAGGGAACCTGCTTCTCCCTCTACCTCTGGCTACCACTCCTCCTGCTTGTGTACTCTCTCTCTCTTACTCTGTCAAATAAATAAATAAAATATTTTAAAAAGAAAGAAAGAAAAAAAAACAGTAGAAATACAAAATTAATAAAATATTTGTAGCTAAGTCTGGCAGGTCTGTTCAATCCCCGCCAAGAAAAGAGGGATGTAGAATTTGGCCAAGTGTACCCCAAGGAGCCAAGGAACAGAATTTTTTTATTATTTATTTATTTATTTATTTATTTATTTATTTATTTAAGAAAGAGAATTTTAGAAACAAGGTGGTTCAACAAAGAAGTAAGGCTCATAGTGACAGGAACCAAAGTCTTAAGTAAGGCTCATAGTGACAGGAACCAAAGTCTTTCATTTGTTTTTTGTTGAATGATAATTGACATATAGCACCTTATTATTTGGAGGCACCCTGGACAATGCTTGATTAATTCTGGCAAAGGAGCACAGAATGAGCTTGAATAACTAAAACTAAGGGAAAACTCAAGACCTCGCCAAGAACGTGCCCTTTCCCCCGACTTATGTCTAGAGCTCTCAACGGGGAGAAGGATGGTGCTGGTAGGTCACCCAACGTCATTAGCAGGGGTCACTCACGGACTCAGGGATGGGAGCACACCCCAGAAACAATGCACAAAATCACAGGCACAAGTGCTAATTTTTAGAAGAGGCCTGGCTGTCATCGCAGCATCAAGGAGGCCCCGGGCCTGACAAAGGCCAGGAAATGCAGACGTTGAGGGACGCAGGGCCCACACTTGCACGAGTGGAGAAGACTCGAGGGGACAGACCCTGCTTCAGCCGGCACGGTTCCGCTGATGGGAACTCGCGGCCGTGCCATCCGTCACAGCGGGCCAGCACCGACGCCTGCGGCCACCACGGCCGGACGCCTGCCCCCTGTGAGGTAACGTGCTGAGTGCCAGCTTGACTCTCTGGCAGCACCAGCCCTCCCTTGTGAAAACCTCCCCCAGCTGTTTCACCCACAGCCCAAGAACAGTAAAGGATAAAGAGATTCACACCTCAGACCTCAGCCAGCGCGGCTGAGGGATAAAATCAAGGCCTACAAGGGGATATAACTGATGTAAACATGAGCAAGGGAGGGACGAGAGAGAAATCCATGCAGCAGACGATGAATCCACACAAGACAGGTCATGTTGCTCTTCTACTTCAAGGGACTTTATATTTATAGCAGCTCCCCATCTCACTCGGGGTAAAGGCCAAAGTCATTTCGATGGCCTGCAAAGGCGAGTCTGCCCCTCACTTGACTGGTCTGGCCTCAACTCTTAACCTTTCCCTTCAGTCACTTCATTTCACTCCTCCCTCCCTCCCTGGGCCCCTTGCTAATCCTTTAGGGGCCTGCAAATTCCAGCCTCAGGGCATTTGCACGTGTTCTTCCCTCCACCTGGATGCTCCGCCTGCAGGTACCCACATGGCTTGTGACAAAAATTCTCTCCTTGACCAAATGCTACGCAGCCTTCCTAGAGCTCTTTTTCAACCGGGCTTCGACTTCTGGACTTCCATGTTTGTCTCTGCATGGTCTGAATGTAGCAAGAATTCTGCTAATGGCTTTAGCTGGCCCCATATCTGATCACCCCTGCTCAGGCTTCTCATCCTCCCCCAGTGCACCATATGAGGTCGGTCCCCTTGGCCTGCCTTCAGCAAGAATCCTGTTAGGCTTGGGGCGGCAGCGTGGCTCAGGGGGTTAAAGCCTCTGCCTTCGGCTCAGGTCATGATCTCAGGGTCCTGGGATCAGGCCTTGAGTCGGGCTTTCTGCTCAGCCGAGAGCCTGCTTCCTCCCTCTCTCTGCCTGTCTGCCTACTTGTGATCTCTCTCTGTCAAATAAATAAATAAAATCTTAAAAAAAAAAAAAAAAAAAAAGAATCCTGTTAGGTTGGTTTAGCCAGAATCTGCTCTTTGACTATGTCCCTGATGTCTCCTCTCTGTAATTTTCCTTCCACTAATGCCTCCTTGCCTGAGCTGTACCCAGAGTTGAGGCTCCCTGCTCAGCGGGGAGTCTATTTCTCCCTCTCCCTCTGCCTCTCCCCCCAACTCGTGCTTGCTCTCTCTCTCTCTCTCTCTCTCTCTAACGAATAAAATCTTAAATACTGAAAGGGCAAATGAATCAGGAATGGTCAAGAAAAGGACAGATATTAGTAAAATTATTCTACCTCAAAAAGAACGCTTTAGAACTCAGGCAAAAAGATCAAGTCACTCACAGGAGGGGAAAAAACCAGACTTCTCCACAGCAAGACGCAATTCAAAATGAAGGTAGAGCTATGCCCATTACAATGCTCAATGAACAGCATGATCATAGAATTTTATACCCACCTAAATAGTCACTTCATTATAAAGGAGTTTTAAACATGCAAAAATAAACTCCAAGGAGTGCTGTGTGATAATCCTCCTTGAGGAATTTACTACATAGTGAACTAAAAGCATCCAGGGGATGCCTAGAAAAACTGTCAAAAAAACCCACAAAAAACAACCACTTATAAAGACTGAATCCATTTAATTAACTCTAATAAGACAAAGAAATACATGATGATGATGGTAGGAGAACAGAATGCAAAATACGAGGCCTGACAGTGTAGAGATGACTTAAGTAACCCTAGTGGAGAGGAAGGGAGCAAGAATGTGGGAGGAAGCATAACGTCCGCGCTTCCCCAACCCCCCACCCCACTCTCACAGCTGGGGCTGACAAATACTCCATGAGAACCATGCTCTCCAGGATGCCTGGCTGGCTCAGAGGAGCATGCGATTCTTGATTTTGGGGTCATGAGTTCGAGCCTCACGCTGGGTGTAGGGATTACTTAAATAAATAAATAAACTTAAAAAAAGACAACTCATGCTCCCCATTATGGCAGCCACTAGCCATATGTGGTTAAACTCAAATTTATATTGATAATATTAAATAAAATTTACGTTCAGCCCCTTGAGTCGTACTGGCCACATATTCAAGGGTTTAGAAGCCACTTTCTGGCCAGTGGCTCTCACAACAGATGGCACATAAACAGGACACGCACATCACCATGGAGAGTTGTACTAGACAGTGATCTAAAGTTAACAAATCAAAGCACAGAATACAAATAAACTTCACAAAGGTAAATACCAGTAAAGGTGGTATTTGTAAATAACTAAGACCAGTTGGGAGAAGAGAAGAAAGGAGGGAGGACAGAAGAGGAAATACAGCAATTTCATCATTGCTCACAAGAGGGGATTAATAAATAATGTCTAAAACGTAGCAGATGTAGGGCATAATAAAAAGTTGTAAGGATAACAATTATAACAAATAAAACTCCAAAGTATTAGAAAGTCATATAAACAACATAAAGCAAAGCAAAGAAAGCTGGAAAGAGGAAGAAGTTTTAAAAGCTACTTAAAAAACTATCCCCTCAAGTGACACCAAAGCAGCAGCGACAGAACTAATGCCAAACACATGTCATATTAATAAATGGGCTAAATTAATGTCTATTAGAAACAGACATTCAGATTCTATCTCAAAGCAAAACCCAATTTTCTGTTGTATGACAGAGAAGCACCTATGAGAAGAAGAAAGGCTAAGCAAAGGACTATGAAGCAAGAGCAAAGAAATCAATCACAAGCTGTAATCTTCACATGGGACAAGGCTCAGTTCAGAGCAGGAAGGACCAAACGAGACAAAGAAGGGCACTGTGCAATTCCCAGCGGCAGCATGACTCCCTCAGATCCAATAACACGGCACAGACATTTGGATGCAGAAACTACACCAGAAGAAATTGAGGGAAACACATCCGGTGTGGGAGATGTTAATTTACCCCCTTAGCTCAAGACAGATAAAAGGAAAAGAAGAAGCAAAGATATAAAGGACCGATGTGACACGTCAATAAGGTATGACTAATCTGCTCAGGTGGAACCCCACACCCTGGGGGGAGGGGGGGGCGCTACGCTCTTTTTTGTGTCCATGATTCATGCACAAAAATGGACCAAGTTGGCATGTAAATAAGTTCAATAGTTCTTTTAAAAAAAAAAAAATAGCAAAGCAAATTATTCAACTAATCAAGAAAAAAAAAAGAGGAAAGCAAACATAAACTTCCAAAATAAGAAGAGGGAAATATCAGAGATACAGAGGAAATTAAAAGAATAGTAAGAGAATGCATTGTTCGACTGCATGTGAGTCAATGTGAAAAGTTGATAGTTATTCTTCTAGAAAAATATAATAACTGTAAAGGAAATATGAAACCTAAGCAAATCGATCACTGCAAAAAAAGTAGAGAAATTTATAAGTCCTGCACCACACCCAGAGAGTTTTGGAGATCATCCCCAAATGCATAAGGAACAGAAAATTCCAATATTAAACTACTCCAAAACATAGAAAAGGAAGGAACTTCTTTAAAAAAAAAAAAATAGGGGCACCTGAGTGGCTCAGTGGGTTAAAGCCTCCGCCTTCGGCTCAGGTCATGATCTCAGGGTCCTGGGATGGAGCCCCGCATCAGGCTCTCTGCTCAGCAGGGAGCCTGCTTCCTCCTCTCTCTCTGTCTGCCTCTCTGCCTACTTGTGATCTCTCGCTCTGTGTCAAATAAATAAATAAAATCTTAAATAAGTAAATAAATAAAGCAAATATAGGGGTGCCTGGGTGGCTCAGTTGGTTAAGCATCTGCCTTCAGCTCAGGTCATGATCCCAGAGTCCTGCGATTGAACCCCATGTTGGGCTCCCTGCTCAGTGGGAAGCCTGCTTCTCCCTCTCCCTCGCTCCCCTGCTCCTACTCTCTCACTCTCCATATCAAATGAATAATAAAATCTGTTTTAAAAAATTAAAATAGGGGCGCCTGGTTGGCTCAGTGGGTTAAAGCCTCTGCCTTCGGCTCAGGTCATGGTCTCAGGGTCCTGGGATCGAGCCCCGCATCGGGCTCTCTGCTCAGCGGGGAGCCTGCTTCCCCCTCTCTCTCTGCCTGCCTCTCTGCCTGCTTGTGATCTCTCTCTGTCAAATAAATAAAATCTTAAAAAAAAAAAAATTAAAATAAAAAATTAAAAAATAAAGCAAATATAATAATGACACCAAAAGACAAAATCCATACACATATCCATTTCCACAGAAAGCTAGATTCTTCTCACTTATAAATATCAATGCAAAGGTCCTATATAAAATATTAACAAATACAATCCAGGAACAACTTAAAGGAATAGCACACCATAATCCCATGGGATTTAGTCCTAGAAAGAACGGCTAGCTCAATTATTGAGAAAAGTATTACCACAACTCACTATATTAATAGCTCTCCAGAGAAAAATCACAGTCATCTCTAGAGATGCTGAAAAGTCAGTTGCTAAAACGTAATATCCATTCTTCGTAAAATTCTTAGTAACATAAGAAGGATACTTCCTCAACATGAGAAAACAGATCAATCTTTCCCAAAAGCCAGCATCAAAGTTGATGGGAAATGAGATATGCTACATTTAAATCAAGAATAAGGATGAACACTGTCACCACTATTAATGGACTGTAAGTACTAGTTAATGTAATGAAACTAGAGAAGTAGTATGAAAATTGAAAAAGAGAAAGTAAAATAGTCATTATCTGCAGATAATACGACTGTATGCCTGAAAGAACCCATGAGAATTCACTGGACTATCAACATGAAGGGGATTTCAGGAAGACAGCTGGGTACAAAATTAATGTGCAGAAATTAATAAGGCATCATGTACGAAACAACAACCAAGGAGAAAACAGGCTGGAAGAAAGTCTTAATTTTCAAAAGCAACTAAAAGTTAAAATATCATAAACTAACAGGAAATGACCAAAACACCGATAAGACAAAAATTTAAAACTCAGTTGAGGGGCACAAAACAAATGGAAAGCCATACCATGTTTTTTAATACAAAGGTTTTTTTTTTTTTTTTTTTTTTTTTAGATTTTATTTATTTATTTGAGAGTGAGAGAGATAGCGAGAGAAAGCACAGTGTAGGGGAGAAGCAGCTCCCCACTGAGCAGGAGCCCAAGGAAGGGTTCCATCCCAGGACACTGAGATCATGACCTGAGCCGAATTAACGAACTGAGCCACCCAGGTGCCCCGGATATGACATTTTAACACCCTCGATGCGTCTAGTTTTCCAAAGTTAAGTCTATAAAGATAACAGAATCCTAAAGAAAATAATTCTTTTGGAGGCTATGTGGTGGGGTGATATAGACCAGAGAAGCGGATATGAAAATTCTTAGAGAATAGTCAATGAATGTTGAAGAGAAGATGAAGGAGACTAGCTCTATGCGATATTACATCACCACGATAATTTACAACGTGTGGTACAGGGCATGTACGGGCTGAGGTCAACAGAACAAAATGGAAGAGTCCATAAATAGACCCAGATAGTAGGGGGATTTAAGAAATGATAAAAGTAGCATTTTAAATCCAGAGGAAAAGATGGAAGAGTTACTAAATGATACTAGAAAACTGGCCAGAGAACTGGCAAAAAAAAAAAAAAAAAATTAAGTGGGAGCCATACTGCAAACCTTTGTACATGGGAACTTCATAACGTGCCAAAGACTTCAATATTCTTATCCAAACAACCAAAATATTAGAAGAAACCATTTGGGATGATTTTTATCATATCCAAGTGACTCAAAACTCTGAACAAATACTACTACAAATACAAGCCAAAATAAAGTTTGTTTCTTAAAAGTGATCAGGAGTGATATCACTTACATAAATGATAAACTGGGGAAATTATGCAACTTAGTGTAACAGGCAAATATGAAAATATGCCCAGTCTCAACAATGAGAAATGACAATTAAAACTATCATACCTATCAGATTACCAAAGACCAAAATATTTGAGGATATTGCGTTAAGGAAGGGGGCGATGGGTCCTCTCAGATGTTTCCGGTGGGAGTCTGGAATACCATGGACCTTGTAAAGAACATCTGGCAATACCAAAGATATTTTACAAACACCTGGGCCTGGCAATTCCATTTGAGGAATTTTCCTCAGATATACCGGTATAGGTGAAATGACTTATGAACATAGTTATTCAGGGCAATGCTGCTTGTAATAACAAGACTGTAAACTACCTAAATTCTAATAGGAAAATGGTGGTTTTCCCCTTGAATGATATTATAAAGATCATTCACATTAGTACATACACGTTCTTTTTTTTTTTTAAGGCTGCATATTGCACCACTGTGAAAAAAAATGTTGCCATTTGCACGTATTTACTTACATATGCATAAAATATCTTTGGCAGGAATCACAAGAAACCGATAGGTTCTGGTTGCCCCATGGAGAGGACTTTGATGGATGATGAGGGGTAGACGCATCCATCTTAAAGCTCATGAATTTCAGCCCTGTGAATTGATTAACTATTAACATAATAAATAATACATCAATTTAAAGCAAGATCAATTCCAGAATGGGTGGCCTCTGGACCTAAATGTACAAGGATCTAAGCTCTTTAAATTCTGATAACCCAAGGGCATACTGCTTGCCTTGGGAAAAGATCTAAAGACTGTGTGCTAGAAAGTCCCATCTCTGAGGATTAGCTCTTGGCTTTGGACTTGAACACAACTGCCAGAGAAGCAAGAGCCTCTCACTTAATGCCTCAGCCCTTCTCTCTCCAACGACTTTCCTTTCTGATGGTCCCAGCAGCATGAGGAGCCATCATTGCTCCTAAGAGTCCTCCGCATACCCAAACAAGTCCCTCCTTCCTAACACTGTGGCAGTACTCAGAACCACCTGGGATCCTCCCACATTTGGTCTGGAGATCTTGTACCCTAATAGCGGGCTGCCCCTTCCTTTACCCACAGAGAATCAAATGCACAACAAAATCACAAGATAAATCAGTGAGCTGGGTGGGCAACCACAAGTCAGACAATTAATTGCTAAGACAACTGTTGAAACACTAGTCTTAGTAGCACTCAAGAGACCCATTTTGGTTGGAAAACAGAAATCAGAAACATTAGAGGGATTTCAACTTGTTAGGTACCCTCATCCATCTCCACAATTCTGTTTCACAACTGTTTTCCGTCTTGTTTGAAAAAGAAAACAAACGATCACCAGATATTTCTCCACATTGTCAGTAATAGCCAACAGTACATGGTGTTTACTGAAACTTCTCGAAAGAATTTTGAAGAGACTGCGTCATCTCCAATCTGTCATTAAAACCCATAATGCTACTTAGCAATCCCATTCCTAGATTTTACTCAAGTGATATGAAAGATTATGTCCATATAAAAAATCTGTATGCAAATGTTTCTAGCAATTTTATTCCAAATCACCTGAATGTCCTTCAACAGGTGCATGGCCGAACACACTGCGGTACATTCATACCGGGGAAGACAACTCAGCAACAGAAGGAACCACTGATATGCACGACAATTTGAATGAGTCTCAAAGGCATTACGCTATGTGACAAGACCAGATTCAAAAGGCTACTCATCATGTAATCAGTTATGCCACTCCCAAGATATTATGGAAAAGGGCAACCAGAGGGACTGAAAGTGGATCGGAGCTTGCCAGTGGCTGGGAGGGGCGAGGTGCAGAGAGGACTATAGGGGACATAGGGAATTTCAGGGAGGGCCAGAACAGTTCCACATCGGGATTGTGGTGGTGGTCATGGTCTCAAAGCTCCTCTACACTGGAGAGCAATCTATTGCATGTGATAGCCTCAATTAAGAAACCCACAGAGATAATCAAGTATAGAAGAAAATACGGTCATCCTACTTTCTTGGCAACAGGGTCATAGTCTGAAAGTGGTTAATATTTAAGTAAAAACCTATGAAAATCAACCAGTTCACTGGCAATGGAACTGTAACAAAATACCGAGATGCTAATTTTGTTTGGCTTACATATATATACTGCCAAACTGCAGAAATAATATCAACCCTGTTCCAGGTCCTAGGGGCAGGGCAGGGGACAAAAGAGACAAAGCTGCTGCTCTCAGGGGCTTCTGTTTTATTTATTTATTATTTTGTTTATTAATTTTTTTAGGGAGAATGAGGACGAGTAGGGGCAGGGGCAGAGGGATAGAGAGAGAATCCCACGCAGGCCCTGTGCTGGGTGTGAAGTCCGACGTGGGGCTCAATCTCATACACCCCTGAGATCATCACCTGAGCTGAAACCAAGAGTCGGATGCTAACTGCCTGAGCCCCACCCCCACCCCCAGACGCCTCAGGGGCTCACATTTCAGTCCTGCATTCTGACACTGCTCTACAACGGTGGAAGACAGAGGTTCCTTCTAGGTATAGCACAGTGCAAGTACAGGTATAAATACTAAGTAAGACGAGCCAACAAAATTCATGGCAATTGCTCGATGTAGGTATCTCTGAAGTTTCCAGTTCTGAAACTTTCTTGAGAGTTTGGAAAAGAAATCTGAGCCCTGAGTAAAAGTTTAGAAGTGGCAAAGTAAGACTGCCAATACTAGTCACAAAAAGTAAAACTTTTTTTTTTTTTTTAAGATTTTATTTATTTATTGGAGATAGAGTGGGTGAGACAACACGAGTGGGGAGAGGGGAGGGGAGGGGGGACAGAGGGAGAGGAAGAAGCAGACCCGAGGTGGAGCTCGATCTCAGGATTTCAGGATCATGACCTGAGCGGAAGGCAGACGACACTACCAACTGAGCCACCCAGGCAGGAGCCCCAAAAGTAAAACCTTTCAAAGTAAATATGGAGCCTTTCGTGCGGGCGTGTTACATTAGACTCCTGGTGTGCTGTATGGTTTCAGGGTTGGATACTACATATTAGCAAAATCATGAGTTAACAGATCACCGGATTTCAGATTTGAATAACAGTATCACTCATGGAAAGTTTGGAGTGCTGACATTTGTTTGAACTGCTGGTGTAAGTGAATGTGAAGGCTCGGGACTATAAACCAAGAGTTTCGGAGAGCTCCGATTACAGGAGGCTGGGAGCTGCCCTAATTATATGCCAAAGTAATGACCGTGGAACACAGGGAGTTGGCCAAAGAAAATGCTTTGAACAGCCAGCCCACTTACATAATGAACTCCAACAGCCACCAAACTGAATCCCGGTCAGAGTGAACTCATGTAGGAAAAACAGTAGATCACCAAGTCCAAGGTGGAGAGCCTGGGCCCAGGAGGAGAACACCAGAGGTGAGTGGAGCAGGCCCACAGGGCTGCAGACAGGCAGGAGCGGAACCAGAGAGCGCAAGGCCGACCGTGCTCCCCGGCACGGCGGCATTCTCTGCTCCAGGCGGCCCAGTGGCGCCCAGGCACCCTGCCCATGGTGGGCACCATGCCCATGGTGACCCCAGGACCACGCTGTGGGAGGCTGGGAATGTCAAGTGCTAATTCTTGGGCATGCTTATGGAGCAGTGAAGGAGACAGATGGCGAGTGTTCCTTCTCATTTGATACTCCTTCCTATTACTTGAATTTTCTTAGCAAGTAAAAACATGAAAATTTTTTAAATCTGAAAAGTATAGTCAAATTAACCCTAGTAGAACTTTTTAAAAGCTTTTCCCCCTGATTATTATTGAAGAGAGGAATTTCTGCCCTTTTATCCCTTACTTTTCATTGATGGGACCTCTGTTTCTTTCCCAAAGATAGTGGTTTGGGTTTTTGAGTAATGGTCTTAAATGACCTTTTCTTTCTTTCTCTTTCTCTTTCTCTTTCTTTTCTTTCTTTCTTTCCTCTTTCTCTCTCTCTCTCTTTCTTTTCTCTTTCTCTTTTTTCTTTCTTTCTTTCTTTCTTTCTTTCTTTCTTTCTTTCTTTCTTTCTTTCTTTCTTTCTTTCTTTCTTCTTTCTCCTCTTTCTTTCTACGTTTTAATTAATTTATTTGAGAGAGAGCACAAGCAGGGGAAGGGGCAGAGGGAGAGGGAGAAATAGACTCCCCACTGAACAGGGAGCCCATCGAGGGACTCGATTCCAAGACCCTGGGATTATGACCTGAGCCCAAGGCAGACACTTAACCGACTGAACCATCCAGCACCCTTAATGATCTTTTCTGATAAAACAAAGGGCAGACCAATTTTTGGCTGCCATCATGCCAGGTGTATGACAGAAAACCCTAAGCACAGAGAAGGATGTCAGCACACAGGACACACATGGTGATGGGGACGAACAGAACCCGGCCATCATTAGAAAGCACATGTGTCAATGTCACACACCAGGAGATACTGCCCAACAGCCAGGACAGCTCGTGTAAGCCCTTGTTTTCTCAGAGGCATACTCTTTCCAAGCATTAGCATCCGGGGTCAGAAGAGTATGATCAGGTATAGGTACGTAGCAAGAATCAAAGGCTACCGACAACCTCACGTTGCCCTTCCCAGGGCAAGTTTAAACACGAGTAAGGAAACCAAGAGGGTGGCCGGATCCCACTGGTTTCTGCTGGGACTCCTGGCTCAAGAACCCCAGGTGAGCAAGTTGTCAAGGAGAAACTTGGCAGAAGACGAACCGACAATGGTGGGTCTGTAATCTGTGTGGAGTAGGGGGCTGTGTTTTTCGATTTAAATCCTCCAGTGAATAAAAGCAAAATGTTTTCATCCTGGTTGCAGGCACTGCATTATATTTGAAAGTTAACAGAGCTTTTAAATTTTGGCATAAGACAAAAGAAAACGGGATGGTATGAAGAACTTCAACCTTGTTGGCTCTGGCCGGTCACTACATCGTACAACCAGTACTTTTCAAACTGTGAGCCCCCAGGGCCCCAGGCCTGTGCAGACGCCTCAGCAGCCACTTTGGGATTTGAGGATGAGTCGGGGAAGGTGGGGGCCGGGGGGGGGGTCACTTCAAATGGAAAAGCTCTGATTTTATATGCCTATAAAACAAACTATTTTAATAGGTACTATAAAATCGGTATATTAGAATTCTATATAAGGTTTCATTTAATAAAAAGAGTTCCATTGCTTACATTTTGGGGGGAAAAATCTTTATCCTAAACAATGTTGTTCATCTTCTTGAGTTGTTTATAAAGAAACACTCTAGCTTTCGAGGTGAAAGGTATAAAATTTCCATCACCTGGAGAAACGCACCATTGCTCTGAGCCTGAATGTTTTTCTTTCCCTTTTTTTTTTTTTTAAAGATTTTTATTTATTTATTCATTTGAGAGAGAGAGAGAGATAGCAGGAGAGCACGAGTGGGGAAGAGAGGGAGAAGCAGGCTCCTTGCTGAGCAGAGAGCCTGACGCGGGGCTCGATCCCAGGACCCGAGCTAAGGGCAGACGCTTAGCCAACTGAGCCTCCCAGGCGCCCCAGGCTGAATGTTTTTCTACCCGTGAGTTAGAAAGTAGACTTTCTCTGCAATATAGATAATAAAAGACCAAGACAGTCTTTTTAAGAGTTGCTCGCCATATAAATGTGTCCAGAAAGTCTCCTGTGTAGGTAGAAGACAATAATTGAAATTGATAGGAATTCTTCACTTCACAAAAGTATTTTCACAAAAGTTGGCTCTTTACCTGTTTGTGGTTGTATGGAAAGCATCTCAAAGGACCCACAACTCCATGGCCAGAGAGCAGCAGCACCCAACACACCACAGAGCTCAACACCCTGGATCTCCCACCACACGTGGGAAAGCTGGTGGCTCTGAAGCCAGCCACTGTGTTAACTGAAGGCTCCTTCAACTCTCCATCCAGAGGGCGAAGTTTATTTCTGAGCTTCAGAAAACTGTGCTTTTCTTGTTGGCATGATACTCTCAGGTGCTGACTTGTTAATAACACTCTCCTGAAACCTCCACGTCTTCATGTGCTCCCGGGGAGGAGAAACAGGTCAGTCCATCTGCCCAATGGCTACCAAGTGACTGTTTTCAGAACAAAAGTACGAAGCAGGGGGTGGAGGTGAGGTCATAGACCTGTCTACTAAAACAATTCCATTCATGTATCCTGACTACTTGATTAAAAAGAACACTGAATGAGATGAAGAGATATTCGGGGCTGGGGGTTAAAAACTCCCCAAGTGTAGCTGAAATGAAAGTGAAAAGCAAATGGAAAGCTGACTAGAACTTACAACTTTTCCAGAATACACCTGTGCTAAGAGGGCAGAGAACAAGCAGGGTGAGCAGAGGTGCAGGAAGAACAATGGAAGTGGGGGGGGGGGCAGCAACGACAGTGGGGAGGGACAGCCAGGGAATCAGGTCAGCTCGGCCCAAGGCTGTGAGTGACACACGGTTCACAAGAGCAGGAGAACCGGAGAACCAGGAGCGGGGGAGGTAGGGGAGGCACAGCAGGGACCATCTGTAGGGAGAGGTCAGCATGACTGGAAGTCTATAGAATAGACCAGCAGGGCTCCGCCAACTCAGGTTGGAGCAGTAGTGGGGAAGGAGTCAAAAGGGGGAACAAGAGAAGAGAGGTGCCATCTCCCCAAAACCTCCCCACCACTGGCTCTCAGACTGGGAGCAGCACCGCTGGGAGGTCAGCGCTGGGGAACAATGACCCGCTGGAAGCAGGGCAGGGCAAAGAGGCGGGCTGCGCCCATGGGGAAGGCATGGCTGGCTCCACCGGCAGATCCACAGATCCGGATGCTGCAAGGTCAGGTAGTCCTCAGTGGGGACGAGCATCAAGAGGAAGGCAGAGGAAACCCAACCAGCCTGCTGGAAGTCAGGGGTGTCCCTGGGGTGCTGAGACCGGTCTCCCTCCTGCAGAGTCTAGAAACTCCCACGCCCACAGGGGTCAGGCAGGCTTTACTAATGCTCAGGCAAGTACAAAACGTGCTGTCACAAATGCCAAACGGAGAACTACATGAATCATTTCGCTGCACCCAGTTTTCAAACAGGCTTGGGTAATTCTAAAAATGCCTCTCTTGAGTCGCATCAGGGTTAGGTAATGATTTAGGAGACAGGCCTTTTCAGGAGCATTCAATTATTCAAGAGAGAAGAGACCCAATTGAGATGACAGCAATTCCTAAATGGTTCGTAGCTCCCCCAGATTATCTTGGGATCCCTCCTGGCTCATTTTTGTATCCTAAGTACTTGCAACAGCATTCACCAGGATTGACCATTCACATATCAAGAATCCAGCAGTACAAAGCACAATAACTATGCTTTTTTTCCAAACCATTCTAGTTTTGCCATTTTTCTTTCTAATAATGAACTGTTACATAGAGGATTTTTCCTCTTTGATTTTTTTAAAGATTTTACTTATTTATTTGAGAGAGAGGGGGAACACAAGTTGCGGGGGGCAGCGGGAAAGGGAGAAGCAGACTCCCTGCTGAGTAGGGAGCCCCAGGTTGGGCTCCAGCCCAGGATCATGGCCTAGGCTGAAGGCAGACAGACACTTAACCAACTGAGCCCACCTCCTCTTTAATTTTCCAACAGGAAATTACATGCAAGCCAAATAAGACAAAACCTAGAGGTTCTTGTGGTAACAGGAACCAGCCCGCTGTGCACAGATCCCTTATCACTGTAGCTGGGCTACGCTGGGTAGCAAAGCTCTTATTTATGGTTTTCAGAACCATGATATTTAACAGTGTCGCTTTCATGGGTACATGTGTCAGGATTTTAGAATGCAAAACATTCTGAATTTGTAAAAACAAATGAATCGTATTTACATTACAAAAAGATTTACTGCAGGGTTCTTGGCTGAAAACATCACATAATGTCCGATGCAGCTGAGTCAAACTTTTTGATCAGGAACACCTCTCGGGCACCCTGCGAGAAGCATAAAGGCACTCCCGAACCATACTCAGCTCTCAGTGCCCAAACCCCCATGCTCCCTCTCGGGGCTCCTGGGGCACTGGCCCTCCTTCCTCCAAGTCCATGGTGGGCAGACATCCAACGATCTGAGATGCATCTGACACGCACTTACATGGACAGTGTACTAACCTCCAGATCTACATCGTGGCAGACACAGCAATTCTGAGTGACTAGACATTACCAAAAAGCACACCATAACCAACACTCACCGTCTGAGCCCCTGTTAAGGGTAGGAACCTATAAAGAAAAAAAAAAAAAAAAAAGCTGGGGAAGGGGCAGTGGGAGAGGAACAAGCAGACTCCCTGCTGAGGAGGGAGCCTGATGTGGTGCTTGATCCCATGACCCTGAGATCATGACCTGAGCTGAAATCAAAGAGTCGGTGGCTTAATCTGAACCACCCAGGTGCCTGAGAGTTGTTTTTATAACAGAAATAAAAACACACACTTATAAAGAATTCAGGTGTCAAACAAAAAACCATAATGGGGGGCGCCTGGATGGCTCAGTTGTTAAGCGTCTGCCTTCGGCTCAGGTCATGATCCCAGGGTCCTGGGATCGAGCCCCACATCGGGCTCCTTGCTCGGCAGGAAGCCTGCTTCTCTCGCTACCATTCCCTCTGCTTGTGTTCCCTCTCCTGCTGTGTTTCTCTCTGTCAAATAAATAAAAATCTTAAAAAAAAAAAAAAAAAACCATAATGGAGATTGGAAGATATTTTAGTACAATTATAAAAATGCCACAAGTCATATCTCATGAGACAGGGCAGCAGGGCCTTATTCTGGGGTCTTCCCACGTCCAGAGTGTGAGGCTGCTGCACCAGGCGGCCTCAGCAGGGTCCCTGGGAGCAGCAACAGCGGGCAGCGCAGGGGCAGAGAGGTTTCACTTCTTCCCATCTCCCTGGCACTCTTGGCCAAGCCCCTCTCTGGCAGGAGCTGGGTGGGGTTACACGGGGGTCCACTTTACAGTCCGCCAACCGACTGGAAACGAAAGACCAGCAGGATGCAGCTAAAGCAGTCCTCAGAGGGAAATGACTGCATTTTTAAGAGGAGGCTACAATTTAAGAAGCTAAACAGCCAACTTAGGAAGGTAAAACACAAGAGGAAAAGAGCCACATAAATCCAAGGAAAAGAGAAGAAATATCTGGAAAGATGATAAAACTTTATAAAAACTGCTGTCAAATGAGATTCTAGAAGTGACTGGAAAAGCCTGGGAAACAGAGAAAATGAAAGCTTTCACTGGATCCGGACTGCTTCGCCAATGTCTGCGAATTCTTGTTCCCTCTGCTGCCCTGTCTGTTCTTCCTGCTGGGAATGAAAGGGGCATCTGTGGTCTCTGGTGGGAGGGAGACCTCAGCTGGGGGGCTTACATTTCACAACTTAGGTTCAAGCATCAGTGAGGCTCCAGAGGACTCTGTCTTCCCCCAAAACAAATGTTGATGCCCTGCTTTGCGCTCATCAGATCGCACAGATGCTCCTATTCGAGCACTTTATCACCTTTTGTTTGGGTACTTACCTGTCTCCCTCTACGGCCTGCAAGCCTCATGAGATCAACAGACACTGCCTGAGTAAATTTGTTTGGATTTAATAAAAACCTAAAAAAGGATGAGATTGACAGATGTCCAAGATAAGGATACACCATTAAGCAGAAAGAACAAGTTGTGTGTGCGTCTATGTGTGTGTGTGTGCGCGTGCTTGCACACGTATACCATTCCTCCCAGGAAGTGCCTGGAATAGCATACAAAGCCTCAGGGACCACCTCCAGGGACAGAAAAGGGAGAAAAAGGAGGAAGAACTTACTTTTCACTTTCAAGCCTTCTGTAAAATGTTAAGTTGTTCAAATGGTGTGTATTACATTCATATTTTTTTAAATGATTCAACAGTGATTTTTTTTTTTAAAGTCCGTCATTTTGTCAACAAGCATTTTTTTCCTAGGAAAAAACCCAAATGCCAATCTTAAATCCAAGTATAGCTTAGGTTCTCTGCTATCCACAGAAGGAAAGCCATTTTCAAATGCTTCCGTGACAGCTAGAACACTGAAAAGCATAGAAACAATCAGTACATTTTCTGAGTGGAAGTCATAGTTTTTAATTCTTTAATTTTTTAAAGAGATTTTATTTATCTATTTGTCAGAGAGAGCACATGCGAGCACACAAGCTGGGGGAGCATGAGGCAGAGAGAGAAGCAGGTTTCCCACTGAGCAAGGAGCCCGATGTGAACTCAATCCCAGGAACCTGGGATTGGGACCTAAGCCGAAGGCAGACACTTAACCGACTGAGCCACCCAGGGGCCCCGAGAAGACTCCTTTATGTGGCTACACAGGTAAACGTGCTTCCCGTGAACAACACTCACTCACGACCTAAAGATCAGGCTAACGTAGGTGGCAGCCACATCAAACAAACTATGACAATTACAGGT
The DNA here is from genome assembly GCA_028646535.1 of Procyon lotor. Lineage (NCBI taxonomy): Eukaryota > Metazoa > Chordata > Mammalia > Carnivora > Procyonidae > Procyon > Procyon lotor. The sequence continues at coordinate 178,971,210 of CM053603.1, forward strand.
GCCCGCTGAGAAGTCAGATCCTTAGTATCGGACTCCTCCCCGGTGCTGCTGAGATGTACAGAGAACATCAAAAACATGTTATAGTTCCACTTGCAGCCAGTACGAGCGGAGAGAGTGGGAAGGAGAGGCCACCCCTTGTACAATCATGGCACAAACTATGCTTGAAACATGCACCGTCCACAAGCACTGAGCCCATCAAGCAACTGGCCAGCCAGGGTCCTGCCACCTGGAGTTTCGGAAGCAGCCACGGTAGTGCTGGCCACCTACTCCCCCTGTCCTGAACCACAGATCACGGAGTCTAAAACCTGACTCACAGGCACATGGGTCCAAATATATATTTCTGTTGATTGGACTCTTTTTTTTTGGGGGGGGGGCTCCTAAATAATATACAGGAACCATCTGTTTAGGAGAAGTTACCCTGATTTTTTTTTCATAATCACCCCTTCATAAAGTCCCCCGACACAAGATTAAGAAACATTACCAGAAGGCAGCCACTGCAGATTCTGTTCCCATAAATGGCACCAAGAGATGCACGCTGGTTACGCAATGCTAGCCCACCTTCAACTCTGCCGACCACAAGGACTTGCGGCTGGGTCCACTTTACCATTTCAGTTCTT
>CM053603.1:178972326-179001439 GCA_028646535.1 Procyon lotor
GGTGGAAAAAGATGGGCCAAAAGCTAATGAGCACTGAAGCTGAGGGATGAGTCTAGGGAGTTCGTGCTATGATTCTTCATTATCTGTTTGAAATTTTCCATAACAATTTTTAAGTAACTACCAGGAATACAGCTCTTTTCGCAACTGAACAATAAGAGAAGAAAGAGAAGTCGGATTTGGCATATTCCATTTTACAGGAGGCAGCCCCTTGGGTTTTTGGGTAGAAATAAACTCTTGCCTTTTAAGGTAAATGTGAGGAATGGAAATGGGAGAAGAAGGAGGAGAGAGTCCTGATGTTTTTATTTTCCCCAATAATGCTAATATCACCACACACTTTAATAATGTTTTACATTCTCAAAATACTTTCTATCATTTCATCTTGGAAAAAGCCTGGTATGTAGATTTGTTGTCACATGTGACATCTGACAAAATATCATCATTGTGTTGTTTTCATATTTTTTTAATAATTTAATTCAAAAATCTGAAAGTATTATTATTCTTTTATTAGTCTCTTAGTTGATACTTAAGGATTTATTTCCTGTTTGAGTTTTGCATGGAAAACTCAGCCTGAATGTCTATTTACAATATTAGAATTCTTAAATGCTCCCCTATCGTGATTTGAAGCATTTTTATTTTTCCTCTTAGTTCCTATTTAGGGGAATATACAGGGGAAAAGCCATTCTTATTTCCTTTGAGTCCACCCAGCTGTTTTATTTTGTGTTCCCTTATTTCCCATGCTTCCAGCTGGAGTGTGAAGCCATCAGAAGTGTTCCGTTCTTTTTAATACTTTATCAGCTTTTCCTTTATTAGCCACATTAACCGTTATCTCTTTCCTGTGAAAGCTTTTAAAATACAAATTGATGAAGCCATGTCTTTTGTTATTTAAAGATTATACACATCAACATTCACAAGTGTTTTACAAGAAGATTTAAACACAATATCCTACCCTAATTGTGACAAACCCACACACTTTCAAAAATACGACTTTCCTTTTTCCTTTTTTTGTGTACCTGGGGTTCCAAGATTCCACCCTCTTAGTGCATGAAATACCAGAGGCTCTGGTTTTTAAAATTCCAAACTGCTCACACACCTTCGACAAGGTCAAGAGCAGTAAATGCCTTAGCTTTATAAGGGCAACACACTCTTAAGTTAATACGAAAGATCTAGCAGGCATTGGTCTTTATACAATCACAGGACCACCATTTAAGGGTGCAATGAATTTATATGGCATACGAATATCAGCCTTTAAGGGTCTCTAAGCTGAGCACTGGTAGAGAAAGGATCCCTTGGGTGAAGGCTTCCCTGGGCTCCGACAGGAGTCACTCTATGACTCTGCAAATATTAAATATAGCTACATGAATCACACTACAAAATTCCAGTCCCGAAATCTGGTGTCAGGCATAACAATTTGTTCTCTCTCCTTGCTCATGAATAACAAAGAATCAATTGAAGAAATTTTGGTCTGTATAAATACTCCAATGCTTTTTTCCTCCCTCTGTATTTGACATGACATATGCTTCTCAAGTGTTATTTTGTGTTTATTAACATTTGAACTAAATTGTCAGTCCCTGTAACTAGAAAGAAATTTCCCAAGGATCCTCCTGACTCATGGTAAGGGTACACAACAGCTGATAAACTCTAGTGACCTCTGAGGAGACAGATGGGCAGTGTGGCTTTCAACACCCACATGGCTTTCTGGACCATGGATGACAGCATAACCCAGGTTAAAATACTTGACAAAAATGCTCAGACCTTTCTCGTAGGTATCAAGTCGATAGTAGGGGTTAATTACCTGTTCTATTGGTCTATCAAATCTCTTTATTTTAACTTTCCTCCTTACTTTTCTTTCTCATTTGCTTATGCCTGTAAGCAGTTCTCTTTTAATTTACAAAATAATCCATGCTCTTAGCAAGAGTAACAACAGCTAACATTTACTGATTGCTTCTCAGGTCCAGGCACTCTACAAAAAGCCTAAAACTCTTCATTTAATCTTCAGCAACTCTATTGGATAGGTAATATTACCACTATTTTACAGATTAAAAAAGCATTGATGTACAGGATTCAGAAAATTTATCACCCATTCATCCTTTCTGAAAAAATTTCCTTTGGGGGCAAAAAAAAAAAAACAAGGACTCCAAGAAAGGGAATAAAATTCAAAGCTTGTAAAAGTGGTGAGAAAAATAAACTAATCAAATTTATACTTAAATCATAAGGTTAAGACTTTTAAGAAAGAGTTTTTAAAAGATGAAAGAGTAATGTGAAAAGAACCCTAGAAACAAATTGGAACTAAAATTTCAAATTATTGCTACAAAATATGAGTTGCTTAAGATCTTATCTTGTCCCCCCCTAAATGTTATAATGACTCATTCTAAGTGCTTGCAGAAAGCATGTTTAAAAAGTTTTAAACATCCCCCAAAATTGTCAAAGTCATCAAAAACAAGGAGAGACTGAGAATTGGTCACAGCCAAGAAGATTCTAAGAACAACTGAGGAGCAGATAAAGGACATTTCAGAAAAGCTAAAAAAATATGAATAAAGTATACACTTCATTTAACAAATGTATCAATATTGGATCATTAGTTTTGACAGATATGCCAAATTTAGTATACAGGAACTCTCTTTTCTGCCTTTGCCATTTTTCTGTAAACCCAAAATTACTCTAAAATGAAAATTTCATTTAAAAAATAAAACCAACCTCATAACATTGTTGTAAGGATTAAATGAGATAATCAAAATAAAAAGACTTGCACAGAGACTAGAATATAGTAAGTATTCAGTAAATATGGATTTTTAATAATGACTTAAAAATTAAGGGCTGTCAATAGAAGAAAAGGAATAGTATGTATACTTTCCTAAACTATGGGAGGGGAAGGAGATTTAAGAAAAAGAAAATTCAGTCTATCCAATAAAAAATAGAAAACAATGTAAATAAAAAACATAAAATAAGACATAAGAAATCAGTGACTATATTAAATGTGAGTTAAACTCATTATTAAAAAGTAGGTTTCCACATTCATTAGGATGGCTACTTTAAAAAAAAACACAAAATAACAAGTATTGGCAAATAAAGTGTCCTGTGCCCAGTTCCACTGTGGGGCAATGTGGGGAGGAGTTCCAATACAACCACCAAGCAATTAACTCAATTCTAATAGTATCTACCTGGAGATGGTATCAGATCCCACAGTTTAAGGGTTCAATCCCACAAGGCTAGCATCCCCTCCTTCAGATGCCAATCACAAGACCAAGTTGTCAACTGCGCTTCTGATCTATTGGCCACAGATGAGAGGTGCCAATGTCCCTCTCCTTGGTTTCTATTAATTAGCTAGAGTGGTTCACAGAACTCGGAGGAACATTTTACTTACTAGATCACTGGCTTATTATTAAAGGTTAGAACTCAGGAATAGCCAAATAGAAGAGATGCATAGGGTAAAGTACCAGGAAAAGGCTCAGAGCTTTCAGGCTCTCTCTAAGAATACCGCTCTCCCCAAATCTCCAAGTGTTCACCATCCAGAAGCTCTCCAAACTCAGTTCATTTGGATATTTAATGGAGACTTCATTATTAGGCATGATCAATTAAATAATCAGCCATTTGTGATCAATCAGTTCAACCTCTAGGCACTCTCTCCTTCTTGGGCACTGTCATCAGGAATATAAAATGATGCTACAACTATGGGAAACTATACGGCAGTTCCTTAAAAAACTAACAGTAGAATTACTATAATTCTACTATATACCCCAAAGAATTGAAAGCAGTCTCAAAGAGATACTTGCACACCCATGTTCATAGCAGCACATTCACACTAGCCAAAAGATAGAAGCAATCCAAGTGTTCATTGATAGATGAATGGATAAACAAAATACAGTATATACATACGAGGTAATACAATGGTTTATACATACAGAATTAAAAAGAAAGTACATCCTGATACATGCTATGACACGGGTAAACCTTGAGGATATTATGCTGATTATTACTCAATTATTAATTATTCAATGCTAAAATAAATGAGCTATTAAGCACAAAGAGACGGGGGGATCCCTGAATGCATTACTAACTGAAATTATTAAGTGAAATTACTAAGTGAATGAATTACTAAGTGAAAAAAAAGCCAATCTGAAGAGGCTATTTATGCCATCATCCAAATATATGACACTCTGGAAAAGGCAAACCATGGAGACAGTTAAAAAATCATAGTGAGTGTGCCAAGAAACAAGACAGAAATGAAGTTGCCATTTACGACCACCCCTGGAAGTCACACAGTAAAATTCTTCCATACTCTGTTGGTCAAAGCTATCCTAGACCCACTGGATTCAAAGGAAAGGATAAACCTTACCTCCTGATGGGAATACTAGCTAGGTCACATTGTTAGACTATTCTGTGAGAAGGAAGATATTTTTGAAGCTGTCTTTGGAAAATACAGTATGTGACATAAATTAGAAAACAATAATAATAGAGAAGATTTGAACAATGCAATTAAAATAACATAATTAACTTACGTAGATCATTGTATATATTTGACTGTTAAGTACAAAATACCCACCTTCTGAAGTATTTATGATATATTACCAAAAGTGATAATATTTTGCCAAGCCATAAGGCAAATCTCAGCAAGCTTCAGAAGATAATAATTATATAGAGAATGTGTTCTGGACCTCATGAAATTTATCTTTTTTTTTAAAGTTTTTTTTTTAATTTTTACGTAGTCTCTACACCCAACATGGGCTCAAACTCAGAATCCTGAGGTTAATCACATGTTCTACTGACTGAGCCAGCCAGCTGCCCCCTTGTGAAATTTATCTAGAAATTAGTAACAAAAAGATAACCAGAACATCCTTAGAGGTTGGAAAGTAAGCAACATACGTCTAAATAATTAATAAGCCAAAACAAGAAATCACAAAGGATTAGAAAATACTGTAATTTTTAAAATGTGAATCATTTAAATCATGATCTTACAGTGTATATCAAAACCTGTGAACCTTCTGTATCATGCCATGATGTAGTAAGTGGTTCTAGTCTTGTCTTCCCACTCCACCATAAGGGGCTAGAAAACTTTAAAATATCTATAAACCAAATGCTATTAGATATCACACAACAAACCATACTGGACAGTGAGCTCTTAAAAAAAAGAAAAGAAAACAAGCTTTTTGTGAACCATGGTGCTAAGAAGGGGGAAAGTAGGTTATGACGGCCTTGCTGGTTGGAAGGAAACGGGATTGTAATTCAAGAAGGCTGAACCAAGGAAGAGCACTGGAGAGGAAGGAGCTATATACACAGAAAGAACTCCTGAGCTTTGTGTGAAGGCCTTGTCGAGTCTTTGTTGAGCGCTAGACTGAATCCCCCCACTACACAAAGAGTGCCAGAGAATTATAATCTGAACAATGCCCAGAGGGCACACAGAGCTGGAGGACATTTTCATCAGGCCAGCTAGATTAGAAACCTCAGCAGCACTCACCACAGACTCAAGAGTAGCATTGGGGCTACACTAGTCCTGGAAGAAACCTAATCTAGATAGGTCAAGCAAAGCTCAAAAACAGGCCTTGGAGGGTATCAAACTGATCAAACTTCAAGTAAACTGCCTGTTGAAACAGTCTTTAAAGGTAAGTCAATCCAGACTCCCCGCAATACATACAATATCCACCGTTGTATTTAAAATAAGATATGCAAGAAAAAATGCGACCCAAAACTAGGAACAAAATCAGTCATTGGAGACTGATCGGAGACTCATCGGAGTCACCAATGACAGATATGAGGGAACTAGTAGACATTAAAACAGATAATATAATTAAGTTTAAGAATTTAAATGAAAAAGTATATAATAAATAAGAAATTTTAAAAAAGAAACTTCTGGAGGTGGAAATGCAATAGACAATATTAAATTTTCACTATCTTGGATTAATGCAAAATTAGACACTGTAGAGGAAAATAACAGGGAACTTGAAGACATAGAAATAGAATCGATTTAGAATAAAGTGCATAGAGAAGACTGGGGAAACAATGAAGTTTTGGGATCTGGAGGGAATATAAAATATCAACCAGTTTAACACACATTTAATTGAAGACCCTGAAAGAGAAGAAAGAGTAGTGGGCTAAAAATAATTTGAAAAAATAATGGCTGAAAAAATCTGCAATTTAAAAACTATTAACACATAGATCCAAAAAACTCAGTGACCATCAAACAGAATTCACACACACACACACACACACACACACACACACACCCCAAGCCAAATGCATCAAAACTTAATTGCTATAAACAAATGATGAAGGGAATATCTGAAATGCAGACAGAGGGGGGAAAAAAGACGAAGGACAGAAGGTAACATTACAGTGGAATTCTTGTCAGAAATTAGAAAAGTCAGAAGGCAACTGGAAGACACCTTTAAAGATTTTGTTTGTTTGTTTGTTTGTGAGATGGGAGAGAAAGGGAGAGCACTGGGAGGAGGGAGGAGGAGGGGTAAAAGGAGGAAGGAGAGGAAGAGGAAGAGAGAATCCCAAGCAGACTCCTTGCTGAGTGCAGAGCCTGATGCAGGGCTCAATCTCACGACCCTGAGATCATGACCCAAGATGAAACCAAGAGTCAGAGGCTTAACTGACTGAGCCACCCAGGTGCCCAGAAAGCCACCTTTAAAGTGTTTTTAAAAACTGTCAGTGCAGAATTCTACATCTGGCAGAAATATCCATCAAAAATGAAGGTGAAATAAAACTTTTTTCAGGCAAATAAAAGCTGACCAAACTTGTCACCTGCACACCTGCATGAAAATATTTCAAAAGAAAGCACTTCAGACTAAAGGAAAATGATACCAGATGGAAACTGGAATTTACACAAAGGAATGAAAAGCACTGGAAATGGTAAATATGTGGGTATGAATTAAATGTGATTTTCCTCTACATTTAATTTTTCATTAAAACATAACTGACGGCCTAAAGCAGTGACTCCCAACTTTTTCATTCCTACCCTCCTAAGTTGCCTTTGCAGGCATTTTCATCGAATCATCCCCATGACAGGGGAGCAACATCACTCTCGTGAAGGATGTATGGTCTAGCACAAAACTGACAATCACATATTGTGAAGTCAGTAATATACACAGAAGCAAAATGTAGAACATTAAGAGCACAGAGGATGGGAGGGTGGGGAATGGAGCTTCTTTCTGTAAGAGTCTACATTATAGGTGAAGTGGCATGATAACAGGTAAAGGTGGACTGTGATAAGTTCAGGATGAAAATAGTGACCTTCAGGGGCGCCTGGCTGGTTCAGTCGGTGGAGCATGTGAGTCTTGATCTCAGGGCTGTGAGTTTAAGCCCCACATTGGGTGTAATAATTACTTAAAAATAAATAAACTTTAAAAGAAGAAAAGAAGGATGCCTGGGTGGCTTAGTCAGTTAAGCATCTGCCTTCGGCTCGGGTCATGATCCCAAGCTGCTGGGATCAAGTCCCACATTGGGCTTCTTGCTCAGCAGGGAGCCTGTGTCTCTTTCTGCCTGCCTCTCCTCCTGCTTGTGCGCTCTATCCCTCTCTCTCTCTCTGACAAATAAATAAATAAAATCGTTAAAAAAAAAAAAAGAAAGAAAAAAGTGAGCTTCAGAAATCCACTGAAAAGAATGTATACATTATCCAGAAATACATAAAAGGTAATATATCATTATTAGGTTTTATCACACACAAATATTTTATCACAGTACATTCATGAGGCATAGGAGTAAAAATAGCCCTGAATTATATTTGATGGTACTTTAAAATTTTTCATCTACATGTATGCATGATATAGGTCCAAATATATTTTTTTACTCTTCATTCAGCTTTGAAATTAAATATAAGCAACAGATAAGAAATATCTTTTTTTTTAAGATTCTATTTATTTATTTGACAGAGAAGGAGAAAGACAACAAGAGAGGGAACACAAGCAGGGGGAGTGGGAGAGGGAGAAGCAGGCTTCCTGTGGAACAGGGAGCCCGATTCGGGGCTTGATCCCAGGGCTCTGGGATAAGACGCAAGCCAAAGGCAGATGCTTAATGACTGAGCCACCTCAGCACCCCCAGATAAGAAATATCTTACACTATTATAATTATAAGGAATCCTATAAAATCATGAAATGTTTAGACTAGAATTTCCCAAACTGTTTTGCTTTATAGATCAAAAAAATATACTAACCAAACATTGTTTGTATTGTTTGGTATTTGCTTAATAATTTTCCTTTGCCAGGTATGACTTATTTTTTTAAGTAGGCTCCATGCCCAGCATGGAGCTCAACGTGGGGCTTGAACTCACAATCCTGAAATCAAGACCTGAGTTGAGATCAGGAATCAAATGCTTAATCAACTGAACCACCCAGGTACCCCAGGTATGACATTTAAAAAATGGTAACAATTACCTATATCTCCAGAACTTCATTTTTAAAAAAGATATCTTTTAAATTTTAATTCCAGTATACTTAACATACAGTGTTATATTAGTTTCTGATGTATAACATAGTGATTCAACAATTCTGTACATTACTCAGCATTCATCACGACAAGTCCCCTCCTGAATCCCCATCACCTATTTCACCCTTCCCCACCTACCCTCAGTAACCATCAGTTTCTTCTCTGTAATTAAGAACCTCTTTTTTGGTTTTTCTCTCTTTTTCCCTTTGCTCATTTTTGTTGTTTCTTAAATTCCACTTATGAGTGAAATCATTTGGTATTTGTCTATCTCTGACTTACTTCACTTAGGATTATACTCACTAGCTACATCACTGTCATTGCAAATGGCAAGATTACATTTTTTATAGCTGAATAATATTCCCCTTTATACCTATATACTACATTTTCCATATCCATTCATCTATTGATGGACATTTGGGCTGCTTCCATAATTTGGCCATTGTAAATAATGATGCAGTAAAGATAGGGATGCATGAATCCCCTTGAATTAGTGTTTTTGTCTTTTAGTGAGTATTTACCCAATAGTGCAGTTGCTGGATTGTAGGGTAGCTCTATTTTCAACTTTTTGAGGAAACTCCATACTGTTTTCACAGTAGCTGTAACAGCCTGTATTCCCACCAACAGCGCATGAAGATTCCTTTTTCTCTATATCCTTGCCAACCTTGTTGTTTCTTGTGTTTTTTATTTTAGTAATTCTGACAGGTGTAAGGTGATATCTCATTGTAGTTTTGATTTGCATTTCCCTCATGATAAGTAATGTTGAGTGTCTTTTCACGTGTCTGTTGGCCATCTGTATGTCTTCTTTGGAGAAATGTCTGTTCACATCTTTTGCTCATTTCTTGACTGGATTTTTGGGGTTTTGGTGTTGAGTTGTATAAGTTCCTTATATAGTTTGGATACTAAGCCTTTATCGGATATGTCATTTGCAAATATCTTCTCCCATTCAGTAGGTTGCCTTTTAGTTTTGTTGATTGTTTCCTTCTCTGTGTAGAAGCTTTTTATTTTGATGAAATCTCAATAGCTTATTTTTGCTTTTATTTCCTTGGTCTCAGGAGACACATTTAGAAAAATGTTGCTATGGCCAATGTCAGAGACACTTCTGCCTGTGCTCTCCTCTAGAATTTTTACAGTTCCAGGTCTCACCATTAGGTCTTTAATCCATTTTGTGTTTGTTTTTGTGTATGATTTAAAAAAAAACATTTTAACTTCAAGCACACTGCAGTATTTGTTTTTTCGGTATTTGACACTTCTCTTCCTACCAATAGCTGGTTTATTACCAGGGGTGGTGCAAGTGCCCGTTGAAATATTCTTGTTCCGCCCCCACAAAATACCCTCCACCTTTACAGATAGTCTTCTTGGTCTTCCCCTGCCTTTGTCCATGTTTCTTGAGCCTCAACTTTTCCTAGAGATCCACCTCACATCTCTTATTCTATCTTTCATGATCTCTTCAAGAGATGCATTTCAGAGTCTCCACTCCAGTAAGTTGTGACTCCTTGTATTCACCTATTTGTCTCCAACCTTATAGCAGCACTTTGCTTTGTGTTGTCTCCTTTCTTATGGATCCAAGAGTTGTTGGCTTTTTAGCCAACAACTGTTGGCTGAACAGCTTTTTACTTATTAGGATAGAGTGGTGACTTCAAACTTCTTACATGCAGAACCAGAAACATTTAAGTCCTACTCTTATATTACTACTATATATTACTACTATATATATATATAGTATATATACTATATATACTATGATATATATAATATATATTATATTATATATATATATGTCCTACTCTTATATTACTACTTATATTACTACTATATATTACTACTATATATTACTCTATAATATAGATTATATTATATATATATAAGTCCTACTCTTATATTACTACTTATATTACTACTATATATTACTCTCTCTATATTATAATATAATATTACTAATTATATTATAATACTCTATAATATAATAGAGTATTATCCTACTCTAATACTAGTAATGTGTATCTTCTCTCCTTTTGCTTGGTTGGCTTAGCTAGAGGTTGATCACTTTATCAATCTTTTCAAAGAATCAATTTTTGGTACTGTTGATTCTATTGCTTACTTGTTTTCAATTGCATTGAATTCTGGCCTATTTTTATTATTTCTTTTCTGTTTCCTTTGGGGTAGAAGCTTAGATTATAGATTTTAGATTTTTTTATTTCTAATATATATAGTTCATACTATAAATTTCCTTGCATCCTACAAATTTTAATAAGTTGTATTTCCATTTTTATTTGGTTTAAATATTTAAAAATTTCTCTTGGGACTTCCTCTTTAACCCATGTGTTATTTAAAAATGTGTTGTTTAATGCCCAAATATTTTAGTTTTTTTTTTTTAATTTTTTTTAAATTTTTTTTTAAAGATTTTATTTATTTGACAGAGAAACACAGCGAGAGAGGGAACACAAGCAGAGGGAATGGTAGCGGGAGAAGCAGGCTCCCTGCTGAGCAGAGAGCCCGATGCGGGGCTCGATCCCAGGACCCTGGGATCATGACCCGAGCCGAAGGCAGACGCTTAACGACTGAGCCACCCAGGCACCCCATTTTAGTTATTTTTTAATTGATGTCTAGTTTAATTCCATTGTGGCCTGAGAGGACACTTTGTATGATTTCTATTCTTTTAAATTGGCTGAGGTCTGTTTTATGGCACAATATATGGCCTATCTTAGTGAATGTTCCATGTGAGTTTGAGAAGAATGTGTATTCTGCTATTGTTAGATGAAGCAGTCTATAGTGGGTTTAGAAATAAATCCAAACACATGTGTCCAATTATAACAAGAGTGAAAAGTCAATTTAATGAGGAAAGAATAGTCTTTTCAACAAATGGTGCAGAGAAAAGAATGACGTTAGAGCCCTGACTCACACCATACATAAAAATTAACTCAAAATGGATCAAAGACCTGAATGTACAAGCTATATTATAAAACATCTAGAAGAAAACATAGAGTTATCTTCATTACCTTGGATTTGGCAATGAATTCTTAGATATGATACCAAAAGCACAAACAACAGAAGAAAAAACAGAGAAACTGCATTTCATCAAAATAAAAAGCATTTGTGCTTCCAAGAACATTATTAAATTCAAAAGACAATTCAGAATGGGAAAAAGTGTTTGCAAATCACATATCAAATAGAAGACCTATACAATGAATATGTAAAGGACTCTCAAAACTTAATAAGATAAATAACCCAATTTTTAAAATGGGAAAAGCACTTGAATAGACATTTCTCTAAAGAAGATGTACAAATGACCAGTAAGCACATGAAAAGAGGCATGACATCATTAGTGATTAGGAAAATGCAAATCAAAACCACAATGAGAGACCACTTCACATCATTAGGATGGTTATAATAAAAAAGGCAGGTAATAACAACTGTTAGCAAGGATGTGAAGAAATTGGAATCCTCATAATTTACCCATGGGGAATGTAAAATGCTGCAGTTGGTTTGGAAAACAGTCTGGTAATTCTTCAAAAAGTTCAACACAGAGTTACCGTATGACCTAATATTTCCCTTCCTAGGTATATGCCCAGCAGAAATGAAAACAGGAACACACAGAAACTTGCACATGAGTGTTCAACAAAAGCATTATTTATAATAGTTGAAAAGTGAAAACAATCTAAATGTCCATTAATTGATGGATACAAAAGAGAAGGTGGTCTATCCATACAGTGAAATATTATTCAGCCATAAAAAGAAATAAAATACTGATACAAGCTACAACATGGATGAATCTTGAAAACATGATAAGTGAGGAAAGTCACATATTGTATGATTCCATTTATATGAAATGTTCAAATAGGCAAATCCATAGAAACAGAAAACAGATTTGTGGTTGCCAGGAGTTGGAAGGAGGAGAGATTGGGAACTGACTGCTAATGGGTACAATTTCTCTTTGGGAATGATAAAAATGTTCTGGAATTAGATCATTACAATAGTTGCACAACTTTGTGAATATACTCTGAAATTCATTTTATTTTTACTTTAAAAGGATGATTTTTATGGTATGTGAATTATAAAAATAATTTTTTAAAAGATTTTATTTATTTATTTGACAGAGAGAGATCACAAGTGGGCAGAGAGGCAGGCAGAGAGAGAGGGGGAAGCAGGCTCCCCGCTGAGCAGGGAGCCTGATGTGGCACTCAATCCCAGGACCCTGAGATCATGACCTGAGCCGAAGGCAGAGGCTTTAACCCTCTGAGCCACCCAGGTGCCCCTAAAAATAAAATTTTTAACTAAGAAAATATACCTCTGGTAATTCTGTGTGCCTTATGGTGATGCTCACATGTATGGGACAAGAGTAAGGAAAAGCAAGTGGCTTCTCTGAATTGTTTATCTGAGTCAGACTGTACTTCAACAATCATATCCCGACAAGTATGTCTCTTAGAATGTTTTAGGAGGGTAGGGGGAAGGGATTAAAAAGAGAACAAGGAAATTTTTAGGAGTGAGGCATATGTTCATTATCTTGATTGTGGTAATGGTTTCAATTGATATATACTCATGCTGAAACAACATTTTATACTTTAAGTATTTATAGTTTATTGTCCACCAGTTATACCTCAATAATGCTGTTAGGGGAAAAACTAGTGCTGTGAGTGGAAAGAAAGAAGAAATTGTCTACCACAGAGGAGACACTAAACAATCAAGTCCAACAAAATTACTCAGCTTGTTGATATTACAAAGCCTTTGTCACTGGTCACTACAAATGGTGTGATGAGTGTCTTAGTTCCAGCTGCTATAACAAATTACCATAGGCTGAGTAGCTTAAACAACAAAAATTTACTTCTTATGGTTCTGGAAGCTAGAAGTCCAGCATCAAGGCCCTTGCATATCCAGTGTCTGGTGAGGGCCATCTTCTTGTCAGAACTTCACATAGTAGAGAGAGAGAGAGAGAGAGAGAAAGCCCTCATTTGTCTTTTCTTTCTTTTGAGGGCACTAATCCCATTGGTAAGGGCTCCAACCTTATCACCTGTCAGAGGTCCCACCTCCAAATATCATTATACTCTGGACTAGGCTTCAACATATGAATGTTGAGGATACAGTCAATCCATAGCAATGGAATCTGAATAAGAGTGCCCCTTGCGGTTGGTGGGAATGCAAGCTGGTGCAGCCACTCTGGAAAACAGTATGGACGTTCCTCAAAAAGTTGAAAATAGAGCTTCCCTACAACCCAGCAATCACACTACTGGGTATTTACCCTAAAGATACAAATGTAGTGATCCGAAGGGGCACGTGCACCCGAATGTTTGTAGCAGCAATGTCCACAATAGCCAAACTATGGAAAGACCCTAGATGCCCATCAACAGATGAATGGATAAAGAAGATGTGGTATATATATACAATGGAATACTATGCAGCCATCAAAAGAAACGAAATCTTGCCATTTGCAACGACGTGGATGGAACTAGAGGGTATTATGTTAAGCGAAATAAGTCAGTCAGAGAAAGACAAGTATCACATGATCTCTCTGATATGAAGAATTTGAGAGGCAGGGTGGGGGGTTGTGGGGGGTGGGGGAGGGAAATGAAATAAGATGGGATCGGGAAGGAAACAAACCATAAGAGACTCCTAAACTCACGAAAGAAACTGAGGGTGGCTGGGAGGTAGAGGGGTTAGGGATAGGGTGGCTGGGTTATGGACATTGGGGAGGGTATGTGCTATGGTAAGTGCTGTGAAATGTGTAAGCCTGATGATTCACAAACATGTACCCTGAGGCAAATAATACATTATATATTAATTTTTAAAAAAGTGATCCGGGAAATAAAAAGAAATAGCTATATACTTAAAAAAAAAAATAGTGCCCCTTGTGGAACCCTCTTACACTGTTGGTGGGAATGCAAGTTGGTTCAGCCACTTTGGAAAATAGTGTGGAGATTCCTTAAAAAATTAAAAATAGAGCTACCCCATGACCCTGCAATTGCACTACTGGGTATTTACCCTAAAGATACAGATGTAGTGGAAAGGAGGGTCATAGGTACCCCAATGTTCATAGCAGCAATGGCCACAATTGCCAAACTGTGGAAAGAGCCAAGATGCCCATCAACAGACTAATGGACAAAGAAGATATGGTCCATATACACAATGGAATTTTACTCAGCTCTCAGAGAGGATGAATACTCAACTTTTGTATCAACATGGATGGGACTGGAGGCAATTATGCTGAGTGAAATAAGTCAAGCAGAGAGAGTCAGTTATCATATGGCTTCACTTACTTGTGGAGCATAAGGAATAACATGGAAGACATTAGGAAAAGGAAAGGAAAAGTGGATTGGGGGAAATCGGAGGGGAAGATGAAGCATGAGAGATTGTGGACTCTGAGAAACAAACTGAGGGTTTTGGAGGGGAGGAAGGTAGGGGGATGGGTGAGCCTGGTGGTGGGTATTAAGGAGGGCACATAGTGCATGGAGCATTGGGTGTAGTGCATAAATAATGAATCTTGGAACACTGAAAAAAAAAAAGAGTGCCCCTTGCTCATATAGTGTTTACCTATAGATTTATAAAATATATTTATTTTTGAGGGTTCTAAACCAAAATATTCAAAAACAATTTATTTAATATCTGAAGTTATTGTCCAAACATACTAACTAGGTGATACAAAATTTTTCTTATGTCTGACCCTAAGCAATTTTACTGTGTTAGTCTTAAACAATTAAATTATGTATAACAATATTAAACTTCGGGATGCCTGGGTGGCTCAGTTGGTTAAGCAGCTGCCTTGAGCTCAGGTCATGATCTCAGGGTCCTGGGATCAAGTCCCACGTCAGGCTCCTTGCTCAGCAGGAAGCCTGCTTCACCCTCTGCCTACCTCTCTGCCTGCTTGTGCTCTCTCTCTCTCTAATAAATAAATAAAATATTAAAAAAAAAAACCCAACAATATTAAACTTTGTTTCATAGCCAGTCATATCTACAGAAATACAACCCATAGAAGAAATTTTGGTTTGAAAAGCCTTCCTATTTTTCTTTAAAGCATTTAAATTTATTAAATACTTAGATAAAATTTTAAATATATTTAAACATTTAAATATATAAATATTTTACATTTTTAAATTTCTTTAAAACATTATTTTAAGATCTGAAATTTGCAATTTACCTAAAATTTAGCTTGGCTTGGGGATGAGAAGTAATGGGGGGCTTGATATAGGTTTTACTTCTGTCTGTAAAAAAATACGGCTCTGTGGAAAAATGATGCCAACTATTGATTGGTTTATTGATTCAGCTATATTATTTGGCTTATTTTTTGTGGTATAAATATTTCATATTAACAAAATGATTTTTAAATGCCATCCTCATAATTCTAAAGCTTTAGTTTCATTTAATTCATGAACACCTGAAGATGTAATGAAGGGGGTTCTTGAATGGAGAAATGGTTTTATTTTTTCATCTTGATGCATTTTGATGAAAAACAATATTCTTATAATTTACTTCTTGTTTCCATGAAGTAGAGAGTGGGTCTTTAGTCTTTGGAACCAACGCAGCCACAGCTTAGATTGTAGAATACATTGTTTTGAATACACATGTGTTATCAGAGCAAAAGCCTGCCGTGGAAAGACCCATCAGGAGTGGAGTGTTGCAAAAGTCCAATCAAAGTAAGCACCACCTTCAATCAACACCCTGGGAAGTTGTGCTGTGGATGGAAAAAAGGAGCAAGTGGGGCTGATACAGCAAAGGGACACCACCAATGATAAAGGAGTGAACATGCAGAGGCTAAAAGGGAAGCTGGGGACTTCCGGTCTCAGATGTGGGCCCCCAAATGTGTCCACAGTGTGAAAGTAATTATAAAATCAAGACAGCAATGGGTCATGCAAGGGGAAGATGGTCCCCTTGGGTCCTCTGACAGAGAACATACTTTGGTCCTCTTGAAATGGGTTGGCATGGGGGTGAAATGGACAACCACACTTAAAAGGAAAACTAAATATTTCTCCTCAGATCCACATCCCCCTGAAAAGACACTCTTAACCATAATGAATATATAAAGAATCATCAGCCGCTCTTGAATACTCAACAAGCATCCTCCCTCCTCCTCCCTCCTACTCGCTCCTCTAAATAAGAAGGTATGCACAGACACAGTGAGCTTTTTGGAGACATTGGAGAATTCTCAAGATGTTTTATTTTCTGACATACATGCTTTCAACCTATTTGGAAAATGTTCTACTTTGAGCGATGTTTCTTACTCTTAAATTCACCAAATAATTTTTAATAAAATAAAAACTACTACGTATATTGTGCTTGTTTTGGCAGCACATAGACTAAAACTGGAATGATCCAGGGAAGTTTAGCATGTCTCTGTGCAAGGAGGACATGCAAAACTACTAAGTATATACATAAATGTGGTTTGTTTAAATTTAAAAGAAATCTATAGATCTTAGACTATTTTATTTTGGAAGGTATCATCAGAGATGAGTTGAACACAAGATGTTATTTTCATTCAAGGGAATAGGGTCATACGCACATGGCATGTTTTTACTCACATACTAGCTACATGCTGCATGAGACCCACTCCCGCTGTGGGTGAATGACTTTAGAGTCTTACTTTTAGATCACTAATTTAAGAAGCTTCTTCTTACTTTTGAATGTTGATAGTTTCATGTTATTTCAGAGGTATTCCCCTGAAAAAATTTCCATCCTTATTTTTAAAGTTTCTTATTATGGAAAATTTAAAATATATGCAAAAGTAGGCAGACTAGTATGATGAACCCAAGTCACCCACATTCAACAGTTATCAGCTCAAGGTGAACCTTGTTTTATCTATTCCCTCACCTACTTACTGCCCTCTAGTATTATTTAGAAGCAAATCCTGACATCTTATAATTTCAGGCATAAATATTTCAATATGTAACTCTAAAAGAAAGGATTCATATTCTTATTTATTTATTTAATTCATTTAGTAATCTCTGTTCCCAATGTGAGGCTCTAATTCATGACTCCTAAGATCAAGAGTTGTGTGCTCTTCTGACTGAGTCAACCAGGTGCCCTGACAAGGATTCTTTTTCATTTTTTATTTTGTTTTATTTTTTAAAGATTTTAAAGTAATCTCTATACCCAATGTGGGACTTGAGCCCACAACCCCGAGATCAAGAGTTGCATCCCCACCGACTAAACCAGCCAGGCACCCCAAGGGTTCTTTTTTAAATAAAACAAATCCATAGTTCCATTTTGCACTTAAAAATTAATAATATTTTATAATTTTGAACATAGTCAACAGATTATGTTATAGTCAGTGATTCGAACCAAATCAGTTTGTGAGGAAAGCTCTCATTTTGTACCATAAGGTAGACAGTGTGATCTACCTTCCTGTCTACAGAAGGATTCAAGTTAAAACAAGGATAAAGATAGGCAAAGGGAAATGTGATCACACCTGGTTGGTATCTGGATTAGAGAGGGCTCTGACTACAGGTCAGAGCTGGAATAAACCGTAAAAGGGCCCTTTATTTCAATGACACTGGAGTATTTGATGGAACCAAAGTGCAATAAGTCAGCAGGGGCTCAGAAGGGATCTGAACTGGGAAATGGGATGGAGTCACCGGAGGGGGGGGACCCTCTCCATCACACAAGTCTCCTCTCTCTCACCTATATTTCATTCCTAATGTGTGAGGAAAAAGCTATGCTTAAGACCCTGAATTTTCTCTACTTTAATGTATAAGAATCCAGCCAACACTGGGATAAGAATATCTTAGTTATAATTGCAAGTTTCCAGGAAAAGGGGCTCTGATCAGGCCAGTTTTGGTTACGCGTCCACTCTTGGTCCAGTCAGCAGTGACTGAGGGAGTAGGTCACGTGCCACAAACATGGCTGTCAAAGTTTACCCATGTGGTCTGGTGAGGAGTCAGAATCTTCCAGAGAAAACTAGGGGCTACTGCTCATGCGCTGGGTTGTTGCCCAGAAGCATCTCTGTAGCTAAGGAGTCAATGGTGGATCACTGTGTGTCGGGTCTCACGGGCAAGAGGGCATTCTTCTCTCCCCACGCAATAGTGGGCAGGTGTCCTCACTAGGGAGTGGGTTCTGTGATCCCAAAGTGAGAACCACCCTTCAGGCCAGCGAGCGAGCTAGGGTGAGTCTGCCTCTGGCTCCGTCTTGTCCCAGGGCAGGTGGGGGCTGGAGGGTTGCAAGAGAAAACCCTTTAAAACTAGGTCCCCCATCCACCAAAGGACCTGAAAGCAAGGCTAAGAGGCAGGAAAAGATGAAGGCACAGTATGAAATGTAGAGATGAGATGAAGAGGTCAGGAAAGAATCAAAGACTAAATTCAGCCAAGGTGCTTGAAGCAAGGCTTGACTAGGTTCATCTTCACCTTCTTCGCTGAGCCCTCCTATTCTTTACTCCTTATTCTTTCTTTCCTTCCTTCCTTACTCCCCCCCCTTTCATTCCTTTTTTCTACTACTTTCTTGCTTTCCTTCCCTCCCTCTCTCCTTTATTCAGTGTTCTCCCATCTGTGTTTTGAGGACCATCAGCCAAATAACTTCAGAGGCTCCTTTAAGATTCAGACTCTAGCCCTTGTTCCCAGACATTCAACTTGGCAGCCTTGGGGCCTGGCCTGGGAATCTGCCTTTTTCACAAGTCAGGAGATTTTGATACACACCCAAGTTGGAGCACCACTTGCTGTGAGCAGAAACATTAGTCAGGTTGACCCCAGAATGTTCCATTCATTCCTGTGCCTTTAAACAAGATGAATTTTCCTAATATAATTTTCCTACATTGCTGTGGTGATGGAGATGTGTGTAGGCAGCATACCACAGTTGTTAGTGGAGGCATTTAAGTCTACACCCTAAATACCTCTCCTCCTGCCCCAAGAGCTGCCCTAACAGCTGCCTGGTTCAAGAAAAGCTCCCGAAACTCTCCTGGGCTCCCAGTCATGCCACCATCTCCCAGAACTGTTTCTTTTCGAGCTTTTTTGCTAAGATCTAGCATCTGTTCTTATCAGTTTAATATCTGATATGTCCTTTATCTGAGGACAATATATTAAATGAATTTTGGGAGTAGGGAGATAGGGTAGGAGCTTGCTCTGTCCACTCCACACATTGAGCTGGTATTGCAGGGCCTCCAGGAACAGTGCACCTCCCTCTGGAGGCTTCAAACTCGTGATGGTATTGGGGAGCTGGCTGGCCCAGTCATTAGAGCCTGTGACTCTCCATCCTGAGGTCATGAGTTCAAGCCCCATGTTGGACATGGAGCCTTTGTAATAAATATTAATAGGGTGGCTTCTTGGTGACAAAGAAGTGTCTGCTTTTGGTCTTGGCTCAGGTTGTAATCTCAGGGTCATGAAATCAAGCACCATATTAGGCTCCCAGGTCAGTGTGGAGTCTGCTTGAGAGTCCCTCTCCCTCTCCCTCTGCCCCTCCTGCTCGTGCTCTCTTTTTCTAAGATAAATAAATCTTTTAAAATAATAATAATTAAAACAATAAATTAAAAACAGATTTATTGAGATATAATTTACATACCATAAGGGTGCCTGGCTGGCTCAGTGGGTAGTGCATGAGACTCTTGATCTCAGGGTCGTGGTCATGAGTTTGAGTCCCATGTCGGGCACAGAGTTTGCTTGAAAAAAATTGACATACCATAGACTCACCTGTTGTGAGGTTACAGAAGATGCATTTTAGCAATTCTCTGTATTTATATGTATATTATGAATGAATCCGGTTTTCCAACATCCAAAAGGCTTCCTTCACCTGTTGGCAATCACTCCCTGCTCCCATCCGCAGCCCCAGGCAACCACTGATCTACCACTGATCTATAGAAATTTTCTATGAATAGACTTATATGATATATAGTCTTGTGTCGAACTACTTTGACCTAGCAAAATGCTTCTGAGGCCCATCCCAGGCTGTTGTGTAGATCAGTAGTAGCTCATTCCTTTTCATTGCCAAGTAGTATTCCATTGGGTGGATTATCTTAAGACCTTAATTTAAAATGTTTTTGCATCATGATTGGAAATTCTGTATGACTAGAAACTCCAAACCTAGACAATTTTTGCCGTCTCTGTGCCCTCAGGGGAGAGGAAACCTGCAGGTCATTTCAACTGTGTCAGCTGGCACAGAACACGAGAGGACAGTTTACGGAATGTTGCTTCAACACTCAACCTTTGTTCTCAGATTTCAACTGATGATACCTATTTTTCAGTGAAAAGGCACTGCATGTCTTTTACAGGATATAATTGTTGAATGCAGGTTTTTTCTGAAACTTGCTAATGTCATTGATTAGGTAAGATTTATCATATGCCTGTGAGCTTAGTCACAATCTCCTACGTATTTTACTATATAGGAAGATCCATGTAAAACTACCTGATCTATTGCAAGCATACCAGTCTGTGGCACACATGATTTATAACTATCTTAATTCTTGGGTTCATAGGAAGGGGCTGCAGCTCCTAAACGTGATAAAGGTGTGATATTCTGTGAATGTGCTCAATGCATCTGTTTTGGAGTGCATAGCTTCTGGTTCAAATACCTTTGTGTGTATATTGCTTTGGAAATACTTTCTCAGCTTTGGAGGCATTCTCCAAACACTTTCTGACATAGCCCACATTCCGGAGTATTTGCAGAAGAGCTACCGCTCTCCCCCCACAATCCATTTCCGGCTGCACAGCTGAGTGGCCCAAAGAGGAAAGAGTATCTAGTGGTGTGGAGAATTTAGTTCAGTGGGCCCTGGAGGTCTTTATTTTTAACAGTATGATTAAACAATATTTCTGACAGCACAGGAAATTAGACACATGTTTATGAACTGCTTCTTTTGAAAAGGGCACAATGCCAGGGTATAAAGCAATGATTTATATACTTCATTCATTAAAGAAAAATTTTAGCAGCAACTATAGGCTAGGTACAGTGGGAGACAGGAAGTTGAGTCATTCTCATCTTCCAGCATGTACCATCTTAGGAGGAAATAGGACCTGGGTGTTATTCTTCGGGTGATCTGTGTTTGCTGATGACTTTGGAAACCTACATGTTCTTTCCTTGGTTGGGTTTGGCAGAAAAATCATTTCTTTTTTTTTTTTTTTTATCAACATATAATGTATTATTTGCCCCAGAGGAGAAAAATCATTTCTGAATTACTCTGGAGATAATAATCTCTTGCTTCCCCTGAATACAAGTTTCTTTCCGATCAGAAGAGCATGAATTAAGTGGATCCAGTTGTTTTCATGAAGGTGCATCTGCAGCTTATGAGATCTTTCCTCTTAACCTTGAGGGTAGCAAACTTCTGCACCCGTCACTGAGGGAACACGGCATGTTCCAAAGGAGCTCTGACCCGGGGGCCAGACTCACCCTGGGTGCTGGGTCTGGCTTTGCTGTTAATTAGCAGGGCGATCTTTGGCATCAACGTTGATTTCCCCAGGGTCTTGGTTGTTTCATCTAGAAAAGGAGGACACTCGTGGCGATAAGTTTTTAGGTTCTTTTCAGCCAGAAAATTCCATGAGGCTTTTTTCACTGTGGAAACAAATCCCTGGCAAACCTTTGTCTAGTAATTACTGTTAGGTAACCCTCCTAAGGCTTTATGACTTTTTCAGTCTTCAGATGGTGCACATTTTTTCTTTCCTCAGGTTTATAATGGAGCAAAGTTAAGAAGCATGTCATTGATATGTACTGAGGTTTTAAACATTGATTTTTGTCTGAGTAGTAATGAGAAAATTAACTTTTGTGGTTTTTGTTTTGGTTTTGGTTTGGGTTTGGGTTTGGGTTAAGGCTTGGGTTTATTGACCCAACCCCTTTTAGAGATTGATTTATCTGAGGAGGGGTGGAGAGGGAGAGTCTTAAGCAGACTCTACACTGAGCTCAGAGCCCCACATGGGGCTCAATCCCTGAGATCATGACCTGAACCGAAATCAAGTCAGATGCTTAAGTGACAGTGCTACTCAGGCATCCCAAACGTTTGTGTTATATAGATACACACACACACACACACACACACACACACGCACATACACACATACCCTTTCTACCATGAAAATGAGAAAAGTCATTAACATAGGCAAATTAGAAGTGAGACTGTCGAGTTTCAGTGCTATTTCTCCTGTCCTCCTGCAATCTCCAATTCCAAGACTGATAAACCATGAAGATAGTGACAGAGGTCATATGACATCCACGTCCCAGTGTCCTGCTATTCTTAAATAAGGGAAGGATAAAATCCCTGTCTCTGTAATGTAAAAAATAGTATTTGGTCATCTTTTAAGTTTCAATGATTATTTCTCAGATATCTGAAAAAGCTGTGATAAAGTCTTTGTGAAGAACAAAGGATGTCCTTCATAACAAAAGACAACAGAACACCAGAAACATAAAAATCGAACGTTTGGTGTTTTTTCCTGCCTTGTGGAAACATGTGAAGCAACTGGGCATAGGGAACCCTGATACATTTTGATAAAATTCAAATATCAGGTCTTAAAAAGATCTGTAAGTCTTCATTCTCATGAAACAAATAACCTGTTCTTCAATTTTAAAAAGGTGTATTGAGAAAATTGACCTCAAAGTTTAGATACAAAGTTTAGGTTTCCAAAGTTCATCAGCAAACACAGATCCCAACACTAGAAGTGTTTCTTCCAACACTAGAATTAAGTCATATGGTCACAACTAGATGCATGGGAGGTTGGGATTCTAGTGGAGGTTGGGTTTTTCTTGATTCTGGGTACTTTGTGCTTAGTTAGAAAATGGAGTTCTATTGTTGTAAAAGAGTACCTCTGTGTGCCAAAGACTTTGACTCTGCCCAGAGAGCATTCTGGCCCTTGCCTTCCACTTCTGATAGGTTGTCACGTTCCAGTAGAGTATGTAGACTGGGGGCTGCCATGTCAGCAAGTCCATGTGATTTAAAGTCACTTAGGATGGGGTCTTTGGGTCATGAGGTAGTTGTACAGCTTCAAGGGGGGCTTGGAACTGAGAACAGATATATGGGAAACCAGCATGACTACATGAATTCTGGTCTCAGAGCTTGGATGGGCTTCCCTGGTTGGCAGCACTCCATGTATGTTGCGACTCATTGATGCCAAGAGAGTATGCTGTTCATGACTCCATAGGGAGAGGACAATGGAAGCTCCACTTTGGGTACCTTTCTTGACTCTGCCCTCTGTATTTCTACCCTTGGCTGATTTTAATCTGTATACTTTTGTTTTAATTAACTGTAACTATGGGTACAACAGCTTTTAGTGAGTTATGTGAGATTCTCCAGTGAATGATTGAAACTGATGATGGTTTGGGGAATCCCACAAACTTGTAATTGGTCTCAGAAGTGAGAGTGGTTTGATATGGACTGTGCTCATGCTAACGTCATAGCTTCCCAATGATTCCCTGGTAATGGCACAATGGAATGAAAAGGCAGGGCTGCTTCTGGTCAGAGGCTCTACACACACCAGGCCTCACCTGTCTGGCCTGAAAATAAAGGTTCTAGTATCTGAATAAACTTATAATTCAGTCAGGACATCCCAACATACTGCAACTAAAGACATCTGCTATCAAGGAAGGGGAGGAGAATGTTGGAAAGGAAAAGCAAGCCACAACAAAATCAAACTTGTCCTTTCAGCCACCCAAATATCTATACACCTATCTTCCAACATGTAATACTGATTCATACCTTTTGCAAGAGCAACAACCCCAAAGTCCTATTCAAGCACATCCTTCAGCTCCAAAGCCTGAGTTTTGGATGGTGTCCAGAGCTCTTCATCAGTGCAGAGGGGCTTCTTGTGGTCTGGAAACCCATGCACCAAAAGAAAAGTTCTGCTTCAAAATGAGCAATATACAACAGTTCAGTAGGAAAAATAGTTACAGCAAAAACCCCCATTTGGAAAGGGGAGTCATGGAGAACACCCAACAGTCCTCAGCCCACAGCAGTGATCATATCCTATGGGAACAGGAATGGTGAGGACCCCTTCTCTGAAAATAGAGTAAGTTATTTGGTCAGCCCATCTGAATACCTCTGGCTCTGGAACAATTCGTCTTGCCCAATATCCCCGTCTCTGCCCTATAGGAGGACTTCCTTGTCCCTCATCTTTAAGAGCCCCATCAGAGGGGATCATTAGAGGGTATTTGCTGCGTGGGAACTGAACAGATATAGGGCCCTGGGAGTTGCTTTAGGGATTGGTCAATCCCCTGCAATTTGGGGCTAGCTGGCAGTTTTCTTATCAATATCATTAATATCCTCACAATATCAATTAATATCCTCTGATATGCTTATTTCTGGTGTGTTCCACTTTAGGATTGCCAGAGTTAGCAAATCCTAAGAAAACACAGGATTCCCAGTGAAGCCTGGATTTTGGGTAAACAGTGAGTGATACTTTGGAAGTAAAATATTTGAGACACCCTTACCCTAAAAAATTATTTGCTCTGCTCTCCTACCTGTTTCTCTTCAATCTAATGACCACTGCCCTCAGACCATACGAAATGGCAGACTTGATTAGGAAGACAACACCCATACAAGCCCTTTGACTGGCTCTCACCGTCTACAGACAGAAAAATTGAGATAGGAAGCCCTGTGAAACCACAAGTCTCCAGTAAAACTGCCTACCCAGGCTGCCTTTGCTTGGAGTATAGGAGCTTGGGTTTTTTAATTCAGCAAGACTCCGTATTATCAGTTTATGAGTCAAATTACATTGGAGACTGCAGACAGAGAGGGCTTCCCTGGCAGAATAAATCCTTCATTCTGTTTCCGGGCTGCCTGGCTTTTTCCCCTGAGCTCACCTCTCTTTTGGACTTTTCAGGAAGTGGCAGGAAGGAGCTGAATGTGCCCCAGATTCTGAAATTTTCCAAACATTTTTTCCTGATGCTCTGCCTTGGTCAGCAGGCAGTATACCTTCTAAGGTAGCAATGGGAACATGCTAGCCAATGTCTCATGGCCACATCCTAAAGGTCATCATTTTTCCTACCTGCCTACAGAGTCCTTGGCGTTCAATGGTTTGATCAGTGTACTATCTTCGGTTCTGTTAGGATTAGAGTCAGCTGTGGGCATCAGAAGTTACAAAATAGGGGCACCTGGGTGGCTCAGTGGGTTAAAGCCTCTGCTTTGGCTCAGGTCATGATCTCAGGGTCCTGGGATCGAACCCCACATTGGGCTCTGGTCAGCGGGCAGCCTGCTTCCCCCTCTCTCTCTGGCTGCCTCTCTGCCTACTTGTAATCTCTTTCCTCTCTGTCAAATAAATAAATAAAATCTTTAGAAAAAAAAGTCACAAAATAATAGTCACTGAAGCAAGTTATATTAGTTTCCTATTGTTACTCTAACAAACCGCCACGAATTTAGTGGCTTAAAACAATGCCCATTTATTCTCTTATACTTTTAGAGGTCTGACATCAGAAATGAGATTTCTGGAACTAAAGGATCTGCAAAGCTGGTTCCTTCTGGAATAACAAGGGGAGAATCTGTTTCCTTGACTTTTCCAGTTCCTCAAGGCCATTCATGCTCCTTGGTTTATTATGTCCCTTCTTTCCATTTTCAAGGTGAATCCCTCCAGCCTTTGCTGCTAACATTTCCTTCTGTTTCTGATATTCCTATCTCCCTCTTACAAGCCCTTTTTTGTTGACATGGGGCCTGCCTAGATCATCTCCTCTCAAGATGATCCTCTTGATGAGGATCCAACTCAACTCATCAACAGATGAGTCCTCTCAACTCATCTGCAAAATCCCCCCTTTTTTTTTTAAAGATTTTATTTATTTATTTGACAGAGAGGAGAGAGATCACAAGTAGGCAGAGAGGCAGGCAGAGAGAGAGGTGGGAAGCAGGCTCCCCTCTGAGCAGAGAGCCCGATACGGGGCTCGATCCCAGGACCCTGAGATCATGACCTGAGCCGAAGGCAGAGGCTTTAACCCACTGAGCCACCCAGGCGCCCCACAAAATCCCTTTTGTAAGGTAACAAATTCAGTTTCCAGGGATTGGGATGTGAACATCCCTTTTGGGGGGGAAGTAGGGAAGGAGTATTATTCTATCTACTACAACAAGGAAGAAGTTTCTTTTTCTCTCAGATAAATGGAGGCAATCATTACCACTATGTGAGAGGCAATGATCATGAGGAGTTCAAGTTCCTTTTACCTTGTCCTGCCTCCATCCTCAGCAGGCAGCCTCCACCTCATGATCCAAGAGGACTCCTCTAACTGTGGCCAGTACATCCAAATTCTAACCAGCAGGACAAGCAAGAGGAAAAAGAAGGACCTGCACCCTCTTTTCAAAGGTATTTCTTGAGAGTTGCACTCCTGACTTCCATGAACATCCTTTTGGCCAGAACTTGGTCATATGGCCACACCTAGTGATGAGTGTAACTGAGAAATGTAGTCATTATTCCGGGCAGACCCATGCCCAGCTTAAAAAAAAGGGGAGGAGGGCTCAGGCACCTATTGGCTCAGTTGGTTAAGCATCTGATTCTTGGTTTCAGCTCAGGTCATGATCTCAGGATCATGAGACTGAGCCCCCAATCGAGCTCTGTGCTCAGTGGAGAGTCTGCTTGATATTCACTCTCTCTCTCCCTCTCCTTCTGCCACTCCCCCCTCCACCTCTCTAAAATAAATAAATAAAATCTTTTTAAAAATCGGGGTTTCTACTACCGTAAGGGAAAAGGAGAATCTCTTTTGGGGGACATCCAGTAGTTCCTCCAGTGTTTCTGATTAAATTTCTAAAATTGTATGTACATTTTGGGTGGAAAATGAATTTAATTCACATGCAAGTATGCTAAATTCCAGAAGCAGATAGCTTTTACCTAATAGCTACTAGTCTCATGCTGATCTCTGGAGTAAGTAGCAAGTTCTCTGTGTAGCCTTGAGACCCATGTTCCCAAAGGAAGGAAGGAAGAAAGGAGGAAGGGAGGGAGGGAAGGAAGGGAGGGAAGGAGGGAGGGAGGGAGGGAAACATTCATATAAATACCTTCTGGGGAAAAACATAAAATGGAAGTTTGATGATTTCAGAAATAAACAAAGGAGCTTTTCCTCCAGAACTTAGAGTGTACTGAATGATCTACCAATTACCAGTGAGTGCCTAATTTGAGTTCTTACTGAATGGGGGTGTGGCGGCTTGAGGTGGTGCATCTCAGAGTAGAAGCAAGGCACCAAGGCTTGGAGAAGCAGGAGGTGGGGATGCTTCCCTGTGCTGACCGTAAGATTCATGAAGGCCACATGGGCATATCTCTTGGAAATGGGCTTTGGGTGAGACCCCATTGGGGATCCTGCTCTCTCATCTACAGGGAGAAGCCCTCTTGCTCTCCTAACTCACACCCTTTCACTAATCAAATCACACTGGGGCTAGGCCCTGAGATGTCCTCAGGGACACCTTTTTTTTGTCTACCCGTATGTCCTCTTCTTTCTTCCTACATTAATGCCATGATTATTGTCCAGTCACTATTGTCTCTTGCTAAGATTTCTACAGATATCCCCTAACTGAGATGTTTAGTGAGATGCTACTCTCCAATACATTTTGCACATTACAGCCAGAAGGATCTTTCTAGCATGCAAAGCTGATCATCTCATGTTATGGGTTGAATTGTATCTCTGCAAAAAAGTCGTGGTAGAGTCCTAACCCCCAGCAGCTCAGAATGTGACCGTATTTGGAGATAGGGTCTTTACAGCAGTGATCAAAGTAAGACAAGATCATTAGGGGCCCTACAATAATGACTCTTCATGCTGCTGGAATTACTTGCTCAATCCTCTTTTCCCTTTGAGGCTGCAAGCTACAGGAAGGGAAAAACCTTACCTGTTGTTCCCCAATAAGAACTCAAGATTTAGCATGATATATACTCGACATCAAGTAAATAGATGTGGGACAACTGATCAAATGAATGAATGATACATTTTCTATGTATATTGTGTATTTCTATCTCCATTTTTACCCCAACTTTTATTTGAAAATTTTCAAACATAGAGTAAAGTTGAAAAGATTATAGAGTGAACAGATATACATCAAACAGGCATACATCAAACACCTAGATTCTAGAAATAACGCTTGGCTAAGTTTGTTCTATCACATACCTATCCATCCACCAATCTCTCTTATTTGATTATGAGTTTCAAGTCATAGATGCCCCCAAGGTCCCTGGCAAACATACATGTTCAGTTTAGTAGATATCCCCAGGACAGCAGACTACAAATATTCCTGAAACTATATCCTTGGTCCTTTGTGCTAATGCCATGATCTGTGAATTTATAACTGGAATTTAAAGGTGGAGTTCTGTAGAATTAGCCAGTATTTCCCTTATTCTAGATCCTTACCTATTTCCAGAGTAGGTGTATATTTAAGATTAATATAGAGACTGCCCAAGTAAACCGAGAAGAGCTCTGTGATGACTGAGAAGCTAAACTAATGGGTCCAACCTGAAATGGAACAGAGGACACCTCATCTGGGGGGTGTAGCCATTGTCCTACTCAGTCGGGGTCAGAGAGGGTGAACCAAGTTGTGGAACTTCCCTCCAGGCAGTGGTAGCACCTGATACCTCCTTGCCACTCAGCCTTCCTGGGATTCCAGGAAAACCCAGTAGTACACTTCTGCAGCTGATAGTGGAGACAGTGAGGGGAGGGGACCACCATTATGTCTAAACCATAATGAGTCCCATCCCTGACGTGCTCCTAGACCCTCATGAGCAACAGCAGGAAACCAAGTCAATTTCTGTGATTTCCTCCCTGACATCACCTTGCTCTACTCTTTTCAGAGCTATTAGCTTTACTCCACAGTGCACATTCGGGACGGGGGGTGGGGTGGGGGCTGGGGTGGGGGGTG